>CM076572.1:6343102-6821555 GCA_034641835.2 Pinus albicaulis
CAAAGCTTATCAAATTAAAGGAGATTCCTGCTTCTAACCCCGGAAAGTCCTGTGAAACATCAAGGCTCAGGTTGTAAGGATTTTCTTCTTTTGAAATTAATAAAAATATACTCATTTTTCTCAATAAGCTTTCAATCAATGGTTTATTTTATAGATTCCTTGATCAATATGATAAGCATGGTTTATGATGATTTCTATACAGGTGCTATGTAATATTTTGCTTGTTTGTGAATGCAGGTTTACGAGGAAAACTCCTTCAAGCGCGCGAGGGACAAAAACGACTTCAAACAAGCACTAGACAAACGGTAAGTCCTTAACACCTCTATAGAGCTTTTCGTAGATCGTATATGCTTAGAGAAAGATTAGTCTATTTGGCTATTTGTTGCTAGATACTTTTAGTACTAGGGAGATCGGTCTTGTCCACAAGACGGATTGATCCTCCAACAAGAATGGCTCTGGATGAGTTTGAATCCATCCTATATTGACCACGCAATCCTCATTGGCATCTCCAACCACTGTGTGTTGAAAATCATGCAACACTATAGTCACAACTGATAGTCACACTGCTCTTTCACCTACCTCTCCACTGGTCTCCACTGAAATTGTCCACGCACTGTAGTTAACTGATGTATTGTTTAGTTGATTAATGAGTTAATAATTAGTGAATTAATTAATAATTAATTCACGCCACTCTCACTGTTAGTATGAATCTTTCGTCGTAAAATATCATTTTATCTATGCATAACAAATATCCCTAACATCGATTATGGCTGCAAAATATCTTTAAGTCTGCTGCACAAATTCAGATCTAAGCACAAAATACATTAAGCAGATAAAATATAATATGGCTCCATGCATCCAATAGACAAGACAAGAACAATTTGTTTAAAAGAATGTTTTATATTATATTAAACAATGGGACACCTGAGAGGAAAACAAAAAAGGTGTTTTCCGGTTCTCCTCAATGGGATGGGTTCTTGAAAGTCCTCAGCGTTTCAGATCTAAAATTCCTCTCTCTTATTGTGGTAGAAAACCCTGACAAACATAGAACTCAATGGGAGCTCACAAAGCAAAAATGGAAAATGGTGACCAAGAATAGATCCAGTGTGATCTAATGTAATGAAGGTGACTAATGAATGGGGAAAACCCTTCTATTTATAACAAAATATTGGGGCGTTCTAGAACTCGGTGCATGAATAAAATATTATTAATCACATTCTAGAATCACCCTTTAGGAATATTTTATTATATTTGTTGAAGGGAAAAGGTTTTTTGACTTGGGTCAATTCCTTTATTTATAAAGAATAAATAAATAAATGATTTATTTATTATTTTAGGGAGATTATGGGAATATAATTAAATAGATAATGATTTATTTAATTATTTACAAATGATTTAGTCCAATTTAACTAGGAATATTATTAAATAATGATTTGAATAACTTATTCCTAGGAAATAATTAAATAAATAATGATTTATTTAATCAATTTCCTTGTTTTGGGTTAAATATGACTAGGAAATATGGAAAAATGTTATTTTATATGGTGAAAGCAATTTTACTTAGGGTAAAATTGGTCTTACATGGTGTACTTGGGTTCATCTAATGATAATGGGTTAGATGACCAAAAAAATGGTGTAACAGATTGCCCCCCAACGTACGAGTGTTAGGAGAAAATCATATGACCAAAGTACGTTGTAAGAACTCAATCACTAGGCATCAAGAGGGAAGTGAGAGAGAGGAATGTAAGGTAGTCTAATGTGCTAAAGGACTAGACCCGGAGGAGACGAGACTTATAGGTGCAACAAGTCTCTAGGTGATGAAGTAGTACCAGTGTTAAAGGCGGCGGGGGAGGCATACCTATGCCCACCGATACAATAGTACAAAGAATAAGGCGCCCGGAAAACCACGGAACGCAATAATGAAGCATGTGCTGGCCTAAACATGAGCCAGATAAAAATGATGAATCCCACATACATGTGATACCTGGAATAACCTTCAGGACTTATACAAGAATTTTAGTACATGAGATACAAATATACCCAAATACCCCCTACCCATGGGGAAGAGCTCACAAAATCTGACTGATATATCCAAATCGAAGAGGCGCTGCAAGCGGTTGAGGCCGATATCATCAAATGAGAGGAGCTGCATTAAGGGCGGAAATGAAGAAGTCATCTGGGCATGTGGGAGGCTACCTGCAGGGCCACCCCCTCATGAGGGTTGAGACATCTCACACACGCCCGGGAATCACCAATAGATGTTGCTGCATCACTGGACCATCAAGTGTATAGGTCACGATCATGCTGATAAGAGCTCGAACCAAGGAACACTGCCCCCTAGACCTGGATTCTGGAGTAAATGAGCTGATGTCGACAGAAGTAGGTCCGCCATAGGTGAGGCAATAAGGGAACCCAAACTAAGGCATGAGGGAAAATAGTAGAGCGACGAACAAGTAGACACGAATGATGATGATGGAATGGGGGATACGGAGGAGCGGTTGGACGACTTCCCTTGTTAGAGCATAAAGGGCATGAATGGCTTAGCAGCGACTGACACAATATCAGGAGGGATAGGGGACAAGGGTACTGAAGGCCATAATGTGCGACACGAGAGAGGGACCAAGTAAGAAAGGATGGAGGACGATAGCGGGGTACAAAGGGACTCGGAATGGAATCCATGAATGTGAGGGTGACTCGACTCGGATGCTATAAACAAGGGTGACTCGATGGTGCTGCCTCATAGTAAGGGTCCAATGGGGAACCATAAAAGCATGAGTACAATAGGGTAGCTCATGATGAAAATCAACACGAACGAAGACGAGTAAGGAGGAAAAGTGGTGCCCCAAGTACAAGTGTCATGAGTGAAGAATTTCAATTTTGAGAAGAGGTTAATAGACCCTTCATGGACAAAATGTGTTCTGGTGAAGTATGAAAACATGGGAAACTGACAGATACCCATTTGAGTGCTCGGTGAGAGCTTTCCAATGGTGCAGACGGTATGTCAAATGGGGCTACGATTTGGTCGCAGTGGGCGAAAGAAAAAACAGGGGTTTTCTTCTAATAAGGCATTTTCCCTCCAAAATCATTCATTTGCTTGTGTAGCTGTGGTGAATGTGGAGAGGAGAGAAGGCCCTAAATATTGCGGTGATCGTAGCGGACAAACCGACTGTTGGAATCGTGATCCGTCAGTGGCAGGTAAGAGGCCTAATCATACTCTTTGTTTTTGATGGTTTCAAATTTCAGATTAGAGTTTTAAATCTTAGTGACTATCCCTACTTCTTCATTACGGTCGGGTCACACTTTTTGGGGCAAAAGTTGCGACCTGGGATGCAGGTTTTGGCCTGAAAAGTGCGACCTGGTAGATGTGGGAAGTTTCAGTGCTGTTGTGGGCTGAGATTCAGTTTTGATGTAGGTTAATGTAGTTTTGCTGATCTGTAGACTGAAAAAAATGATGGTTTTGTGCAGATATGGCAGATGTATGGATCAAGTAGAGAGAGAGACACTTAGGTACATTACGGATGGAAATCCAAGCGGATCAGGGTGTCCGTCGTGCATTGGCTCGGTATGGGGTTCTAAAATTTTTGGAGAACCCTTTGATGCGGGCTGGAGAGCCCTTGTTGGCTCGGATTATTAGTTATTGGGATCCAGATCATGAGGCATTTATAGTGCAGGGGCACAGGATCGAGCTGACGGTCTAGGATCTATATTTCTTGACTGGTCTCCCACCATTAGGGATGGTGGGAAATACACAGCCAGTGTTACCACGGGGGGGTAACATTATGAAGTTTTTTGAGTGACATTGTCGACCGGGTGTCCAAGTCAAAGGGACTCGGACTTCCATTGGGGATCTACAGAGGTTGGAGACCTGCGCAGTGGCCGCAGCAGTGTTTCGAGTCTTGGGGAGCCAGGCGTTCCATCACATCACTGGAAGGCAGATGATGATTGTAGAGAGTGTGTTGGGGGGGACCTACTATGGGTGGGCCCAGATGATGTTGGTGTCGGTGAAACGACAGCTGTCACTATGCAAGCGGCAAGTGAATCATGATTGTGCCTATGGGACGGTGTTGTGTTCTTTCTTCTTTGAGAAGATCCCGACCTTGCGACCTCGTATACAGTTACCAGATGGAGGTCCGAGAGAGCCTCAGATGCGTCGGTGGGGATGATTACTGTGTAGAGGAGGGGGCGGGACGGTCGGACAGGTGTTTCGACCAGAGTTCTTCACCCATTGGGATCAGATGCCACTATACATAGATGAATATCCCTATAGTGGGATGAGTTATTGGGGAGATCCGGACTTGCCGCTTCCGCCTGGTCGAGTGTGGGAGCCCGATGGTAAGTGACAAGCAACTAATTTGTGATGTGCATTTTAGAGGTTGTGACTAGTATTCATGGTACTAATCTTTAGATGTTTGTGAATGCAGATATAGCTCTGGTAAAACCGGCCAGATATATGGGACGACCGGCAGCAACAAGAGCTATAGGTGCAAGTGGATCAAGGACAACACAGAATGAGGATATGGCCGCTCTGGTGGAGGACATCCATCATAGATGTGAGGGGTTGCTGACCGGTGTGTCGAAGCGTGGTTGGCAAGATTTAGACAACCAATACATAGAGTTATGTATTGGGCTACCCTCGGAATGGCGAGGTATCATGCGACGCATGGCGATGGCCGGTGAGACTGTGCGTGATCTACGAGCTGCGGGAGCAGAGCCGTTGGCTCGAGATCCTCCAGAGAGTGATTAGATGTGGGGCAGATGGTGCCCCCCAGCGTTTTTGTAGGGGCAAGTGGTGCCCCCCATTTTGTAGTTTTGCTTTTTGTACCATGCTATGGGCATGTCATATGTTTCAGAGCAGATGGACTCTAAAAACACATGTTATATGATATATATGATTTATGTACATTTTGTTGATGATGTGAAATGTTATTATTGTGTGTGTGATAAATTCCATTCTAGAACATGATTTGCGATTTGATCTACGTAGTGATTTTGACGTCGAGGGATATGGTTTAAAGTAAGGAATCTAAATTCACGTATCAAAATTTTTACTCATAAATATTGTCTAAACAGGATAGGGTTATGCACACGATAGACACCATTAAGTTGTAGGACAAGAAGGAGGGAATCTAAATGAAAATGTAGATGGAGGATGTGATGAGAGAGTGCATCGGCTAAGAGACCACGTACTGCATCATATTCGGCCTGATTATTGGTGGAATTACCGATGCAGACACCGTTTGCAAGAACCAGGGTATGCAAGGGGGAAAATATGGCCCATGCTACCGAAGCGAGATTTCGGGAATAACGACTTGCCCCATCGGCATAGCCAAGATAATAAGTTGAACAGAGGGCCGATGTAATAGTGTCACAAGACAAGAAATGGGAGGGATGAGAAAAAGGATGGCAACGTGAGGAGAGGATAGACATCCACTGATAGCTATGTGAGGGAGTAGTCCAGGGAGGAAGTCTAGGACTCAAAGATTGACGAGAGGGAGATGAGTGAGAATTATCGGATGAAGAACAGGTACTCAGGCTGCGAAGAACATCGAAGATACGGATGGCATGATCGTGATTATGGGAGGAAATGGAAGGGTCAAGGAGACCATTCGACACTGCAAAGCTATATAAATCATCAGGATGGGAAGAGAGGTGCAGATACGGGTCATCGCGGGGAATTACAGAAGAACAGGTAAAAATATGGTCAAAACATGAAGAGCCTGAGAAAGTGTCTGAAGGGGGATCAAGCAGAACATACGGAGTGGATTCAGAGGGAATGTACTTCGAGGGTTGGGCGGATGATGATAGGTATAGGAGGGGAGAAGCAGGTTCTGACATCTCAACATCAGGGGGAGGAATGTCGATGGTAGCAGGGGGATCCTCGAAAAGGCCGGACGCATATTGAGCAAGGATGGGAGAGGCGGATTGATTTTGTTCGACTTCGTACACGCGAATGACTTCTAAAGAAGCTTGGTAATGCGTGAGTTGAGGACAACGGTGAGAGTAATGGCCATGGACACCACACAGAGCACAGGGTTTGTTGGTGCACAGAGTCTTTGGGTTCCTGGCTGCGGATGAGGAAGAAACAGAGGTTTTAGGGACCGTAGATTCAGGGAATGCGAATTTAACCATGGGTTGGATATGGGGCAACTCAGGACAAGTATGGGTGGGATGACCGATACCATCACACAAAGCACAAGGCTTGGCAGGTGGGGGAGGGGTAGGATCGAGTGCGGTGGCCTTGTCTTTGGATGCTCCCTTTCGAGTTTTTCTTTTCTTGGTTGTAGTGGTCACAGGATGAGGAGGGTCCTGCGGAGGGGCTAGGGGAACTCTAGTGGTGGAAGGAGCGAAGGGGATCGGTTGCACTGGTGTCACAGCTATGTATGGTTTGGGGTGGTCCGACGGGGTTTCGACTGGAGGAGTAAGATACCATACTGGAATTCCCAAGGTTAAATTAGGGAGGGAAAGGGTGGCCATGACGGGAACTGAATAGACGTCGGGAGAGGGGGACCGAGGAAAGGTATCTGACCGGCGGGGTAATGACCAGGAGGGACGGTTCCCATGTGATGGAGGTCGGAGGGAACCGATTCAGGAGGGTAGGGAGGTTCTAGAGTGTGAGGGGGATGGGAAGATCTAGGCGAAAAAGGGTTGGTCGACCGAAGCGAAGGGCTAGGAGTAGGTTGCGGTAGGCGAGAGTGAGGTTGTTGACTAGCCGAAGCAGGCTGTGAAAGGCCAGCCTGAGACGATTGCATCATGAAAAAATTCGCTAGACTGGGGTCAGAGACAGGAGAAGGAGGAGGATGAAGAAAAGTTCCAAGCAAGGAAGAGTCTTTGTAGACGCCAGGGGAAACACTGGTCAATGAATCAACAGTTGGCTTATTGGTGATAGAAGAGATGGTGGACTCAGGGGAGGTCTGAGAGTTTGGTTCATGGTAAGTCAATTGGTCAATCGTGACAATTTTTCCATTATGAGGGAAAAAAATCTTGTGGTGGACTACGGATGGGACAGCAGACATGGTGTAGGTGTAACTTCGCCCCAAAAGAATGTTGTAGTTAAGAGGGGTGTCGATAACTTCCACGTCGACACAAACAGTCTTGCCAGTAAGGGTGATAGGACAATTATGGAAGAGGCCAATGGGCTGGGAGGCATGGTCATCCCACGCACAAAGGGTGATTGTGGAAGGGGCCAGCTTAGGGGATCCGAGTTGTTTCCAAACCGAAGCGAACATTACACAGGTAGATTCCCCCTCATCAATAATACACCGAGTGACATTGGCATTTCGGATTTTGACTGGGATTTAGAAAGAAACCGAAGGAGGAAGAGGGGGATGGTCTGACTGACGGGCATCGAAAATAATCAAGTGGTCATCAGCAGGATCTACAACACCCACGACAGATAGTAGAGCCTTCTTTTGAGAAGGACACAACTGGAGGAGTTCCAGTGTTGAAATGGCAGCAGGAGATTGTGCCAGATCATCTACTATGTTGTATGAATGGGCAACTCGACCAGAGGCAACGTTTCGGCGTAATGGTCCCTTAGGAGTCTTCGGATGAACCTCATCTTTGGGCGGAGGGATGTATAAGGGACCATTGGGTGTCGACAGAGGCTCTGTAGGACCTGAAGATGGAGACTCGGAGACACAGGGAACGAGAGGTGTGGAATGCTGACGGGATCGAGTTTGAAGGTTGAGGTCGATGGTGAGAGGGGGGTCAGAGGTCATCATGAGAATCTGGTAATCAGAGGAACCAGAAGGGGAAGGTTGAGTGGTTACCGGGGCATGAGGAGGTTGAGTGGCCATGAATCCTTGTTGAGGGAAAGGGTCGGTAAACACAGCGGGTTGGGAAGTAGTTGGAGTGGGAGGGATAGTAGGGAAGGAGTGTTGTCCCCTCACGGTGGCCTGAGATTCCCACATATGCCGAATTTGTGGTAATAAAGGACAATCGTGAGTGTAGTGACCATAAACACTGCAACAAGAACATGGCTTATTGGTGCGAAGCGGCATGTCTGGCTTAGGCTGAGAGCCCTGTGGCTGGTTGGCAGTGGTAGAGTCAATACTGGAAGGATGGGATCCACGATTGCTAGAAGCGGATTGATTGCCTCTTCTCCTTCTTTGAGAAGGAAGAAAATTAGGTGCCCCCTACTGTGCAAAGACTTGCCTTGGAGGGGGTAGTATGTGCGGTTGCAGGGGTGGAGAAGGCAAGGGAGTGGGAGGTCCAAATGCTAGAGGAGTTGGGACACCAGGTTGTGGATACGGATAAGGGGTAGGGTGGGTAGCATTGAGGTAAGCAGGAGGGTGGGAAAAAGGAGAAGGAATGCCGTAGCCTAAATACATTCTACCTGGAGGGAAAAAAGTGCCGGAGGGGCTGGCCCCTCCTGGAGGGAAACCATAGCCCGGAAGAGGTTGGGTAGAGGTATGCGATAGGGCTCCAATGATACCGTTGGTAGAGTGAGATGCCCCCGAGGCATTAGGGCCACCGGGCTTTGGGAGGTTAGGAAGGACGGTGTAAACATAACCAGATTGGGCGTAGATAAGGTCATATTTCAAGGCTATTTGAAGGGCGGCTTCTTCGGTTTGGGGAAAATGGGATGCGACATCTTTGCCAATGGGAGGTAAGAGAGAGCGAAGCAACCAGTTCGTGTAAACCGTCTTGAAGTGCGACATAGGCTCCGTTTTCGTCGCCATTCCTGCACATGAGCGGAAATGCGGGTTGAAGAGGATTGATGGAAAGAAGTTAAGATTTCAGTACCAGTGTCGTAGCGGAGAGGGAGCTGAAAATAAGATAAAAAGGCTTGGGAAATGGTTGCAAAGGTGGTATGGGAAGAGGTGGCTTAATCAACGTACCATTTAGAAGCTTCTTCAGTAAGCATGCATTGGAACAATCAAAGATGGATGGAGTCATCAGTGATGGAATTGGAGGAACACCACATGTGAAAAGATCGAATATGGTTAGAGGGATCTTCACTAGTAAGGCCTTCGAACTTGGGAATGTCGGAGGGGAGCTTGGTTGGCATAGCAGGCCAACTGACATCGTGGTGAATAGGATCATTGATCAGCTGATTGAAATCGGGGAGATTGAGGCCAACCATATAAGGGAGTAATGGGGCATTCGAGGTAGGTCCCATAGGGGTTCCACTCGAAACGGACCCAGCAGTAGAACTGGGGTTAGGGCTAGGTCCGGAACTAGACATGGTGAAGGTAATAGGGGGGGAACTAGGAGGAGTGGGAGAACCTGAATAATCAGAGGAAGAGTCGGAGTGCGGACTCGGGGGAGGATTTACTCGATGACGATGGGCAGGAGGAATTCGACCAACCGAAAATTGAGGGTGAAGGCCAATAAGTCTCCGGGACAAACGCCTTGGAGGCGCAATGATGACGGGAAGAAGAAAACCGACAGGGGCAGGGAGGGGTAAAATCAAGTGAAATCAATGTCGAAACAAGGGCAGAAAGGTGCAGTGTCAATTGATTTTAAAGGATTTTCCAGGCGGTGTTAACCAGGCTCTTCTTCACTTAGGGTCAGTGTGTGGCGTGTGTTAATTTTAATTGTTTAAACCTAGACGTTTTGAGAGTAAAATAAAAAGTGTGCTGCGTAACTGAAAAGAAATCTGCAGTAAATAAGACTAAAAGATCAGAAAATTAACAGCTACTAATGCATCAATCTAACCCAAGAAGGCGGGTCTCTCAAAAATAGTCTATAAGAGAGAAAAATGAAGCAAAGCATGATAAAAAGAGGCCAATAGATCTAAGGTCGAGAGGGACGGGGATCTAAAGGGGAAATCTGCTAAAAAGAGGTGCAGAGAACAGCAGAGAGGCAGAGGCAAGGTTGCTGCGAAAAAGGAGGAGATCAACTAAAAATAGGGGGGACAATGAGGCGGCCCTAGAAATGAACCCAAAAAAAAATATATGAGGTGATTTGAAAGGGGGAAGAGCTGATCTAAAGAGATCTGAAACTAAGGTATCAGATCTGAAAGCAATAAGGCTGAAACTCTGGAAATTCAGACTTTTGAAACAACAAAAACGCTTCCACAAAAAGTGGAGGGTAATAGAGCCCTAAGGGGAAAGATTCCCACTTATTTGAGTGAAACAGATCAGAAACAGGTCTAAACAGGCAGAGGCAGAGGCTGGGAAACCCTGACAGAAGCTTCAGACAAACCCAAAAAAAGTTGTGGAAAATTGCAGAAAACAGTGCAGGTCACAGGCTCTCACCTGTTTGGCAGTCCAGGTCGTAGATTTGGGGCAGAAAAGTGTGACCCCAAGGCCAGGTTGCAATTTTTTCGCTGATAAGTGCGACCTGCAGATCCGTCTCTCTCAGCGGCAGATTTCAGAAAAATTTGTCGTCTCAGCTGCGGCTGATGTCTGTCACCTGCGCAATAAGGCCAGAAACACACGGAAGTTAAAAATTTGACTGTTTGAGGGTTTTAGAGGTGGAAAGCACCATAAAAATAGGAAAAACATAAAATGGAAGAGAAACCCTAGGGTCTGAAACAACTGGATATGCAGGAATATAGAAAACGACAGCGATCGCAGAAGAAAGCCCGTGTGGAGTCGCCAATTGTTAGTATGAATCTTTCGTCGTAAAAGATCACTTTAGCTACGCATAGCAAATAGCCCTAACATCGATTATGGCTGCAAAATATCTTTAAGTCTGCTGCAGAAATTCAGATCTAAGCACAAAAGACATTAAGCAGATAAAATATAATATGGCTCCATGCATCCAATAGACAAGACAAGAACAATGTGTTTAAAAGAATGTTTTATATTATATTAAAGAATGGGGAACCTGAGAGGAAAACAAGAAAGGTGTTTTCCGATTCTCCTCAATGGGATGGGTTCTTGAAAGTCCTCAGCATTTCAGATCTAAAATTCCTCTCTCTTATTGTGGTAGAAAACCCTGACAAACATAGAACTCAAAGGGAGCTCACAAAGCAAAAATGGAAAATGGTGACCAAGAATAGATCTAGTGTGATCTAATGCAATGAAGGTGACTAATGAATGGGGAAAACCCTTCTATTTATAACAAAATATTGGGGTGTTCTAGAACTCCGTGCATGAATAAAATATTATTAATCAAATTCTAGAATCACCCTTTAGGAATATTTTATTATATTTGTTGGAGGGAAAAGGTCTTTTGACTTGGGTCAATTCCTTTATTTATAAACGATAAATAAATAAACAATTTATTTATTATTATTTTAGGGAGATGGTGGGAATATCATTAAATAAATAATGATTTATTTAATTATTTACAAATGATTTAGTCAAATTTAACTAGGAATATTATTAAATAATGATTTGAATAACTTATTCCTAAAAAATAATTAAATAGATAATGATTTATTTAATCAATTTCCTTGTTTTGGGTTAAATATGACTAGGAAATATGGAAAAATGTTATTTTATATGGTGAAAGCAATTTTACTTAGGGTAAAATTGGTCTTACATGATGTACTTGGGTTCATCTAATGATAATGGGTTAGATGAGCAAAAAAATGGTGTAACACTCACTAGTGTATCAATCAGTTAGACTAGATACAACTAGCTCAACTGTGTCTAGCTGAGTTAAACTGAACACAACTCCACCAACTACCTCAATAACTCCACCAAACTCTGTCACATGAGTTCTAACTGAAGTCTCCATGCAATAGCTCAACTTAACCCTCAGGAATAATGTAATTCCTTCTGTCAGCTCCTGTGCCACATCTGTGCACTTAACTGAAGTGCTCCAAGAGAATAAGATAATGTTTATAGTCCAAATATTATTAAGAGCTAATAATATTCGACATATCTATTTTTAGACTGGCAATCTAAAAATAGATTCCGCCCAATATGTCTAAAAATAGAAGTCCATCTATTTTTCCAACTTAAACAACCATCTACAAATAGCATCCCGCAACTCATAGAATATGATCGACATGTCTAAAAATAGACTTTGCGACAAAAATCACCTGTGTGGGCCCCACCTAGTTTAGGTGATCACTTTCCAAATAGGATCAGGAATGATGTTTTAGGATGCCTCCTTCACTATTTCTTGTTGCAATCTTCAACACTCCCTCTCAACAAGAAAGGACTGTCTTTGCATGCGACATGCAACTCCATGCATTTGCCCTGCAACCTTCACAAGCGCCATGCAACTCCATGCATCTGCTCTGCAACTCCTCTGAAATTGAATAGGCTCCAAACAACTCAATCAGTCTTGATGCATCTAGCATCTATCATCAAAGTCTTCGACTTCTTCTTGGCCAACTGCACATGTCATCAGGAACTACTGCGCTGTTGAACTCTTGCACCCATGCACTCTTGCACTTGCTGTCAACTCTGATCCGCGCTCCAGTATCCGACACTGTCACTTTGATCTGCCTGCATCAATCCAACTGATCTGCTACTGCTGCGCTGTGGGCACCTTGTAGCCAGGTTCAACTCATGAGATCCACACCATCTCATGAATCCTGCCCAGAAATCTCCTCTTGGGATTAATCATGCATGTCGCCCCACCTCTCACCTGGTGGTATAGTTGCATGCACTCCCTCTGCCCATCTGGCACGAAATTTCTCTGCATGAGTGGTTTCTCCCACTCCATGATCCTCATCTTGTGGCTGCTCCACATCCTGAGGTTCACTCTTACCTGCATGCAAAACTTGCTCCTTCTCAAGCATCAATTGCATGTCATTCTTGCACTTCCCAACAGTAGGAAGCTCCGTAGAAATCCCATCTACTTCAAGTCTATAGAGATTCTTGGCTCAAATCCAAACCTTCTTGAATTTCCCTGTTGCTTTGTGCTGAAGGAAAACTTTTCCTTCACTAAAGACAACATCATAGCCTTTATCCTCTAACATTGCGACTGAGATTAAATTCTTCTTTAACCCTGGAACATGCACTACATCTTGTAAAATAATGAGTTTACCTGACTCCCTCTGAAAGGTAATGGTACCGATTCCGGTCACATTGTATCGTCCATTGTCGCCCAACTCAACTGCAACTGGAGATATTTCTCCACAAAGTCACTGAAAAGATTCACATCTCCCGTCATGTAAAAGGAAGCACAACTATCAAAATACCACCCCAATCCCAATGCACTAGACACCATGCATGCGATCAATAAGAATTATAGCTTAAATTGTGAGGCAAGAGCCTCACCAGCTACATCTCCAACAACCTACTTGTTCTTCTTCTTCTGTGGACAATGCGTGGCGAAATGCCCATGCTCGTGACAGTGAAAACACTTCACTTTGGACATGTCGCGCTCTTTTCCATCCGCACCGGATTGAGAAAGATTTTTCTTCCCCTTCCCTTTCCTTTCTTTGGCAGCCAAAGCGCAATCCTCTTCATCATCATTCTTTGATGAAGATCCATCCCTAGTATCCCGCCTTATCTCCTTCTGCACAAGATCCGACCAAAGTCTCTCCCATCCTGGCAGTTTCTCCCAACCATTGACAGAGTCCTGATAGGAATGCCAACTCTTTGGAAGCCCAAGGAGAGCTAAGATCACCAATTCCTCATCATCCACACTAACTCCTACACTCTCAAGCTCATCCCTGCAGTGGACAAACTTTGTCAAGTATACCAGAATAGTGTCATTCTTCTCCATTTTTATTTTCCTGAGTTTATCCTTGAGCGCCAACTTCCTCTGGTCGCTCTTGATTTGGAACAAGTCTGTCAAAGCTTTCCACATCAAGAATGGAGAAGCTTTACCATGAAGGCTGGACACTATGTGATCCTTCACACCTTGCTACCTTCTTTTTCCATGCGTCAAGTGCGGCTGCATCGCTAGAACCCGGTTTAGGAATATCAACATCTATGAACTCCTTCAACCCCTTATCCTCCAGCACCGCCTCCATCCTGTCCTTCCATGAAATATAATTCGAGCTACCCTCAAGGGCATACTCCAATCAAAATCCACTGAAACACATTTAAATGAATGCTCAACTTTGACACCAAGAAAAAACACTGCAACAATTTCGAATTCCACCAGCACAAAACTCAACCGCTTCAATTCTTTGCAATTGCTCCAATGATCAATGCTCTGATACCGTGTAGAAATTATATAACTTATATGCTATACATTTGAGATTCTCCTGATCACATACTATTTGACTTCATGCACAGTACAAAATATCTTCTACTATTGATCATTACTTGTGGAAATAAAATCAATTGCATGCACACATTAAGACCATAAAAATTCACACATATGAACACAGTGATTTATGGGAAAGCTTAAAGATGAAAACCCCCAACTATCTGTATATTATATGTCATATATATCATGTAAAAATCATCATACAAAGCTCCTCACAAGCTCTCAGTACAATCTCCAATTGCGACACACTAATCAGGTCCAATCTAGCAAATCTCATGCTCCAATCTCTGCCACCTGCTAGCCTGCCTCTACTACGCAATCACTGCTGAAGAATGGCTCTGGATGAGTTCGAATCCATCCTATATTGACCATGCAATACTCATTGGCATCTCCAACCACTGTGTGTTGAAAATCATGCAACACTATAGTCACAACTGATAGTCACACTGCTCTTTCACCTACCTCTCTATTGGTCTCCACTGAAATTGTCCATGCACTGTAGTTAACTGATGTATTCTTTAGTTGATTAATGAGTTAATAATTAATTCAAACCACTCTCACTAGTGCATCAATCAGTTAGACTAGATACAACTAGCTCAACTATGTCTAACTGAGTTAAACTGAACACAACTCCACCAACTACCTCAATAACTCCACCAAACTCTGTCACATGAGTTCTAACTGAAGTCTCCATGCAATAGCTCCACTTAACCGTCAGGAATAGTGTAATTCCAACTGTCAGCTCCTATGCCACATCTATGCACTTAACTGAAGTGCTCCAAGAGAGTAAGATAATGTTTATAGTCCAAATATTATTAAGAGCTAATAATATTCGACATATCTATTTTTAGACTGGAAATCTAAAAATAAAATTCCGCCCAATATGTCTAAAAATAGAAGTCCATCTATTTTTCCAACTTGACCAACCATCCACAAATAACATCCCACAACTCATAGAATATGATCGACATGTCTAAAAATAGACTTTGCGACAAAAATCACCTGTGTGGACCCCACCTAGTTTAGGTGATCATTTTCCAACTAGGATCAGGAATGATGTTTTAGGATGCCTCCTTCACTGTTTGTTGTTGAAATCTTCAACATACCAAACTTTTGTTTGAGGATTCTACCAGCCCATTACCTTCATGGTAATAATTTGTGGAATGGCCCAATGTAATCTGATATTTGTGACAGAAATCAACCATATTTTTGGATCCAAATGTAGCAACATTGTCAGTGATAATTTTCCCAGGACAGCCAAAGCTAGATAGGATATGATTTTTAAGGAATGAAATGATGACTGAATCTATGGAATTCCTAGAAGGGATGGCTTCTATCCATTTGGTAAAATAATCAGTTGTTGTGAGGATCCATTTGTGTTGGGTAGATGAGGCAGGATGGATTTTGCCAATGAAGTTTAGACCCCACTGCTGAAAAGGAGCTTCAACAGTGATTGATTACAGAGGTAAGGGAAGAAATTTTCTTTTTCCTTCAAAGATTTGACATTTATGACAGGAAATGACCATTTTGTGGATATCTTGAAAGAGGGTGGGCCAGTAATAGCCATCTCTAAGGATTTTTTTCATTGTTGTCTTCCAATAGAGGTGGCCTCCACACACTAGCACATTTGGCCCAATTTTCGATGGCCAATTCGTCACTATTCTAACACATAGGCATCGCAAGAGCGACAGTTTGAGGCGGGGAAAAACGTGGTTAGCCATTATGTCACAATTCCAACACTTCAATAAAGTGTCAGAATAGTGACGCTATTTCCGACGTTTTCCAAACTGTTGCTCTTCCGACATTTTTTAAACCGTCACAATTCTGACGTTCTTCAAACTGTCACTCTTTCGACGTTGCCCAAACCATCGCTCTTCCGACGTTTTCCAAACCGTCTCTCTTCCGATGTTTTTCCAAACTGTCGGAATTCTGACGATATGTCTTCCGACGTTTATCAATTTTTCACACGACTGTCGCAATTCCAACGATATGTCTTCCAACGTTTAAAGCACCATTGTTCTGATGCTTATGAAACGTCGCTTTTCCGACGTAAAAGTTAAAAATATTTAAAAAAAGAGTTGTCACTCTTCCGACACAAATTTCTTCGACGCTTATGAAACATCGCTCTTCCGACATCTAAAGTGTCGATCTTCTGACGTTGTGATTAAAATATTTAAAAAATAAATAAATGGTAATGAAATTCTACTCAAACAAATAGTAATGAAATTCTACCAATGGGCTGGAACCCATGCCATGGTTTTTGAAGCAGTTAGCAGAAAATGGGAGAATGGTATCCATAGTCCACTCCTTAATATATGCTCAACCCTAAATTTGTCAGATAGAATCCAGCTCGACTGTTTGGCATCGGATTTCAACTTTATCTCGTGATGGTCATCCCAAGATCCCATAGCCAAGAGAATAATATTCCCATTTCAGAGTACTGCGAACCACAACACCATGGTATAGGCTTAGATTTGCAACTTTTTTACATGACCTACAAAGACAATACTATATTTTATCCACTGAAAAGTGAAAATTGAAAGCACCCAAAATTTTAAATGCATCGAGTTTGAAGATTACGCATTCACTAAATTAATACAGGCAGTTGGCGAGTAGTCATGCTCGCTTGGATCTGTGTTACTTGGCTCCAATTCAAAGGTAGTGGTAAAATGATCTACACAGGAGGAAATTGATTACGATAAAAAATGTGTTTCACCAAAAATGATAGATATTGGGTATATGATAGAAATTGCAGTAGAGGTTGGGGGAAGGTGTAAAAAATGAGTGTCAAAATCAGTTTCCTGAATGGTTAGTTGAAATAAGAGGTTTATATGAAACAATTCACAGTTTCATGGATTTAAGATCATGGTAAGGAACGCCCTGTTTGCAAGTTTAAAAATTCATTGTATCGATTAAAATAGGCCATTCATGTGCTTGTACATTGGAACGCCACAAAATTCCTTAGGTATTTCAATTGAATTAAGTCCAAGACACTAGCACATTTGGCGCTCACCTCATCCTCAGAAAAGGAATTAAAAGTATTACACCTCATCCACAGAAAATGCATAGAAATTTCAGATGTCATGTAACAAGGTAAACAAATAAAACACATTGAACATTATCAACATCAAAGCAAGATCTGGCACAAATATCTAAGTCCACTTTTATGAATAAAAGATTAAATTGGAACATGACAGAAGGAATAAGAAAGCTGCAAAGTCTCACCAGACAAGGGGTAGACCAAGAGGATTTAGAGCTCTGTTTGATCTTGGAATGATCATTTCTTAGGATGATACGTACATGTCATGTGAAATTAGTCACCTGTCTTCATGTACCACTGGTATTGTAGATGAAAAGGGTTCAACATACTAAATATATCTATGATCAGGAAAAGCAAGAAATGCAACAAACTATCTAACACATCTCAATAGCTAAAACCACAACAAAAATAAGGCAAGCCTCAAAATTGCAAACAACTTTCAGTTGAGAGCATAACAAAGGGCTACTCCACTTCAAAAAGTAGAAATAAGTTACTATATTTCCCTGTTTCAAATATCCTTCCTAGTCAATTATTAACGAAGTCACCTCCAAACATTCTCAATTGCAATTCACATCTATTACTAAATTTTACTAGGTGCATTTCAGCAATATGTTTACAGAGGTTGTTATTTATAAATATGTCACAGTTATAGTGTCAAACAATTTTTAAGATCTCGTCCAGTAGTCTATTGGCCTTTTGGAGCGTGCCCTCCTTGTATATTACATCCATGAGAATGGTATATGTAATGATATCAGGGATTTGACCGCTATCTATCATCTGTTTAAACAACTTTGATGCCTCCTTGAGATTACCTACTTTGCAGAATCCATTCACCAATATGTTGTATGTAAAATCATTAGGGCTGAAGCCCTGCTTTGGCATCTCATAGAACAATTGTAGAGTTTCCTCTATCATGTCATGCTTGCAGAACCCAATTATTAATGTATTATAGCTAACTAGGTTAGGTCTACAACCTTTCTCCGACATCTCCTAAAAGAGTGCCCTAACCTTCTCTAGATTACCCACCCTGGAAAACCCATTTATAAGTATATTGTATGTGAATTCATCAGGCTGATGACCTATTTTCCCCATAACATTTAACAATAATGTTTATCACCAAAATTGTGTAAAGCTAGTTGAGTTTGGATGTTTTTGCGAAATTGAATTCTTTCCAATTAACTTCCATCCTCAATCCACCAAACCCACACAAAAAATGATTTGACATTGTTGAAATCCGAGGATTCTAAACTTGTGCCTTGAAAAGCCAGTTGCACTTATGACTAGTACATTAAATATGGTGTTTTAGCATAAACACAATGGACTGAAGCAAAGAACATATGGCATGATATTGTATGAGGATTTAAATGTATTATCATGAGTTCTTTATCATGTTTTTGAAGACGTGTCTAAAGTTTGGTCAAGGTTTTTTCTAGTATGGATGAGAGAGACTATCAATAAGAATCCCACTACCATAATATATGCCATGTGAAGCAAAGAATGAGCTGTATGACAAAGGACTGAGAAAGCATGATGTAACTAGCAGTTATGAAAAGTCAAGCTGATCTATGTATATTGTTGGTGTAAATTATCACAAATGTATTGAGTCAAGGATTTGTTGCATAGGGTTTGATGTTATTAATAACCTGAAGTATTATTTTTGTTGGTGTATAATCTTCGTTTCAAAGAATTATGGTCAGAGGCAGGGTTTTATTAGTATGGTTATGCTGCAGATGTATAGTTTTTCTATTGTGTCAAAGAATTGTGGTCAGAGGCAGGGTTTTATTAGTATGGTTATGTTGCAGATGTTAGTACCCTGGAACACTGTGCTTTCACAGTTGATCTTCTTGGTCGATCTAGGCACATGAAAGAGGCACTCACGTTTATTAGGAAAATGCCAATATAACTTGATGTTGGGTTCTATTGGCAATGTATAGTGAAAATTTGAAAAACAATGCATCTGGATTTATAACAATTTGGGCCTACATGTGATTCTTAAGAAAATTCAGTAGAGCTTGTTTTCAAAACATACATGTCATTAGGAGTTTACAACCACAAATATAATCAAATGGAAATTTGATTATATTGACCCTAGAGTTATACCAAGCTTTTTGGATTATTTGTATAAGTTAACTATGTGTAGACAGACAGACACATAACCTGCCTAACAACATAAACACAAGCCTCAATTGTGAACACCCATTGAGCATAAGGTTTTATCATTTCATTATATAGAGATGTCAATTGGGTCCACCCTGGGTGGTTAAGAGGAAGAGTTGTTATCCTTCCCCTCCAATATTTCTTTTGATAAGCTTTCCCTTCATTGGTCAGTTAATATTGGCAAGGTATAAGCAATCTAACTCTTTCTTAAGTGCTTAAGGATCAGATGAGATAGTTCCAAGCATTTAAAAACTCAACGAGCTTGCTTAAGTTCTTATTGGTCAGATGAAATGTTTAAATAGGGTAACTCAAGTAGTTTGAGTGGTGATTTGAGTTTTATGTATGAGGTCTCAGGGTCAATGCCTTAGGCTTGCTGCCTCTGGTAAGTGACTAAATATATGACCTAACAGGGACAGGCACGACAATCAGCGACAACAGATTTACACTGAGTACCATCTGTGAAATGCAGGGAAGAACCTGGATGTTTCTCCATGAGATTTCCATTAGAAAAGAGAGAGAGAGGGGGGGCAATGTTACACCAAATGCACAAAACGACACTAGACATATAAATGTAAGCCAATCTAAGCCAACTTTGGAGGATAACAGGAGTACCTTCTTTTTGGGCGCCATGGCTAGAATTAGCTGGGGCACTCTGGTCATAGCAGAACCCTGCATAGGTAGAGGGACCCGCAACTCAAGTTTCATGCCTCCATTGATATAGGTGGAGCTTGAAGAAGACAAGATAAATCCCCCTCTCCTGCTTATTGGGGTTGAACCACATTGTTCTGCTACTGCACTGGCCATTGAAGTGCCAAAATAATTTAAAACCCTTTTGTTGTGTTTTGTTCCTTGCTATATTCTACAATTCACCCTCAATTCGCCTACAGCCTCAGAGTTTATTGGGTTAGTTCAAAGGAGAAGAATCCATATCCCTATAATTTGAATAGACCCACAAAAGACAAAGTGTAGAAATTAAGACCTACAACCATTTATATCTCATAACCAAGATAGCATAGAAGAAAAAATAGCGAATTTGAATGGGGTAAAACAAGGGAAATACCAATCTGATTCTTCCAGAAGAAGAGATAATTCTTCCACGATCGATTTCTCTTCAGATCTCCCATATATTTCTGAACATCGGCAAAACTCAAAATATCTCCACCAGCTACTATGGCTTTCGAGCCATTAATGGACTATGGATGCTTTAGGGTTTTAGAGCGTCCATGCTTCTACAAGAATCTGGAAAAAAGCAAGCATCATAGGGAAGAATGGAATCATGGGAAAGAAGACATAAAGGTCAAACAAGCGGAGCAGGAAAAAAAAATTGAATAGGTCGATTAAGAAAATTTGAATAGGTGGAACAAGCGGAGCGAGATTTGAATAGGTATAAAATCTAAAATTTGGTTTCACATAGTCTTAATTCTAAAATCAATCTACTTTTTAAATTAGACCTTTAAGAAAAAAAATCATATCCTAGTTTCTCGATTAGGAACAATGTTCAAATCAAACACCCTTGTGAAGAAGAATGCTAAAGGCTTTTAATTTTCTCCATTGTATTTTATTTATAAGATTATATCTAATCAATTCTAAATTGTACACAAAAATGAAAAGTTAAGGAAGTAGAAATTTATTTTCTAAAGTATGTAGGTTATTTGTATGTTTCCATACATAAAATGGGAACTTTCATTGGGGAGAACATCCACTCATTTCCTATGGTCATTCAACCATGTCAACGATTTTGGCTCTAGGAGGGTTCTATTGTATGAATGATAATAATAATATACATAATGATATGTCACAAAATTTTTTTAGTGCATATTCTAATCCTATGCAAACTTTTGAAAATACAAATATTCATATTTAAAATTATAATGTTCCATATATTGAACCATTATATGTTATTCCTAATGAATAAGTAAATAATTTATGTCAACATACCTAGACATATGCCCAGTAAATAAATAAGTTGTGCATTAATACATTACTTTTATTTTGTTAGGTAATGTGAGTTTTGAGATGAGTTGCATGCCTAACATGTGATTTGAGTAGCCATGAACCAAGGGCTTTTAAGCCATCAAAATCACCTAGGGATCGCATCCAACCTAGGCCACACCATCCCTTAGCCTGACTGGAATTTTTCCCACATAGTTTCGAACCAATGATTTTCTCACTAGTGATTGTATCTTACCCGTTATTTCACATTCCCCAAGGCACAAATCAAATATTTTGATGTATCTTGGATGACTTGTCACATTCCATGACTAGCTTCATGCATATTGAATAGGAATTACCATCATTTAAGAATTTTTTGGAGGGTTTTCATGGCATATATTTTAGGGGCTTAGGGGTTCGATGAATAGGAGATTAGGGGTTAGAGGTTTAGGGTTTAGCGGTTAGGGGTTAGGACTAGAATAATGAGTTAGTGCAGGTTAAGGGGTTAGGGATTGGGGGATTAGGGGTTAAGGGATCTAGGTACATTTAGGGGTTAGGGGAGTAATGATTTAGTATTGGTTAAGGGATTAGGGATTGGGGTTAGGGAGATCATAATGATTTAGTGGTTAAGGGTTTATGGATTGGGGGTTAGGGGTTAGGGGATTTAGGTGCCAGGTCACAAGTATTGTCTGCTAGGAAGGCTTTCCAAAGAAGTTGGATGGCATCACTATGACACTATTATGGAATTAGAAGAGAAGAGAAAGGAAAAGGCTCAGGTATCATATGAGAGAAGGAAGCAATTGGAAAAATTTAGATCAAAAGAAGTGGAGTTAGCCGAAAAGCAGCTTAACCGAGAGATGGATAAGATAAAATTTGACAACATACTAGTCAATTTCCTTGACCCTTTATTGGTTATTCAGAAGGAGTATGAATACACCACCATTAATATCAAGGTAACTGACCCCTAGCAAATCAAGGGCTATAAGTTGTAGTTTTCGTCTGAACATAAACATACCGCAACCATGCTTACAACCAGGATATTGTTGGCAATATGATTCAGAGTGTTGTCCTTGATGGCAACCCACTGAATGAAGATGAAGACATGCGACTATTGACATGTGTTGTCCTTGATGGCGAACCACCTGATGAATTTATTCTTGACCTGATGGACTTGGTAAACGATGTAAATCTGATATGAAATGATGTTTGTTAGCAATATGATGCTGAGTGTTGTCCTTGAATGGCAACCCACTTGATGAAGATGATGGAAACTTACTTGATGAAGTTGTGCTTGATAGAATATGTTCTTGATGAAGTAAATCTGATGTATCTACAGTATGTACAGAAGGCAAAGAAGAAAGGAATTCAGCATGTGCTAAATCTTGATGAAAAGAGTATGTCTCTAGGCATACGCGGATTTGCCTAGGGGAATTTGCGTATGCACGCGGGAATCAACATGCCAAGTCGCGTATGGGCAAAAGCGCTCTTAAAGTGCAAAACCAGGGGTAACCACCATGGTATTGACCCATTGTATTGGGTAATGATTCGTCTAAATGACCCCGTCCAGGAATACCATCGGAAGTAATGTGGTTTTGGCTCATGGTATTTAAAAAGGGTAAACCTATATAAGGAGAAGAATTTCATTGTGCAAACCATGAGCGGGGGTGCAAGATGTCTGAGCTTGAATGAATACTTCTCTCTAGAGTATATCTGAATGAAAAGGGTTACAGTTGAATGAAAGATCTGAAGGTATGATGCACCAATGAAGGAGTGATGAAGAAGGGGATCTAGATCTGTATTGTACTTGTATTTTCTAGATCTGTTTATGGAATGATTAGATCTGTGATGAGGCGAACATCTAGGCGAACATCTGTCTGAGGTAAAGGGTAAAATCTAAAGTGATGTATCTATTGTGAAGAATTTCAATGACATTTAAGTTTGAAGAACCATACGCTAGTTCGCTGAAGAGGAAGCACATATATACGCGGCTTCGCTGAGGAGAAAGCGCGTATGCGCAATAAAATTAGCTCTGTAATTTGTACTGAAGTATACGCTGGTTTATGTGGACGGAAGCGCGTATATACGCGACATCAGAGAAAGGAAAGCGCGTATGCAAACTAGGGTTTGCAGAAGTCTGTGGTAAGAAATGTCTGATCTGTTCTGCTGGTTTACTGATATCTGTCAGTAAGTTATATGTATCTGTTTCATGGTTGACTGTGCTTAAAAGTATGGAAAGGGTCCAGTTTGAAAATATGATGAAATGTGGCCTGCAAGTGGTGTTCTATTGAAGTTGTTGGATCCAGTGTGAAAATTGATGAAACGTGGTCCAAGGTGGTGCTGAGGGTTGTAGCCTTCAGTCAGGGGGTTGTAGCTCCCTTCCAGGTGAGGCTGGTAAACGAGATCATGGGGTCGTAGCTCCCTTCCAGGTGAGGCTGGTAAACGAGTCAGGGGGTTGGAGCTCCCTTCCAGGAGAGGCTGGTAAACGAGCGCAGGTGGGTGCCTGCGTGCTGGTCAAGTCTGCGCCAGCACATATGTTGTAAGATGTTTTCTCTATAATAAAATATTGAAGGTTGAGCAACTGCAGCGGTGGTTTTCTCCCGACTTGGGTTTCCACCTAAAAATCCTGGTGTTCATGTGTGATGCTTTGTGTGATGGTTTACTCTGTTCTTATTGCACATGTTTACTGTTTATTAAACATCTGATGAATGAATGATGGAATGATTTAAGTGAAGAACTAATGACATAATTAGATATCTGTGTATACGCAAGTTTCATAAAGGGTATCCGCGTATATACGCGAGTCTGTTTCAGGAAAGTAGCGTATGGGTTTTAGAAGCAGGAAAAATTAAAAGTTTTGAATATGCAGTAAATACTGATTCACCCCCCCCCCCCCCCCCTCAGTATTTTTCCCAACAGATATGTTTTTTGAGGAGGAGAAATCTCGTCGAGATCAACATCAAGAATCCATTGCAAAAAAAAGTACAACTTGTGGTGATTCCAGATGAGCATATATGAATAGCTATAATAGATGTTTAATGTGGAAATTATGGAGGAAAAATATGAAATTCATCTTCCTTTTTCATTTGAGCGAGAGGAAAATCAATCATCAATGAAAATTCAAAATTTTCAAGCTGAGCAAGATCAACCAAATTGGGGGTAGAGTTTGGAGAACCTTCGTAAGTGAATGGAGCCTACGTGATATGGCTACGAGTTATCTACCCCCACACAATCCAATATGCAAACAGTAAACATTGTAATCATAGGGTTAATTAACCCCACACATAGTGGAGTTAGCGCCTGAAAAGCAGCTTGCCACAAATATGGAGCTCTTAGCTTCAATAAAGTATTAGATAAGCTACATGTTGTGCTCAATGAAGCAGTCAATTTTGAAAATGACAAGAAATTATTTCTGAAGATGAGGTTTTTGACTAGAAAGATATAACTACACAGAAATAATTACACTGTTGATACAATAATAATATAATCTGCAAACAACCTTCGACTCACATTCATGATCTAAGTATATAGTGAATTAGATAGAAGTAAGAAAACAATTACTTCTTCAAAGCTAATTTGAATTTGGAGGGCTTAGGCGATTGGGGGTTAGGGGTTAGGGGATTTAGGTGCATTTAGGGGTTAGGGGTCGAATAATGAGTTAGTAGTTAAGGGATTAGGGATTGGGGGCTTAGGGGGGCCGACCCGAACACGTTTGGGCGGGTGCACTCAACCGAAACGACCCAACCTGAACATGTTTGAGTGGGTGCCCTCAAACTAAATGACACAGCATGCTCGACCGAACAAAGAGAGAGATGGAGATAAATTGAAGGAGAGGGGAGAGAAGGAATGGAGAGAGAGAGAGGGAGAGGAGTGAGAGAGGTAGAGAAGGGTATGAGAGGGAGATAGTAACACAAATATGGAAGGGGGGCAGAAAGAAGGATAGAGGGACAAATATAGTGAGAGGATTGGAGGGTAGAGAGAGAGAGAGAGAGAGGGAGAGAGAGAGAGATTGGGAAGAGAGAGGGAGATATAAGGAGAGAAAGGTAGAGAGAAGAAGGACAAGATATAGGACTTAAGAGAGAGGAACCAGTATCATAGAAGAAAGAATATGTGACCAAATTACTCTATATGGAGATGGGAGATAGGGGCACCCTACCAGCTACCTACTAAATGTCTAAACCAAATGTGGTGTAAACATCTGTAATGGTGGTCGATTATACGAGGAGAGGATTTTATGAGGAGGCACTGGATTTTAAGGCGATCATAATTTAGCATTTTTGATACGACCACCCTCACACGACCCAACCCAACCCGACTTGACATGCCCGAACATGTTTCCTTGGGCGGCCTCATGACACGACACGACCTGAATAGACTGGACCCGACTCAACCCGCTCGAACGTGTTTCCTTGGGTGCCCTCACAATATGGCATGACCCGACCTAAATTGAACTGAATGTGTTTCCTTGGGAAAACGACAAACGGGCCATAAGGGAGAAAATGGAAAACGAGCCACCTGAACATGCATAAGGCACCCGGGCAGTCACAAATTAGAAAAACTGATACGGGCGCCCTTGAATGAAACGGCCCGACCCAAACACGCTTGGTCGGGCGACCTCACACGGTGCGACACAATGTGCCCGACTGAAGGATGCCACAAGGGAGCAAACGGAAAATAGGCCACTCGAATGTGCACAAGGCACCCGGGCGGTCACAACTTAGAAAAACTGATATGGGCGCCCTCGAACGAAACGGCCCGACTCGACTCGAAGGCGCCTGATCGGGCGACCTCACATGGCGCGACACAGCGTGCCCAACCGAACGATGCCACAAGGGAGAAAATGGCAAACGGGCCGCCTGAACATGTACAAGGCACCCGGGTGGTCACAACTTAAGAAAAACTAATACGGGCACCCTCGAACGAAATTACCCAACTGGAACGCACCCGGTTGGGTGACCTCACACGACGCAACACGGCATGCCCGAATGAATGATGCCACAAGGGAGCGAATGGAAAATGGGCCACCCGAAAGTGCATAAGGCACCTGGGTAGTCACAACTTAGCAAAACTAATACGAGCGCCCTCGAACAAAATGGACCAACCCGAACACGCTTGGTCGGGTGACCTCACATGGCACAACATGGTGCGCTCGACCGAACGATGCCATAAGGAAGAAAATGGCAAACGGGCCACCCAAACGTGCATAAGGCACCCAGGCGGTCACAACTTAGCAAAACTGATACGGGCGCCCTCGAATGAAATGACCCGACCCGAACACGCTCGGTCGGATGACCTCACACGGCGCAACATGGCGCGCCCAACCGAATGATGCCACAAGGGAGAAAACAGAAAATAGGTCGCTCGAATGTGCACAAGGCACTTGGGCGGTCACAACTTTGAAAAACTGATATCAGCGCCCTTAAACGAAACGACCTGACCCGAACGCCCTTGGTCGAGCGCCCTCAAATGGCGCGACACGGTGCGCCCGACCGAACGATGCCACAAGGGAAAAAATGACAAACGGGCCGCCCAAAAGTGCACAAGGCACCCGGGTGGTCACAACTTAACAAAAATGATACGGGGGATCTCACACGACACGACACGACGAATGATACCATAAGGGAGAAAACGGAAAACGGGCTGCTCAAACGTGCACAAGGCACCCGGGCGGTCACAACTTAACAAAACTGATACGAGCGACCTCACACGGCGCAACATGGCGCGCCTGACCGAATGATACCGCAAGGGAGCAAACAACAAACGGGCCACCTGAATGTGCACAAGGCACTCAGGTGGTCACAACTTAGAAAAATTGATATAGGTGCCCTCGAACGAAACGACGTGACCCGAATGTGCCCAGTCAGGTGACCTCACATGGCGCGACACGGCGCACCTGACCGAACGATGCCACAAGGGAGAAAACAACAAACGGGCCGCCCAAATGTGCATAAGGCACCCGGGCAGTCACAACTTAGAAAAACTATTACAGGTGGCCTCGAACGAAACGACCCGACCCCACCCGAACACGCCTGGTTGGGCGACCTCACACGGCGCAACACGGCGCGCCGGAATGAACGATGCCACAAGGAATAAAACCGCAAACGGGCCGCCCGAACGTGCACAAGGCACCCCGACGGTCACAACTTAGCAAAATTGATACGGGCACCCTTGAAAGAAACGACCCAACCTGAACGCACCCGGTCGCGCAACCTCACACAGCGCGCCTGACCGAACGATGACACAAGGGAGGAAATGGAAAACGGGCCACCCAAACATGCGGAAGGCATCTGGGTGGTCACAACTTAGAAAAACTAATACGGGCGCCCTCGAACGAAATGGCCCGACCCGACTCGAACGCGCCTGGTCGGGTGACCTCACACGGCTCAACACAGCGCACCTGAACAAGTGATGCCACAAGGGAGAAAATGACAAATGGGCTGCCCAAATGTGCACAAGGCACCCGGGCAGTCACGACTTAGCAAAACTGATACGGGCGCCCTTGAATGAAACGACCCGACCCGAACGCGCTTGGTCGAGCGACCTCACATGGCGCAACACGACGCGACTGACCGAACGATGCCACAAGGGAGAAAATGGAAAACAGGCCACCCAAATGTGTACAAGGCACCCGGGCGGTCACAAATTAGCAAAACTGATATGGGTGCCCTTAAATGAAACGACCTGGCCCAAACGCGCCCAGTCGAGCGACCTCACACAGTGCGACATGGTGTGCCAGACCAAACAATGCCACAAGGGAGAAAATGGAAAATGGGCTGCCCGAACGTGCAAAAGGCACCTAGGCAGTCATAACTTAGCAAAACTGATACGGACGCCCTCGAACGAAATGACCCGACCCGAATGCACTCGGTCGGATGACCTCACACAGCGCAACATGGCACGCCCAATCGAATGATGCCACAAGGGAGAAAATGGAAAACAGGCCACTCAAATGTGCACAAGGCACTTGGGTGGTCACAACTTAGCAAAACTGATATGGGCGCCCTCGAATGAAACGAACTGACCCGAACGCCCTTGGTCGGGTGCCCTCACACGGCGCGACACGATGTGCCTGACCGAACGATGCCACAAGGGAAAAAATGAAAAACGGGCCGCCCGAACGTGCACAAGGCACCCGGGTGGTCACAACTTAACAAAAATGATACGGGCAACCTCACACGGCACGACAGGACGAATGATACCATAAGGGAGAAAACAGCAAACAGGCTGCTCGAACGTGCACAAGGCACCCGGGCGGTCACAACTTAACAAAACTGATACGGGCGCCCTCGAACGAAACGGCCCAACCTGACCCAAACGTGCCCGGTCGAGCGACCTCACACAGTGCAACATGGCACGCCTGATCGAACAATACCGCAAGGGAGCAAATAGTAAATGGACCGTCTGAATGTGCACAAGGCACTCGGGTGGTCACAACTTAGCAAAACTGATATAGGTGCCCTCGAACGAAACGACTCGACCCGAATGTGCCTAGTCGGGTGACCTCACATGGCACGACACGGCGCACCTGACCGAAAGATGCCACAAGGGAGAAAACAGCAAACGGGCCGCCCAAAGGTGCATAAGGCACCCGGGCAGTCACAACTTAGAAAAACTATTATGGGTGCCCTCAAACGAAACGACCCGACCCGACCCGAACACGCCCGGTTGGGCGACCTCACATGGTGCAACATGGCACGCCGGAACGAACGATGCCACAAGGGAGAAAACAGCAAACGAGCCATCTGAACGTGCACAAGGCACCTGGGCGGTCACAACTTAGCAAAATTGATACGGGCACCCTTGAAAGAAACGACCCAACCTGAATGCACCCGGTCGCGCGACCTCACACGGCGCACCCGACCGAATGATGACACAAGGGAGGAAATGGCAAACGGGACACACAAACATGCAAAAGGCATCCGAGTGGTCAATACTTAGAAAAACTAATACGGGTGCCCTCGAACGAAATGGCCCGACCCGACCCGAACGCGCCTGGTCGGGTGACCTCACACGACGCAACACGGTGTGCCTGAACAAACGATGCCACAAGGGAGAAAATGACAAACGGGCCGCCCGAATGTGCACAAGGCACCCGGGCAGTCATGACTTAGCAAAACTGATACGGGCGCCCTCGAACAAAATGAACCGACCCGAACGCGCTTGGTCGAGCGACCTCACATGGCGTGACACGGCGCGACTGACCGAACGATGCCACAAGGGAGAAAATGGAAAATAGGCCATCCAAATGTGCACAAGGCACTCGGGAGATCACAACTTAGCAAAACTGATACGGGCGCCCTCTAATGAAACGACCTGACCCAAACGTGCCCAGTCGAGCGACCTCACACAGCGCGACATGGCGCGCCCGACCAAACAATGCCATAAGGGAGAAAATGGAAAATGGGCTGCCCGAACGTGCACAAGGCACCTAGGCAGTCATAACTTAGCAAAACTGATACGAACGCCCTCGAACGAAACGACCCAACCCGAACGCGCCCGGTCGGGTGACCTCACAAAGCACGACAATGCGTGCCCGACCGAATAATGCCACAAGGGAGAAAATGGAAAATGGACTGCCCGAATGTGCACAAGGCACCCGGGCAGTCACAACTTAGAAAAATTGATATGGATGCCCTCGAACAAAATGGCCCAACCAGACCCGAACACGCCTAGTGGGGTGACCTGACACGGTGCGACACGGTGTGCTTGACTGAACAATGCCACAAGGGATAAAATGGCAAACGGGCCACCTGAACGTGCATAAGGCACTCGGGCGGTCACAACTTAGCAAAATTGATACGAGTGCCCTCTAACGAAACGGCTCGACCCGAACGCGCCTGGTCGGGCGACCTCACACAGCACGACATGGCGCGCTCAACTGAATGATGCCACAAGGGAGAAAATGGACAACAGGCCTCCCGAACATGCACAAGGCACCTGGGTGGTCACAAATTAGCAAAACTGATATGGGTGCCCTCGAACAAAACAACCTGACCCAAACGCGCCTAGTCGGGCGACCTCACATGGCGTGACATGGCGCGCCTAACCGAACGATGCCACAAGGGAGAAAATGGCAAACGGGCCACCCGAACGTACACAAGGCACCCAGGCGGTCACAACTTAGAAAAACTAATACGGGCGCCCTCGAACGAAACGGCCCGACTCGACCTGAATGCGCCGGGTCGGGCGACCTCACATGGCGCGACATGGTGCGCCTAACCGAATGATGCCACAAGGGAAAAAACGGCAAATAGGCCGCCCGAATGTGCACAAGGCACCCGAGCGGTCATAACTTAGCAAAACTAAAACGGTTCCCTCGAATGAAACGGCCCGACTCGACTCGAATGCACCTGGTCGGGTGACCTCACACGGCACCACACGACGCGCCCAACCGAACGATGCCACAAGGGAGAAAATGGAAAATGGGCCGTCCGAATGTGCACAAGGCATCCAGGCAGTCACAACTTAGCAAAACTAATACAGGCGCCCTCGAATGAAACGGCCCGACCCGACCTGAACGCGCCCATTCGGGAAACCTCACACGGCGTGACACGGCGTGCCCGACTGAACGATGCCACAAGGGAGAAAATGGAAAATGGGTAGCCAGAATGTGCACAATGCACTTGGGCGGTCACAACTTAGCAAAATAGATACGGGCGCCCTCGAATGAAATGACCCGAATTGACCTGAACGCGCTCGGTTGAGCGACCTCACACGGTGCGCCCGACTGAACGATGCCACAAGGGAGAAAACGGAAAACGGGCCGCACGAACGTGCACAAGGCACCTGAGAGGTCACAACTTAGAAAAACTGATACGTGTGCCCTTTAACGAAACGACTCGACCCTAACGCGCCCGGTTGAGTGACCTCACACGGTGCGACACGACACACCCGACCGAATGATGCCACAAGGGATAAAATGGCAAACGGGCCACCTGAACGTGCACAAGGCACCCGGGTGGTCGCAACTTAGCAAAACTGATACAGGCGACCTCGAATGCAACGACCCAACCTGAACGCGCCTGGTCGGGCGACCTCACACGGCGCAACACGGCATGCCCGACCGAATGATGCCACAAGGGAGAAAATGGCAAATGGGCTGCTTGAACGTGCACAAGGCACTCGGGAAATCACAAATTAGAAAAACAGATACGGGCGCCCTCGAACGTGACGACCCGACATGACCTGAACGCACCTGGTTGGGCGACCTCACACGGCACGACACGGCGCGCTTGACCAAATGATGCCACCAGAGAGAAAATGGCAAACAGGCCGCCCGAACGTGCACAAGCCACCCGAGCGGTCACAACTTAAAACTAATATGGGCGCCTTAGAATGAAATGACTCGACCTGACCCGAACACGCCTGGTGGGGTGACCTCACATGGCGCGACATGCCGTGCCCAACTGAACGATGCCACAAGGGAGCAAATGGAAAACGGGCCGCATGAATGTGCACAAGGCACCTGGGCAGTCACAACTTAGAAAAACTGATATGGGCGCCCTCGAACGAAACGACCCGACCTAACGTGCCCGGTCGGGCGACCTCACATGACGCGCCCGACCAAATGATGCCACAAGGGAGAAAATGGAAAACGGGCCGCCCGAACGTGCATAAGGCACCCGGGTGGTCACAACTTAGCAAACCTGATACAGGCGCCCTCGAATGAAACGGATCGACCGGAATGCACGCGGTCGGGTGACCTCACACGGTGCGACACGGCGCGCTCGACCGAACGATGCCACAAGGGAGCAAACGAAAAATGGGCCACCTGAACGTGCACAAGGCACTTGGGTGGTCACAACTTAGAAAAAATAATACAGGTGCCCTCGAATGAAACGGCCTGACCCGACCTGAACGCACCCAATCGGGCGACCTCACACAGCGCGACACAGCGCACCCGACCAAACGATGCCACAAGGGAGAAAACAAAAAACAAGCTACCCGTACATGCGCAAGGCACCCGGATGGTCACAACTTAGCAAAACTAATATTGGCGCCCTCTAACGAAACTGCCTGACCCAAACGTGCCTGCTCAGGCAACCTCACACAGCGCGACACCACACGCCCGACCGAACGATGCCACAAGGGAGAAAATAGAAAGCGGGCTGCCCGAACGTGCACAAGGCACTCGGGTGGTCACAAATTAGCAAAATTAATACGGGCGCCCTCGAACGAAATGACTTGACTCGAACCTACCCAGTCGGGTGACCTCACATGGCGCGACACGACGCACCCGACCGAACGATGCCACAAGGGAGAAAACGACAAACGGGCTGCCCGAATGTGCACAAGGAACCTGGGTGGTCACAACTTAGAAAAACTGATACGAGTGCCCTTGAACGAAACGGCCCGACCCGACTCGAACACGCCCAGTCGGGCGACCTCAGACAGCGCGACACGGCGCGCCCTACCGAACGATGCCACAAGGGAGAAAATGGAAAATGGGTCACTCAAACATGCACAAGGCACTCGTGCGGTCACAACTTAGCAAAACTGATACGGGTGCCCTCGACTGAAAGGGCCCAACCCGACCTGGATGCGTCTGGCCGGGTGACCTCACACGGCGTGACATGGTGCGCCTGACCGAACGATGCCACAAGGGAGCAAATGGAAAACGGGCTGCCCGAACGTGCACAAGGCACCCCGGTGGTCACTACTTATCAAAACTGATACGGGCACCCTTGAACGAAACGACCCGACCCAAACGTGCCCGGTCGGGTGACCTCACACGCCGTGACATGGCCCGCCGGGTTGAACGATGCGACAAGGGAGAAAATGGGAAACGGGCTGCCCAAACATGCACAAGGCACCTGGGTGGTCACAACTTAGCAAAACTGATACGAGCGCCCTCAAACGAAATGAACCAAATCAAACATGCCTGATTGGGCGACCTCACATAGTGCGACATGGCGCACCTGACCGAATGATGCCAAAAGGGAGGAAACAGAAAATGGGCCGCCTGAATGTGCACAAGGCACCCAGGCGGTCACAACTTAGTAAAACTGATACGGGTGCCCTTGAACGAAAGAGCCCATATGAATGTGTTTCATTGGGCGGCCTCACACAATAAGACTTGATCACCAAAAATAACTCCCAAACCCTAAACCCTAAGATTGTTCCTAAACACTAACAACACTTGCCTCCTAAACGTTGCAATACCGACACCTGACACAACTGTCGCAATACCGACACTTGTTCTTGTTATTTAAAAACTTGTTTATGCATCTATGTTATAAAAAAATATTTGCTTTTGTGCATGTTTCACTATACAAGAATGATGAGGATGGATCTTTTAGGGACTTCAATAAGAATGGAAAAATGAAATTAGTCTTCTTGACTTCTAAATAATACAAACACTAAAATAAGTAAAGAAAAGGAGGTAGTGTGAAGAGTTGTCATCTGCATAAAGTGCGTACTTCTTCCAAAATGAATGAGAATTATCTAAGAGTTGCAAGAATAAATATGTTAGATGGAACTTACAATTCTGCTCTAAATGCAAAATTGACTCAAGGCAGAGGATATACATTCAAACTAGTAAATTTGGCAGAATTGTTTTTGAAATGTTTTTATCTGAATGTCACAATAGTGACACTTAGCTCCAAGTGTCGCAAGACCGACACTTTCCTCCAATCCGTCGCAATTCTGACGCTTTGCTCCAAACGTTGCAATAGCGACACTTAGCTCTAAGTGTCACAAGACTGACACTTTCCTCCATTCCATTGCAATTGCGATGCTTTTCTCCGAACGTCACAATAGCGACACTTAGCTCTAAGTGTCGCAAGACCGACACTTTCCTCCAATTTGTCGCAATTCCGACGCTTTTCTCCAAACGTTGCAAGACCAACACTTACCTCTAAGTGATGCAATACCGACACTTGTCTCCAAATGTTAGTGTAGTGACAGTTGTGGGCGGGATTTGAAAATTTGATAAAATTTGGGGAAATTTCCGACATTTGGTCAAAAATTTTGGAACAAAGGTGTCAGAATTTCCGACATTTGGTCAAAAGTTTTGGAACAAAAGTGTCAGAATTTCCACAAAATGTACTAGTGACATTCTCCTTCATGGAACTCATGCCTTATCTTATCTGAATCATTCTCAGGAAAACATTTAAGAAATAATCCACTAGCATTTTTCCAATATAAACATTTATCTAAAATGCAGTAATTTACAGCTTTTAACTTTAAAAATCTTGCCTTTGTTTTAGACAAACCAGGAGGGACATTTAGATTAAGCAGCACATACAAAATATCAGCATACCAAGATGAATTCAGAAAATGATTTTCAATAAGTGGAGTTTCCAACTCCTCCTATTCATCTAATGCATTAAACATGTTTATATCAAGAGCTTGAAAGTTGGATTCAACCATAAGTTTTGCTCGTCCTTGGCCTTTGACGAGCTTAGTGGGCTTGATTTCCAAATCATATTTCAATATAACAGCAAGCCACTTTCCTCTCTTGCCATGAGGATCTTGTGTCAAGATGTCTTTTACTGCTGAATGAGGCACAAATGCTATGATGTGTGAATGTAAAATGTAAACTCTGAAGTCTTTTAAATCTTTGACCAAGGCAAAGGCTTGTTTTTCCATTATGTTGTACTTCAAAGGTGCATTCCTTAATGCCTTACTGAAAAATGAAATAGCCTGCTCTTGTCCCTTTGTATTTTTCTGTAGGAGGACGACAGCCACTGTGTGTTTCGATACAAATGAAAACATGAAAAAATCTTTTGTAAAATCAAGACTAATGAGAACTGGTGTTTTAGTAAGTGCTTGTTTTACCAGCTCAAATGATTTCTTTGCTTCTAAGGTCCATTTAACTCCTTCTTCTCTTTTCAGCATATTTTTCATGTTTCTAAGGAGTTCAACTAGGTTGGGTATGAACCTTCTCAAGAAATTAATCTTTCCAATGAAATATTGGAGTTCCTTGATGTTTCTAGGATGATTGATTTGCAATATACCTTCGATCCTCTTTGGGTCTATCTTTATTCCCTCTTCAGATATGATATGTCCAAGACGTTTACCTTCTTGAAGACCAAACAATGTTTTCTTGGGATTTAAGGATAAACCATATTTTCTGCACTTCTCAAAGACTTTTCTTAGGTGTATTAGGTGTTCTTCATCTATTTTGGAATAAACTGTGATATCATCAAAGTAAATCACAATGAAGCATCCTATTTCTTCTGAGAATGCAATATCCATGGCTCTCTGGAATGTGGCACCAGCATTCATTAAACCAAAAGGCATTTTCACATACATGAAAGTGCCCCAAGGAGTAGTAAAAGCTGTTTGAAGTTGATCATCAGGGTGTACCAAAACTTGGTTGTATCTTGAAAAGCCATCTAGCAAAGAAATTCTTCTAGAACCCACTACCCTTTGTAAAATATGATCCATTTTGGGCAAAGGATAGTTGTCCTTCAAGGAGGCTTTATTTAAGTTTCTGAAATCAATACAAAGCCTTATTTCTCCTATTTTCTTCCTAACTAATACAAGATTAGATACCCATTCTGAGTATCTAACAGGGACAATAATGCTAGAATCATACATTTTTCTAATTTCTTTCTCAACTAGAGGTAATTGAACAGGGTTGATTCTAGGCAATTTTGGTCTATAAGGCTTCTGGTTTTCTTTGAGGGGTATCTTGTACTGAATTATTTCTGTATCATATGATTTTAAATCTTCATAACTCCATGCAAACACATCAGAAAATTCTCTAAACAACTCAAGGTATTTCAGTTTACTGTGAGCTGGCATTGTCTTAGATAATTTGATCATTTTAGGCTTTTCTTCACTACCTATATTGCACTCTTCTACGTCAGCTTCAGTAGGTTCTATTTTTGGCTTTTTTGCAACATCATTAAAGTCAAACAATTCCTCTAAGGGTACCAATCCTTTTGGAAAGCTTTCAGTTTTGGATTGCAACACTTCTAGATATTATTTTCCTAACTCTGTGTAGTTTTCTGTTTTATGTTTGGATTATTTGGTTAACATATTTATATTAACAATATCAGGAGTTTATTCTTCTTTAAAAAGTGATTTTTCCTCAGTAGGACAATCTTCTTCATACTCTGAATCTGAGTTTGGCATTTCAAATTCATTTTTGGATTGTAGGAAGTCTTCTATTTGTTTATCTCCTTCAAAAACTTGCCAGTATTTTTCATTGTCTGGGACTGTTGGTCTATATTTGACTTGAACTATATATTGATTGCTTTCATAAGGTCTTAGACATGTACTAGCAGCAAATGCTAATCCATTGGAAAGGTTGTTTTGGTTTCTAGGGACAAAAGTAAGTTGGAATTCAGCAAATGACTTTAATAGATCCATGGCATCATCTCTATAGGCTCTTAGTTTGGGATGTTTGGAAGTATATTCCCCATTTACTTGCCTAATTATCAATTCTGAATCCCCATGAACTATTATCCTCTTGGATCCTAGTTTTTTAAGCAGTTTTAGTCCTAAGAGGAGTGATTCATATTCTGCTATGTTGTTGCTGTAGTGGAAGTTTAATTTGTATGAATGACCTTCAGCATGGTTGTTTTCAGTGTTGTGTACCCATATGCCTGCTCCTGCACCAGTTTTAGTACAAGACCCATCAAACCTCATGCTCTAAAGAGGATTGTTTTCAGATTTTTCATCAATTTGCTCTTTTTCCTCTCTGTTTTGTCTATTTTGATCATCACTGTGTTCTTTTCAGGGTCTGCACTATGTTTTTCTATGTCTTGTTCCTCAAGATTTTTAATGTGTTGAGGAATTTCTTTTTGATTGTTATGATTGGTACTATGTTGATGACTGTTTTGATGCTTAAGACCTTCATTTTGTTTGCTGTGTTCTTCTGAATTAGAAAACTGCTTGGATGATTTTTCTTTTCCTTCATCTTTTTCTATGGTTGCCACTATGTTGGCTGATTGTTCATTTTCTAACTCTTGCTCATTAGGAATCTCATCATTGTACAAAATGAATGAGTCAAGGTCAGTATGTATAGAATAAAGAGGGGAGTTTTTTGGTCTTTCTTGGCTACTCACATTGTATTTCATGTGTGTTTACCTATAAAGTCTTCTGGGTTGACTGAAGACAGCGATGGTGGCATAAGCCATATCCATCTACATTATGCCCTACAATTTAGCACCCCAATATCTTGAAAGAAGCATGCCATATTTGGGGGGTATATCAGCCACAACAATTTCCATTACTAGGCTTTTGGCTGGGATTTGTGCTAGATTGACACAAAGATATTTTATTAGGCCTAGGCATTTGACTCTGCTAGAATCAAAGGAGTATAAATCTTTATAAGGTCTGGTTACCTCAAGGCCTAATATTTCCATTATTACTTTGGGCATGAGGTTGTGTGATGCTCTTGAATCAAGCATGGCATTGTGCAAAATTTTATCATGGATGTTTAACCTGACATAGAATGGAGGAACTCCACCTTCTTGAAACTTTCCTTCAATTTTTGGTCCAAATAGTAGCTCAGATTTTTCATCATTTAAGTTAACAGAGTCATTGTGATCTCCTATGTTCAAAGCTTTTAACAATTCGGACCTATATACATCTTGAGTGACTAACTCAGTGAGAGGGATAGAGATTTTAATCTTGGCAATTTCACTCTCTATGCTAAAAGGAGTTTGAGTTTTGGACATGTTTAGTTCAGCCTTTTTAGTCACTGTTTTCTCAGCAAAATCAGCTTGCTGATTTCTATTATTTACAACAGTTAAAATGGTTTTTTTAGGAGCAATAGCTGAGGTGCTAATGCTGCTAGGGTCACCACTATGTTTGTCATGAATCTGGGTGTTTTTTCCCTTGTTTTGAGCAGAAATTTCAGCCACTATGTTATTATTTTCAAATGTCTTTTTAGAAGTATTTACAGGGCTGTTTTTGACAGAATTTTCAGAGGATTTTTTCTTGGGAGTGTCTTGGTTCTTTTTAATTCTAAATTTATATTGTTTTTTTACTTCCATTATGGCATTTTCAAAGCCCATTTTATAATGTTCTGATTCTAGGCCTTCTTCCTCAGCAGGTATGTAGGTGACTTGTTCTTCTTCATTGAGGAAATAGTATCCTCATTGTTTACTCCCAACATTTTCATGTGATTTTCCTCTGTTTCTTCTATTGTTTCCCCCTCTTCATCAACATAATTCTATTGAAAAGGAGGTCTGACTTGTTGATCAGGGCTTCTTTGTCTGATTTGAGGGGGATTCCTTCTAAAGTTCTGATTCTGATTTTGATTTTTTTTTGAGGAGCTATTTGATTTTCTTTAGAATAAGCTCTCTCATTCATGTTTATTCTTTCCATCATCATCTCCATGGTTCTAAACAAATTATCAATTTTGGAGTCTGATGTGGAAAGTCCAGATTCATCTTTGTAGGTAACCTTTTTTTCTGCTTTTAATCTAGCCCTTCTGGCATTAAGGTTAGCTTCTACACTTACTGCCCCTTTCTGCATGTCTTCTAATGTAAGGGGTTCTCTATCCCTAAATTGATGACACATGTCTCGGTCAAATCCTTCAAGAAACTTAATTAAGGCTAAGCCTTGTGGAGGTTTCATTTATGGAGGGAGTGCATTATAAACACTATTGAATCTAGTGCAATAATCTTGAACACTCTCTCCGGCATTTCTTTTAATATCATTGTATTCTAACAGGATTTGAAGGGGGTTTCTTTTGACTTCCCATTTGTTTAGGAATAATTGATGAAAATAGGGGAGGTCATTGATATTGTTAGGGGTTAAGCCTTTGAACCATTTTCTTGCTTCTCCCCCTAAACTTTGAGCAAACATCCTAAGCTTTACAGTCTCATCATCTATTTCTTGTCTGTCAAAGTAATCATTCATTCTATCCACATGTTGTTGAGCTGTAGTAGAACTAATAGCATCATATAATGGAATCTTGGATTGATAATCCTATGGTAGAACAGGTAAAGGTAAAGGAAGGACTACGGGAGCATACCACGTTGCCATGATATGAGGTTGTGGAAACAATGGGGGATTTACAAGTGGAGGAAGGTGAGGAGTGAAGTGGTTTTAACTGTGGATGTATGAATGGATGTAACAGAAGTACTTGGACTAGCTAAGTACTTTTGAGTAGATTTAGGATGAGAGAAACCAAAATTATGAATGAGATGAATATCAGGTGATGTAGATGGAGGGGTTTCTCTGCTATCAGTATGGTTACCACTAGATTGGGGTGAACGTGGAGGCTGAAAGTCTATTTGATCTATATCACTAAGTGACTTAGTTCTAGATGGGTTTTTTATGAAAGGTAAGTCAACTTGGGTATCTTGCAGAGATGTAATATTTTCAAGGATAGAGTTTGCTCTATGAATTGGTCTGACAATAGTTGGATTCTTGGATTTAGGAGATTTCCTAAGGATTCTTTCTAGATGGTCAACTATTTCAGGAGGATTTGGGTCAGGATGGGCTCTAGTATGAATTCTTTTAGAAGCCACTATGTTATGTCTTTAGACCCAATGATGAGAAAAGTTCAACCAAGTATGACAGTGTTTGAAGGCAAACTAATCTGTGGAAGAAAAATTGTCCTCAAAGTTCTCTTAACTGAGTTTGTATGATGTTATGATAAAAGAGTTTCCCAGTGGATTTTTTGGAAAACCAAGGGAAATCAGCAGGCCTACTGAAAACCAGTGGAGTCACCAGGTGGAAAATTTTTACTTGTTACTAAGGTTTGGTTTTTGTCCACCATCAACAATCAAGAACCAATCTTGGCAGACACTTGATTCATTTTTAAGAATAGGGTTTTCTGAGTTGTGAAGTTATCTATTACTCAGTATTTTTCCCTAGTATGGTCGCCACTATGCTGGCTCCCTGTGATTTACAATATTGGCAAGAATAAACACTGCAGGGGGCCACATCAGAACCACTTTGGAATCCTAGGACCTAGCCTTCCTGGATTCAGAGAGGGATCTCTCTATTAAGTGTTTTCAAAGGATATATATTTATGCCTTTTTATGATATTAGGCTAGTTATGAAGCTCAGAGAACTTGTTTTTTTGGTTGGGATGGATATCATTAAATGAAGAGGTCAACTGAAGGATGAAGGTGAGAGCAGATTGAAGAATGTTTCAATTGAAAGGATAGGTCAAGAAATAGTATCAACCCATTGGGATATGGAGTCACAAAGGATTTAATTGTACAAAAATTCTTCAAGGGTTTCCATAGGGCAAGTCATCTATATCAAAGGATCTTTTAGATTGAATTGTGATATGAAACATTAAACTATTGTGAAAGAAGAAAATCTAACAACTAATTAAGAATCTATTAACTCTACTAAACAAGAAAAGACTTTCAAAGTAACTGTTTGAAGCAAGCCAAAGGACAGGGAAAACCATAGACTTCTTTGGGAAAACTTTTATTAAAGCACACTTTTCAGACAACAATCCAGTAATCCTAAGACTACTTTCAGAAAGGAGAAAACATATAAGAAAACAAGGAAAATAGCCTAAGATCAGACAAAAACTATGAATCTAATCTAATTTTGGCATACTCTCAAGGGATCTTTCAAGGAAATTGTTAAAGACTAGCCAAAGGATAGGGAAAACCATAGACTTCCCTGGGTTAACTCTACTTAGCAAACCTTGAAAAGAACATTCAAAAACAATATCTCAAGTTGTACACAGAAAGACACGGGCTCACCAACATTCCTTCACTGGTTATACTCTATTGAATCATTCTCAAATAAACAAGATGGATAAACCTAGAGGGAAATTAAGAATCCTCTAAAGATACCTTAGCAGAAGAAAACATAAAGATAAAGATTTCAGACAGAAGTAGGGTACTTTTCAGTAAATCCTAATCTAAATTTTCTGTTCTTTATTAGAGAAAATGGACAACATGTAAAACATAAGGAAACACAAAAATAGTGAGGAATAAAATCGCCATTAACATAGAACAAGATCCCATGAATCAGCTTGTGTTATTGATGTTCAAACTAGTTACATAATTCAAGTCCAACAGTTCTTTACAGCTCAAAACTTCTCTTCTCATCCTGGTGTTCTTCAACTACTCAACAACACTTCAACAGCTTCAACAACTATCTTACAGCTCAATAATAATCCAACCAACAACAAAAATTAACTCCTCATACAGTATTTATAGGTAAATGAGGAAGTGGAGTAAAAGAGGGGGTCTCTAATGGTTCATAAATGACAGAGTTAATTCTTCTCGACCTTAGGTAATTTACATAACCCAAAATAAAGAATATCTGATGTTTTAACTCTGTTAAATGGATGTTTATTAACTTCTGAGCTACTTAGTCACCTTTTTTGACTTTTAGGCATACTTGGTAGGCTGGCTATAACTTTTGAGCTGTCTTTGTAAAATATCTCTCACTTTGCATTCAATTTGTATGCTTTTGAGGTAAATAATCTTGTAGGTGGCATTTTTTGGTTTCTGGGGGATTAATTGCTTCACCGATCTAGAATTTGAAGCGGTCCCTTTGCTGATTTGTCTTATTTTGTCACTTTAAACACTGATTTAGACCATTGATTGTGCTTTAAGGCCTTTCTAATCATCTTTTATCTTCAAACTGCCTCTTTATCTCATTAAACTACAGCTTAAGTCTTTTAATCTTCAGATTTGACTTAAACCTTTATTCTTCTTTTATCTGTTTGATCTCTATTCTTCATTGATCTTCACTATTTGGTTATAGGTGGCTTGACTTCCACACTGGAGGGTCTTGCTGGATCAACCAATGTTCATGACTCATTGGCCAAACCATTGAATTCAACCCTGGGTCCCTTCTTCTTCGTTTTTTAGGCTCTCAGATAGTCATCCTAGGCACTGTGGTAACCTGGCTATTACTGTGGGAAGGCCGACATATATGGCCACCATTAAAACTTGCAAATAAACATCAAAAACATTATAAAACCCTGTGTTTTGGATAACATTGCCTTCGGAGGCATTGGTGAGGGGTTATGGAGCATTTGCAGAGGAGGGGCAATATGTAGAGGAAGGGTTCCATGGTGGAATCATGAAGAAATGGGAAGAGTTTTCAAATAAAGGTGTGGAAAATGAAAAGTAGTTTTGCAGGAAACCGACGGCGGTTTTCGCTTGAGGGTTGAGTGATAAATGGTATTGGCTCATATGAATGTGATACAGTTGGGTGAATGACACCTGTCCAAGCTAAAACTGCTTTTTTCACGTTGGATTCACGTTGGAATGTTATAGTTGAAAAGATCCGATCTGGGGAAGTCATATCGATAGCTATGGATGCATGCGATCGGAGGAAAGATGTGCGGTAGATGAATAGTGGGGTCCAACCGGTGATGTCATTGTTTTGTCGTTCAACGGAGAAGTTTGATCTGCGGAGTTAAGTGATAGAAATAACGATGGTCATCCAATCTTAAAGATTAACGGCGGAGATTTGATGTGGGGAAACAAAAGGTGAAGGGGACAATATGAAGTGAAGGGGCTGGGGAAAGCGCTAGGGCATAACTTTATGGTGGAATAAGGGAATCAGGGTGAAAATAAATAGGGCTAAGGTTTTAGCCGAGGATCATAGGCCCTGGTCTTATGGAGAAAAAGGGCGGAGGTTCTTAGGGTTAAAGGCGCTTAAAGCCTATCTGATAAAAAGGTCGGAATTAGGCCAAAAGAGGGTTTTTAAGGTCCTTTTTTAGTGTTCCAATAAGTATAAAAAGGGTTTTAAGCCATTATAAAGGGATTTTATAAGGCTTAAAGGGGTTTTTATGGGAAATGAGGTTAAATGAGGGAGAAAAGGGCATTTCTAGAGGGATGAGATGATGAGTTAGGATAAGTGAAAATGAGTCAAAAATGGGTGAAATGGGGCTTATGAAATAAACTGATGGAGAATGGCTTGGAAGCAGTTTTATTTGTATGTTGGCAGGATAAGTTAGAAAGGATTTTATGAAGAATTCAGCGGAGTGTTTATTTAGAAAATAATGAACACAGTGAGGTTTCAAGAACTCACAGTTTTTTCACAAAAATTGTTTCTTGAAAACTGAGAGATTAATTTAGCCATCATGAGATATAACAAAAATTATAGATGGATAACACTAAGAAAAATGTACAACCAAAATATGTTTTATAAGAGCCATTATGATATAAGATGATGATGTCAACCATGGGGGCTGATTCACCATTTTTGGGGTAAAAAAGTTCAAAGATTAAAAAATAATAAAATAATAAAACTTTTTTTTCAACATGTATCTTCAACTTATCTCCCTAAGGTTTGCTCAAATGTCAAGCACGAGTACACGTTGGATGAAAAATTTAATTCTGCATCTGAGGAGTACCCATGTTCCATACTTTTGATGGACCCTACTACATGAAAAATGAGAAATACATGAAAAACATGATTGCAATCACATTTTTCATGTATTTGTCATTTTTCGTGTAGTAGGGTCTATCAAAAGTATGCAACATGGGTACTCCTTGGATGAGTAATCAAATTATGCATCCAACGAGTGTTCCCACTAGAAATTTGAGTAAACCCATAGTGATATAAGTTGAAAATATGTGTTGAAAAAAGTAGTTTTGTATTTTTCCCCTCTAAAATTTGATGATGCAATCTATTCTTATTTTATTATTTCCACTATTATTTTATAATTTGTTTAGGAGGCCTGTTTTAGACCTCAATATTCCCTGATGCTTAGTGATGGTATATATTTTCATTGAACATTTTTACAGGTTTTAGAACGTTGTCTCCAATCCAATCCTTGGAATGATAAAGCACTTCACTCTTTAGAAAAAAAAAATCTTGGACTTCGCACTATAGCGAGCAATCTATTACGCATCATTTTTTCACCATGAAATTTTACTATCATTATGGTTCTATCACCATCCATATCATATTCCCTTAGAGGTAAAAAATACTCATGTTCCTGAACCAAGTCTTGGAAACTGGAGAAAAGCTCTTTAAAACCTTTAAAAGATTACCTGCGTGCTTTTTGTGACCATTACCTGCGCATGTGCTAATACATATTTTATTAGCTGTGGCGAGCGCCATTTTGATCACCACTAAAACCTGCACACCCCCCGTAAAAATGAAGTAAATATAAAAAGGTAACTTCTATAAGCCTAATTGGTTGAATATTCTGCTAACTGGAAGCCTCTAGAGTCACGCCAGTTCAAGATTTATCCCTCTACTCATGGAGCTTATCCCTTGGCCAAAGGAACCCAAATCCCTTAATGTGAGGAACTCATCCCTCTCTTAATGCATCTAAAAATACCTCAATCTCTCTATAAATCAAGCTGAAGTTTCAAGTTGAAGGGTAGATACTGACTTGTATAGATTCTAAGCTGGAGAGAGTTCATAAAGTTCATAAATTTTGAACTAGTCAGTTGATTTTTGCACATTGAATATTACACCATTGTGTACATGACTCCTTGTTGGTCATTCTATAGAGGAAGGCTTATCAAACTAAAGGAAATGATTGTGCAGACACATGGGAGAAATCTGTACAAAATCAAGGCTCAGGTTGTAAGATTGCTCTTTTTAATTTCTGATAATACATATGGATCTCTTTTTCTCATTGTCTTTCTTCCGAATTCATGGAAATGATATCAATACTTAGACTCCTTTACCACTAAGTTAAAATATTATTTATTATTATTATATGTTGTATGTGCTTTTATCTTTTGCATTGTTTCTGATTACAAGTTCTTCAGAGCATTGAATAATTTCTTTGGAGAGAAAGGAAAAATGCTACATCGAACGTCTTAGTTGAAAGGTAGGAGCATAACCTACTTATTTCAAGGTTGTAATAATCTAAAATACAAATCGTTTAGAGAAAGAGGCATTCAATGGATCTTTGTTTCTAGTTACTTGTTCGAGTAATAGGGAGATCGCTTTTTCCCGCAAGAGGGATTAATCCACAAAAAAAACTAAAGATTTGTTTTTGGCACCTTACATTTTCTTTATTCCTATTCTAAAATCCCAATTCTTTGCATCCCTTTTTATTTTTCAGAAAATAAAAATGTAGATGGAATTCTGCAGCTCAGATATGATAGGAAATTTTGACCGAAGCAGTTGAAGAATACACTGAAGAATATCTAAAGACAATACAAAGAGAAACAATTGAATGTTAGCAACCTCAAAATTTAAGGTATGAAAATGCCAAATTTTATTTAATAATAAGGATGAAAACATTGACATATGAATTAGATGATAATTTTATACCACCAACTCGAAAACATTATTAAAAGAGATGATCATGTCAAATCGAAATTAAATCTCACACTCCACCACTTAACCCTCACCATTTACACGACCTGTCCAACATAAAAACTCCATTTCGTTGGTGAAATAATCCAACTCATACTCTAACAGTTAGTTTTCATTAAACCTCACCCACACTCTCGATAATTCTGAAGCTTCATTCATTCATTCACCCTAACATATCATCCATTTAGTAGCATAAGTCACTCATGCTCCTAACTCATAATGAAACCCTCATTCTACCCTGTCAAAGAGGTAGTATTAAGTTAAAGCTTCTTGGTAGCCATGGGAGTAATTTGGGGTTCCCATGTTTTGGCAAAGGTTGGCAATACCAAAAGATGAGACAACATCGAGAACCACTTTCGGACCTCGGGATCTAGCCATCCACGGGTCGGAGAGGATCTCTATATAAGCAAAGGTTTATGTCTTTGAAGCTAAGTGTTAAGATATTAGGCTAGTTATAAGGCTCGGTTTGTTTGTTTGATTTTTGTTTGGTTACTGGGAATCAGGAAAGAAGGTTTCAATATAAGACAAGGGTGAGAAAAGAGGATTTTAGGAAAAGGAGGGATGATTCAGAAAACATTGAATACCATTGGGCAATGGAGTCAGGAAAGGGTTTACTTGCTATTCAATATGCAGGCTTTTAGTTGGGCTAGTCATCTAAAGCATTGGATCTTAAAGATGATTGTGTGATATGAAATGGTAAGAGAGAAGGTGAAAGCAAGGAAACCATCCAAGGTGACCTTTAGAAATCAGATCCAGGGATAGGGCATACCATTGAACACCTGTGATTCTAAAAATCCAAAGGCTAACTCTTCAGACAAGAAACATTAAAGATTTAGAACACGAAGTTAAAGACCTGAGATCAGAGAGAGACTTTGAACTCTCAATTCTTCAGCCTCTAGCTTGAGGGATCTTAGAAAAGGTTCAATTAACTGAAAAGAATCCTAGTGAGACAGAGGCAGAGTTCTAGACCTCCCAGTGTTCCCAATTCATTCAACTAAATCCTAACAAGAACATCTAAGAACAGATTTATTAATTCATACATCAGCTAGCAGGCAATAACATCCACTACACTGGTTAAATTAATTGAAATCAAACCTTAGATAACACATATAGCAGAAAACATTGAAGGCAAGGAGAGCAGAAACATAGGGTACCTAACAAGGGTAAATCCTATGCCAGATTTCTGATGCGAGCCAGTAGAAATGAAATGAGGTGAACTTCTAAATAAAACAAATACAAAGATAGGAAAACATCACCGCTGCTTTAGATCAGGATCCAAATAAATGTGCTTGTCATATTAAAGAGCAACACCAGTCAAGTACAACATTACCAATAGCTGGATATTCAGTTTGAAAACATCTTCCTCAGCCTATCTTACAACTTTACACGGAGACTATGTCTCAAAAGAAACAGCTTGTAATTCTCTGATAACCGATCAAAAACCTTTACAATGAGTTCCTTCATGAATTTATAGCTCAAGTGGAGCAGAGAAGGTAGGTGAAAAACTCAATGCAGCATTAAAACTCAGAAGAGGAAGAGGGCCGAGGCCTCGTTCTGTTTTAAATTCTGAGCATTTATCTCTGGTACTCTTTGGATGAAAGAGTGGTCTTCGTCAGGCTTGCTGTAACACTCTGGTGAACTAAACAAAAAGGTAGAATAATGATGCTAAGGTCTGCCATACTGTGAAACAAATTATTTTTATAGCATAGGACTGTTGTCGGGGCTGGGTGCACCTGTCGGGAACACGGTAAATAAAGGAGATAATGTGGGCGCTCGGTCCTTTAGGGAAAAATATCTTGATGTGAAACCACAGTAGTATTGTTTTATGTGTGTTGGGCCTTCCGTGTGATCCATACGGTCTTTGAGCCCCGGTACCTTTGCCTTCTAAATCCCTAAAAAGGCTCGAAAAATATTCTATTTGTGCCTTAGACCTTTAATTCCTCAGCGATACTCTATCTATGAGTGGGTGCTTTAAATGGTCTGAAAGATTTGAGAGGGTTTGAAATCAGTGTTATTTAATGCGAGCCTGTCTGTAACTTCCCTCTCGGCCTTTCTTAGCAATTTCAACTTTTTGGCCATCGTCCTTTCCCGCTTCTATGTAACTGTACAGAGACTGAGAATCATGGCGGTTCATTGCCGTCCGAAACCCTGAAAAACACGAAACTATGTTAAGAAAAACATGCATGGGGAGGGTGGTGTGGATGACTACAAAAAGGCAACGTGGCATGGATGTAGGCGATGAATACAGCGTCTACTGTGTAGGAAAAACATGAATTAGTGGGAGATGCATGGGAAGACATCGAGACAGAAAGTTTAACGTTAAACATTAAAATTTGACCTATGAATTGAATATATGAAGGGACGGGTGGAAAAAATGATTAAAACACGTGGAGTGGTGACGTGGCGGGACCGGGCGATGGCGGGGCTGATTTTAAATCTGGACCGTCCGATCTTCAAGAGGAGATTGATTGCTGAAAACACAACGGAGGGCGATGGAAAGTGGGCCAGGGGTACGGTTGCCTTGGTTTAACTCCCGTGCATCTTCGCGGCACGATGACCGTTGGATGGAAGATCGCAGATCGAACGGTGTATAGCGATATCGCGTTGGGGCAAACCCCGAACTTTAACGCGCGATGGGGGGGTGGTTTTCAAACAGTGCTCGGGACACGTGGCATGCGATGAATGGAATCGATGTGAAATGGGAAATACTTCTCAACCTCCAAACGCGGTGCGATAGAAACCGACGGTTTTGCATAGTACTCGGGCGTGGGGACCACGGCGTGGCGGTGACTGTGAAGACCGTCCGATCTAAACAAATCGACGGCTGATAATGCGCCCGATACAGATCTGTGATAAGCGCCTTCCACCTTGGCGCCTAGTCTTGGCGCTGGGTCACGTGGTGGAAAAGGGTGAGGGGGCTAGGGCCGAAAGGTGCTAAGCCCTATTATAAGGTGGAAAGTGGGTTTTTGGGCCATTTTAATGAATTTTGAGGGTGGGAAAGGGTAACGATAGAGGGAAAAAGGGGAAAATAGGCCAAACAAGGGTTGTGCGTGGGGTGTAAAGGGGATTTTGGGAGGATTTAGAGGGTAAGAGGGGAAATTTGACCAAGGGGAAAAAGGGTTAAAATGGGCATTTTGCAGGGATACAAGGGCAAATGTAGGCCTTTTGGAGCACAATTTTTTTCAATCGGTAGAGGCCCTTTAAACCGAGGAACGACGGTGGGGGTTTATCAAAGGCAAAGGCATAGGAGACTTTAAGGATGATGTGATTTTGAAATGCATTCCTTGAAGGCTCATAAAACAAATTAGCCCCTTGCTTGCTTGTCAAGGAATTTATAGGGGGTTAACAGTGGCTCCACGTGGGGATGGCTTCTTCTTGAAGGAGTCAAGAATTTAGAAAATGATCTTTGGTGTAGGCCAGATCCCTGCTGCTTGAGCCACCTTTCTTCTTTGATTTTCAGCTGCCACAATTGTGAAGACATCAATTTAGCAGAAAGCTCTCCCAAACAATCTACCTACCCATCCTACAATCCTAGCATTTTTTCTTCTAGGGTGCATTTGAACTAGCAAACCCTTTACATCATTTTATTTTTTACAAACAAGAAAATAAACCTAATCTATTTCTACCCTTATCACTCCATGAGACCAGATTAGACTGTTGGTCTCATATGTTTCTCTTCCAAATCTAATATACTTGTGGATCATTGTCAATGAAGTTTCTTCTACATTCTACATGAGAAATTTAAAAACAACCAAACTAGGATTGACAGTCTAGTTTCTTTGACAGATCAGGCATAAAGACGGTGCACATGGATAGACATTTGCAGAGAACTGAAAAAAAAACATTGAAGGTTTGAAATCTGAAGCTTGAAACATCCTTCTTCTCTTTGTGACTCAAGTCTTGAGCTTGTTAGAGTCACTTTCTTTTCTTCATTTCAACTCTGATTTTGGGCTTGTTAGAGCTGATTCTTCTTTCTTCTTTATTGGTCCAAGTTTTGGGCATGTTTGAACCAACTATATTTACTTCCTTTGGTTCAGGTTTTGATCATATTAGAGCCAATATTTGCACTCCAGAGGTTCATGTTTTGAGCATGTCTGAACCTCTCCTTTCTCTCTATTTTTTGAAACATTTTCTCTTATTCTTGAAAACGAAACACTGCAATGGTATGTACAATGGACATGGAAACTGGAAATTGGAAATCAGAAGAAGTAGTGTTTGAGAATCCTGCCATTGACAGGACCCCAAAATAGCTTTGTACCATCTAATTCTTGTAGAAAAAAGGCATTTGGACCCACAGTGGCTTGGATGATATATGGGCCTTGCCACAAACTGTCAAACTTGCCGTGCTTTCCTTTATCCTCTCTCCTCGAATCCCATTTCAGAACTTTATCTCCAATTTTGAAATCGGCAGCTTTGGTTCTTTTGTTAAACAACTTCTTTATATTTTCCTGAACCTTCATAGCTCTGTTATAGACCTCTTCCCTTGTTCGTTGGAGATGAATTGTTTGGTTTATCCTCCTCACCATGCTATCTTCTTCTATCTGTATCTCTTGAACAAGTTTGATCACTGGTACCCCAAGGCTGGTAGGAAACACTGCTTCTGTGCCATAGACAAGCTGATATGGTGACATGCCAATGGACTTCTTTGTTGTAAGCCTGTCATCCCACAGGGCATGCACTAACTTGTTATGCCGTGAATTTTTGTTCTCTTCCAGCAGCTTTTTGATGATGATCACCAGGCTCTTGTTCGATGATTCAGCTAAGCCATTACCTTGTGGGTAATAGGAAGTTGAATGACCGAGTGTTATTTGATACCTGTGACAAAAATCGACCATTTTCTTGGATCCAAAAGCAGCAGCATTATCAGTGATTATTTTCCTTGGGCAGCCAAACCGAGAGAGGATATGACCTTCTAGGAACCTAATGATGACTGAATCTATGGCATTCCTAGTAGGTATGGCCTCTATCCACTTAGTGAAGTAGTCTGTGGCTGTTAAGATCCATTTGTGTTGTGTAGAAGAAGCAGGATGAATTTCTCCTATGAAATCTAGGCCCCATTGCATAAAGGGACCTTCAACAGTGATGGGTTGTAGAGGTAAGGGGAGGAGTTTTCTTTTTCCTTCAAAAATATGGCATTTGTGACAAGCAATCACCATCTTATGGATATCATTGAAGAGTGTAGGCCAATAATAGCCAGCTCTGAGTATTTTTTTTGTAGTGTCTTTCCAATTCAAATGGCCTCCACACTCTCCTGCATGGAATTCTTGTTTAATCCTTTCTACTTCAAACTCAGGCAAACATTTAAGCAATAGGCCATTTGGATTTTTCCAGTATAAACCTTCATTCATTATGAAATAGCTTCTGGCTTTTAGCTTTAAGAATCTGGCCTTGGCCTTTGATAGTTCAGGAGGGGCATTGAGGTGTGTAAGCACATACAGAATGTCAGAATACCAAGGAGAGCTCTGAAACTTCTCCTCAATAGTGGGATCATGCAATCCCTGCTACTCATCCAAGGCATCTACCATGTTAATGTCAAGGGCTTGTATATTTGTTTAAGCCATTAGTTGAGCTAAGCCCTAAACTTTAATCAGTTTGGTGGGTTTTATCTCAAGGTCGTATTCTAAGATCAAAACAATCCATTTTCCCCTCTTCCCATCTGGGTCTTGGGACAAGATGTCTTTAACCACTATATTTGGCACATAGGCTATGGCGTGGGAATGCAGTATGTACACCCTAAAGTATTTCAAGGCCTTAACCAAAGCATAGGCCTGTTTTTCCATAATGTTGTATTTCAAGGGTGCGTCTCTGAGTGCTTTGCTGAAGAAATCGATGGGCTGTTCCATTCCCTCTGGATTTTTCTGCAGTAGAACTACAGCTATCGTATGCTTGGAGGCAAATGAAAAAATTAGGAAATATTTTGAGAAATCTAGGCTGATTAGGACAGGAGCCTGGGTGAGTGCAAGTTTAACTAATTCAAAATATTTCTTAGCTTCAACAGTCCACTTAACTCCTACACCTTTCTTTAACATGTTAGTCATATTCCTAAGGTGTTTAGCTAAGTTGGGAATAAACCTCGTGAGGAAGTTGATTTTCCCAATGAAAGACTGTAACTCTTTGATGTTTCTTGGGTGTGTGATTTTTAGTATTCCCTCAACTCTTTGTGGGTCTATCCTAATCCCTTTCTTAGATATGATATGGCCTAGAAGTTTTCCTTCTTGTAGCCCAAATATAGTCTTTTTAGGATTCAGTGACAGACCAAACCTTATACATTTTTCAAACACTCTTCTCAGGTGTTCTAGGTGTTCTTCCTCATTCTTGGAATAGATTGTTATGTCATCTAGATAGATGACAATGAAGTGCCCTATTTCATCTGAAAAATCTATGTCCATTGCTCTTTGGAAGGTTGCACCAACGTTCATCAATCCAAAAGGCATCTTTACATACATAAAAGTGCCCCATGGAGTGGTAAAGGCTATTTTGAGTTGGTCTTCTGGGATTACTAAGACTTGGTTGTAACCTGAAAAACCATCTAGTAGGGAGATTCTTTTAGAGCCTACTACCCTCTGAAGAATATGTTCCATTTTTGGCAAAGGGTAATTGTCTTTGAGTGAGGCTCTATTAAGGTTTCTGAAATCAATACACAGCCTGATCTCCCCTGTTTTCTTTCTCACAGCCACTAGGTTTGATACCCAATCAGAGAACCTCACAGGCACAATTATACCTGCCTCATACATCTTCTTAATCTCTTTTTCCACAGCATGCAATTGTTTTGGGTTTATTCTACGAAGTTTTTGTCTGAAGGGCTTCTGATCTTCTTTCAAGGGTATTTTATGTTGTATGATGTTTGTGTCATAGGCCCTTAAGTCCTCATAACTCCAAGCAAACACATCAATGAATTCCTTGAATAGGTCAATGTATTTCTTTTTCATGTTTGCAGGCAGGGACTTATCCAATTTGATCATATTGGGTTTATCTTCAGTGCCTATGTTGCATTCCTCAACATCAGAGTCTGCATCTTCAATAGTGGGCTTTTTTTCTACATCATCAAAGTCAAAAAAGGTCTTCTAAAGGTGCTAGACCTCGGGGTATGTTCTTATCTTTGGTTTGCAACACCTCTACTTCTTCACTATCTGTGTTTTCACATTTTTCGTGTGGATTTCCAATATGTTCATCTAAAGTGTTTATTTATATGTTACAGGGTGGTTCTTCCTCATCTGAGGACTCTTCACTTAGGCAGCTACTATCATATTTAGAGTCTGAATCAGAAAATTAAAACTCATTTCTGCCTACCAGGAAATCTTCAATCTGTTTATCGCCCTCGAAGACCTGCCAATATTTTTAGGTTATGCAGCCTTTGTAGGTCTGAATTTGATGCAGATGATGATTTTTGGTCCTTGGGAGGTTTATGATATGAACTAGGCATGCAAGCTAATCCATTTCCAATTGCGTTCTGACTCTAGGGCCAAAAGCGAGCTTGTATTCTTGGAAGGTTTTCAACAAATCCATAGTTTCATTCATGTATGCTCTCAGTCTAGCAAAATTCAGCGTGTATTCACCATTCACCTATTTAATCTGACTCAAGTCCCCATGCACGATTATCCTACGGGCTCCTACTTTTTTCAATAGGTTTAAGCCTAGGATAAGGGCTTTCCTCATATTAATGATATTGTTTGTAGATTTGAAGTGAGGTTACATGCATGGCTCTCTACGTAGTCACTCTCTGCAAATGTATCCACACTCCTGCCCCAGCAGTTCTCTTGGTGCATGACCCATCGAAATTCATTTCCCATAAGGTTTCATTCTCAGGTTTATCATCGTTTTGTTCTTGGTGTCGTGTATGTGTTTGTGAAGGGTGACTAATCAGCTGACTGCATTCTATTTCTGGTTCACTCTGAGTTTTTGTTTCAGCGCACTGTTCAAAGTCTTCTATATCATTCTCCTCCGAGTCTAGAGTAGCCATTATGTTAAAGTCCATGGGCTCTGTTTCCTTGTTTGTATCTATGTTTTTGGACTTTGACCCCTCTAAGGATTCATCATTACAAAGGATGAAGGAGTCGAGGTCTGTATGTACAGAGTATAAAGGTGAGTTTTCAGGCTTTTCAAGGCTACTAACCAGGAATTTCATTTGCGCCTCTCTGTACAGTCTTCTAAGTTGGCCAAAGATTGGGATTGTGGCATAGGCCCCATCCATCTGCATTGTACCTTGCAGCTTGGCTCCCCATGATCTTGATAATAACATGCCATACTTGGGTGGCACATCTGCCACAACAACATCGATGACCATGCATTTAGCTGGAATCTGGGTTAGACTTACACATAAATCTTTGATCAGGCCAAGACACTTTACCCTGCTAGAGTCAAAAGAATATAGGTCTTTATAGGGACGAGTTATCTCTAAGCCTAATCTTTTCATAAATACTTTAGGCATCAAGTTGTGTGAGGCACTAAAGTCATGCATTGCATTATGAAGGATCTTATCATGGATATTGAGATTGATATAAAAAGGTGGCACTACCCCCTCCTGAAACTTTCCTTCTATCTTTGGACCAAACATAATGGCCGGTTGATCATCATTCAAATTAACGGTGTTACTGTTCTCACCTAAATTTAATGCTTTCAAAATTTGGCCTTTATATACATCCTAAGTGGCCAGCTCAGAGAGTGTGACATAGATTTTAATTTTTGCAATCTCACTCTCCAAATTGAAAGTGGACTGACTCTTTGGAATGTTCAACTCTGTCTTGTTAACCACTACCTTAGTGGTTGAATCAGTGTGTTGATTCTTGATATGTATAGTATTTGTGATAGTTTTATCAGGAGCACTAACTGCAATGCTAGTGCAACTAGTTGGTTTACCTTGTTTATCAGTGTTTTGGTTGTCTTTTTCTTTTTTCTTTCCAGAACTCTCGGCTGCTGATTTGTTACTTTCAACAGTCACTTTAGAAGTTTTCTCAGGCCTTTTCTTGATGGTGTTGATCTTTGTAATAAGCAAGATTGGAAAAAGTCCGATCACAGAGTTAACATCATTTCAACCAACTTTGGGATTCTAGGATCTAGCCCTCCTGAATCTGGAGAGGGATCTCTCCAATATGTACAAAGATGGATTTGTCTTTGAAGTTTAGGGTAATGATATTAGGCTAGTTATGAGGTCCAAGGGTTTGTTTGGTTTTTTTGGATGGTTGAACATAGTTGCTCTCTGAGGCGGAAAGATCTATATGCAAATAGGTTCAAAAGTGAGAAGTTGCAAGAAAAAAAGAGTAAGCTTTGATCAAGAAGAAAGATGATGGCAGGTTTTCAGTCCATTGTATGGAGTCATAAGAGGATTTAATTGAAGCAAATCAGGTTCAAGAGTGGTCTATGGGGCAAGTCATCTATGCCTAAGGATCTCTTTAAGGTTTGATTTATGGAGTGGAGTGATACATTAAGAAGGGGAAAATAAACAGATGCAGAACAAAGAGCAGCCTAGGATCTGGTAAGTACTTTGAAACTATCCAGCCTTTGACCAGGCACTTAAGAAAGACATGAAAGCAAACTAGGATCTGGTAAGTACTTTGAAACTAGCCAGCCTTTGATACACTTCCAATAGAAAAAACATAAAAAACAAAGGGAAACTTGAAGGCAACCTTTGGAGTAGAAGCTAGCGGGTCGGGCTCACCACAAATCCTCTCCTAGCTCTTCTTTACTTGGTTGCTTTTAGGACAATCACAAAGATAACACAGAATGGCCTAAGATCTGATAAGTACTTTGAAACTAGTCAGCTTTTAACACATCCTAAGGGAAACAATCAAATAGTCGAGCAAATAAGAAAGGGACTCAGGGCTAACCTTAATTTCCTCAGTTCATCTTCACACAACATATATTGAAAGTAACATTTAAAAATAACATTCAGTCAAGGCAATAAGATGAGGGAACGCCAACATGCCTATGCCTAAACTGAATTTATCATTTCCAAATAACACAGATAGAAGAAAACATCTAAATAAAGATTTCTCAGCCAGAGAAGGTTACTGGTATACAATAGGTCCTAACTCTGTTTAAACTGTTCTTTACAGCAGAAAATGAAACAAAATGGAAACATAAATAAAACACAAGTTACAGTAAGAACAACATCACCGTCAGCATAGACCAGGATCCCATAAATCAACTTGTATTGATGCTCCAAACCGGTTACAATCTTCAAATCTAGTGTGTCAATTCATCTTTCTTTCAAAACCTAACTTATCTATTACAAGCAGAGCTCCAAGAGCTAGTGAAATCCTATCTACAATCAAGAGTCTTCAACTCAGTTATAGTTACAATGATTCAACAATTACATTAACAACCAACCCCTCACTCATCTTCTATTGAAGTATTTATAGAAGGATGAGGAGGTGAGATCTGAATAAAGATCTCAAATACAATAAATGCATAGTTAATGTCTTTCTTGGCCCTTGGGGGCTCAATGAAGAAACCATACAGGTGTTTCACTGCATTAATTGGTTTACACTTATGAATTAAGCTCGGAGGGAGCTCTTGTTGACCTTTGAGGCTCTGTGTGATGTTAGGGCTACTCTGCAGACATTCTTTCATTAAATTCCTGGCAGAAGTAACTCTTTGGCTGCGTAGGGGTAAAATATCTGATCCCAATCAATAACTTTTGTTCTTGATTGAATACTTTGAGGCACAGGTGGCACTCTAGTCACTGGGAGGAATCAATTCGCCTCCATCTGTGTCGGTCGAACGTTTTCCTGATAAAACACTTTAGGTTTTTCTTTTAATCTGTGTTTTAGATTGGGGATTAGGCTACTGATAACTATCTTAGCCGTAATCCCCGCTAATCTGTCCATCAATCCTCTGCTCTGGTTCATCCTGGCCTTCGTGCTGATATCCTTTCACTGCGTCTTATCTACTGTGTTTTTTGAGGTTTAGCAGGGGCATACAGCACCAAGGGCTCATGAAACCTTGATGAAAACGTGAATCTATACCATGTGGTTGATTTTTCTAATGCATTCGAAGGCCAGAAGATCGTCATCCTTGGCCGATGAAATTTCTTCATTTAAGCGAAAAAACCTTAGAACCTGTGAAATACGAACAAACGTTATAAAATCCTGCTTTATAGGGAAATCTGCATTAGAGGATGTGTGGAGGAGTGGGGAAATATAAGTCGTCGATCGCGCTATGATCGACGGTCGGGAGCGATCGGGAAAGTCAGCAGCGGAGAGTAGTTGACTAGGGAATGGAATCGGGAAATTGAATGGGGATCGTCGATCTGCAGAGATCGACGGGGGAGATTGATTTCCCACCGTGCGACGGCTTGGTTATCAAGCGGGTGATTTGCTTAAAGGTTGGGCATCTTGGGCGATCATCAACTGTTGGATCAGCGGGCCCAGATCGGATGGCTGTCATCGATTCCGCTGCGCAGTTATGGTCTGACGGATAACGCGCGGGGGACTGACTTTATGCGGCAGCTTTGAAACAGGGCGGAGGACACATGTCAAGAGGTGTGTGGAATCGCTGGGCATCGGACCAAAACAGCCTTTGCCCGAAGAGTGGTGCGGAATAAACTGTGGTTTTGGAAAACAGCGCGAGGAATGGCGGGGTCCACAGGGCAAGTAGCGCTCCGCACCGTCCGATCTGGTCTTTGATCGGACAACGGAGATTAATTGCGGGGGGCCAGGGTGTACGGACATGAGACTTTTGGAGCAACCCCCCGTAGTGAATGGCAGCTGTTATATTAAGTCTTCACCCATCTCGAGGAGTCAACTACGGGGGCACCAAGGCTTGACCCTACGGATAGAGTAAAGCCCCCGCAGGGGAAATGCTTCGGTCACGGCGTCAGGTCACATGGAGAGAAAAAGGCAGTAGGGGCTTAGCCTGAGGGGCTTAAGTCCAGCACATAGAAAAAGTGTGTTTCCTATGTTTTTTTTTTAATGGTTTTTTAAGGAGATAAAAGCTTCCGATAAGGTCAAAATAGTGGGTTTTAACCTTATAAAAGGGATTTTAATGAAATGAAAAGGGAGAAACATGAAATTGTGGGGTTTTCATAGGAAATGGAGAATAGAAAATGAGGTCAGTGGTGGAAAGAAGAAAAAGGGAAAAGGGTCCTTTGCAGAAGTATCCAACTGTGGATTTTTATAGGATTTCAGAGGCTTTTGAAGTATGAAACAACAGTATGGGATATGGACAGAGGGAAAAGGCTGGAGGCCTTATAGAGACTTCAAGAGCCAACAATTTTTAGAGATGAAATTTGTTCCTTGGAGGCTCCCAAAATTTTTTAGCCACCTTTTGGTATAACAAAATATTATGGGTGGCTTAACAGTGGCTCCACATGTGGATGGTGCCTTCCTGAAGGCATCAAGAATTCAGACTTGATTCTTCTGGGATGCTGACTTGTGCCTGATCCTTTGGATTGCTTTCTTTTGCTGGATGATTTTGCTCTGCTTCTGAAAAATAGGGTCAATCATGAAAGATAAATGGACTTCATCAATACAACTTTCTACCTACCCAATCCTACTGATCTAACATTTTTTCTTCATCAGAGTGCACTTGGATTGGCAAACTCTTTTCACAACATTTTATTCTTTTGAAAGCATAAAAACTAATCTACTTCTACTCCTTATTTCTCCTTGAACTCAGATTAAACAGTTGAGCTCAAATATTTCTCTACCTAATCTACTGTCTGTTGGGATTAAACTGTCCAACAAACTTTCATTCTCTAAATTCTAAAGCAGAAATTTAAAAATAGCCAAGTCAAGATTAAACTATTTGGCTTGCTGTGGTCTATGGCATAAAAAACAAGCTGCACATAGACATTATTTTGCAAGAAATTTAAATAAAAAATGGAAGGCTTGAGATCTGAAAGTTGAGCACTTCCTTCATCTTTTTCATAGCTCTGTTTTTGCCTTTTCTTTGAGCTCTTCTGGTTCAGATTTTGAGCTGATTAGAACCAGATTTTCATTTTGTTTGACTCAGAAAATAAAACAGTTTTGAGTCATCATCTATTTGGAAACTTTGGTTCAGATTTTGAGTTTATTTGAACCTTCAATTTCTATCCTAATTTATCTACTGATAGGCCAAGATTAAACAGTTTGGCACTATCGAATTCACTATCCTATCAGCAGAAAAATTGAAGCTACTTAGTCAAGATTAAACAGTTTGACTAACTAGAAGTGTATTTTTGAGGAGTGGCATTTGAGCTTGCACACTTTCAGATTTGTTTCTCTTTTTCTTGGCATGGGGCCTTGCCTTTCTTGTTTTCATCCCTGCCCTCTTTTCATTTTTTCTTTGTTTTTGTATTTTTTTATTTTTCATAACTTTGAATGCAATGGTGGATGGACTATTCATAATGGAAAAAGATAAAAAGGCTTCAAAACATAAAATGGATCAAGAGAAGTAATGCTTAAGCATCCTGCCATTGACAGGACCCCCAAACAATTTTGTTCCATCCAGTTCCTGCAAGAAAAATGCATTATTACCAGCAACTGAATGAATAGAGTAAGGGCCAAGCCATAGGTTATCAAATTTTCCATGCTTGCCCTTTTCTTCCCTTCTTGAGTCCCACTTCAAAACTTTGTCCCCAATCTTGAAATTGCTGGCCTTTGTTCTTCTGTCAAATATCTTCTTGATACTATCTTGCTTCTGCAATGCTTTGTTATACACTTCCTCTCTGGTTTGCTGAAGATGAATGGTTTGATTTATTCTTCTGATTATGTCATTTTCTTCAGTCTGCAACTCTTGAATTAACTTCATAACTAGTACACCAAGGTTGTTAGGAAAAATTGCATCTGTACCATACACAAGCTGGAAGGGTGACATACCAATAGATTTCTTCAAAGTTAATCTGTCAGCCCAAAGTGCATGGATCAGCTTTGTGTGCCAAGACTTTTTATTGTCCTCCAACAGTTTCTTGATTATGTTCACTAAGCTTTTGTTGGAAGATTCTGCAAGTCCATTACCTTGAGCGTAATAGGCCGTGGAGTGTCCCAATGTTATCTGATACTTTTGACAGAATTCAACCATTTTCTTTGATCCAAATGCTGCTGCATTATCTGTGATGATCTTGGTAGGACAGCCAAATCTGGGGAGGATGTTAGTCTCCATAAACTTTATGATAACTGAATCATTGGCTTGTCTACTAGGTATGGCTTCAATCCACTTAGTGAAATAGTCTGTGGCAGTAAGAATCCACCTATGCTGGGGAGAAGATGGTGGATGGATTTCTCCTATGAAGTCAAGTCCCCACTGTTGAAAAGGGGCTTCAATAGTGATTGGATGCAAAGGTAGGGGCAGTAATTTTCTCTTGCCTTCAAACAATTGGCATTTATGGCAAGTAGTGGTCATCTTGTGGACATCATAAAATAGAGTAGGCCAATAGAAACCAGCCCTCAAAATTTTGTTGGTTGTCGACTTCCAGTACAAATGACCTCCACACTCTCCTACATGGAATTACTACTTAATATTTTCTGCATCAAACTCAGGCAAACATTTAAGCAATATCCCACTTGCATTTTTCCAATAAAGACATTTATCAATAATGCAATAGTTTACAGCTTTTAACTTTAGGAATCTTTCCTTTGTTTTTGATAAACCAGGAGGTGTATTCAGATTAAGCAAAACATAAATAATATCAGTATACCAAGGAGAATTCACAAAATGGTCTTTAATAATGGGAGCTGAGAATTCTTCTTGGTCATCCAAAGCATTAATCATATTAATATCAAGAACTTCACAATTTGATTCAGCCATTAATCTAGCTAGACCTTGGCCTTTGATGAGCTTAGTGGGTTTTATCTCTAAATCATATTCAAGAATAATAGCAATCCACTTACCTCTCTTACCATCTGGGTCCTGTGTTAGAATGTCTTTAACAACTGAATTTGGGACAAAGGCAATAATGTGTGAGTGAAGGATGTATACCCTAAAGTCTTTCAATGCTTTCACCAAAGCAAAAGCTTGTTTTTCCATAATATTGTACTTCAATGGGGCATCCCTCAATGCCTTGATAAATAATTCAATATGTTGCTCTTGTCCTTGTGGATTTTTCTGTAAAAGGACAGCTGCAATGGTATGTTCTGATGCAAACGAGAAGATATAAAAATCTTTTGAAAAATCAAGGCTTATGAGAACCGGTGTTTTGGTTAATGCTTGTTTTACCAGTTCAAAGGATGTCTTTGCTTCCAAGGTCCATTTTATCCCTTGCTCCTTCTTCAACATGTTTGTGATATTCCTAAGGAGCTTAGCTAGGTTAGGGATGAACCTTCTCAAAAATTTTATCTTTCCAATGAAAGACTGCAACTCTTTTATGTTTCGAGGATGAGAGATTTGCAAGATGGCCTCGATCCTCTTTGGATCTATCTTTATACCCTCTTCTGAAATAATGTGCCCAAGAAGTTTACCTTCTTGGAGACCAAATAGAGTCTTCTTAGGGTTTAAAGATATCCCAAACTTTCTGCATTTCTCGAAAACTTTCCTCAAATTTTCTAAGTGCTCTTCATCTGTTTTTGAAAACACAGTGACATCATCAAGATAGATAATGATGAAGAAGCCCAGTTCTTCCGAGAATGTTATGTCCATGGCTCTTTGAAAGGTTGCTCCAACATTCATTAGACCAAAAGGCATTTTCACATACATGAAAGTGACCCATGGTGTAGTAAAGGTTGTCTTTAATTGATCATTAGGGTGAACTAAGATCTGATTATACCCTGAATAGCCATCCAGCAAAGAAATTCTTCTAGACCCTACCACCCTTTGTAAAATATGATCCATTTTTGGTAAAGGGTAGTTTTCTTTTAATGAAGCTTTGTTCAAATCTCTAAAATCTATGCAAAGCCTGATTTCTCCATTCTTCTTCCTAACAGACACCAGATTAGAAACCCACTCAAAATATCTAATAGGGACAATAATGCAAGCTTCATACATCTTCATGATTTCCTTCTTAACCAAAGGCAACTGTACAGGGTTTATTCTGCGCAGTTTCTGTTTGAATGGTTTTTGGTTTTCTTTAATAGGGGTTTTGTGCTGTATTATTTCAGTGTCATAAGACTTAAGATCTTCGTAACTCCATGCAAAAACATCAGAAAATTCCTTAAACAGCTCTATGTATTTGAGTTTAATGTGAGCTGGCAAAGTTTTGGACAGTTTGATCATTTTCAGTTTTTCCTCACTGCCTATATTGCATTCCTCTACCTCAGTCTCTACAGGCTCCAGTTTTGGTTTATTTTCCACATCGTTAAAATCGAACAACTCTTCCAAAGGTGCTAGACCACTTGGCAAACCTTCATCTTTAGAATGCAGAGTTTCTATTTCTTCTATTTCTGATTCTGCACTCAATTTTGTTTTGTTTCTGCGTTTGCTAGTCTGAAGGTTAATGTTGACAAGCTCAGGAGAAGGCTCTTCCTCACCAAGAAAATTTTCTTCACTGCAGTCTGTATCATAGTCTGAATCTGAACTATGTAGTTCAAACTCATTTCTGAATTGCATGAAGTCTTATATTTGTTTATCTCCGTCAAACACCTGCCAGTATTTTTTATTATCCAGGACAGCTGGTCTGAATTTTATTTGAGATGTGTCATCATATAGTATTGGGCAGGTTCTAGCAGCATAGGCCAAATTGTGGGCCATAAGATTTCTTTTCCTCGGGACAAAACTTAAGTTGGATTCCTCAAATGTTTTTAAAAGATCCATGACATCATTCCTATAGGCCCTAAGTCTGGGATGATTTGCATTATACTCCCCATTGACTTGCCTAATGATTAACTCAGAATCCCCATACACGTTAATTCTTCTGGCTCCTAATTTCTTCAAGAGATGCAAGCCTAAGAGAAGGGATTCGTATTCTGCTATGTTGTTGGAACACTGAAAGTTTAATTTACATGAAATACATTCTGTATGATTTTTTTCAGTGTTAGTAATCCAGACACCTGCACCAGCATTTGTTCTAGTGCATGACCCATCAAAATACATAGTCCAGAGAGGATCATTTTCAGTTTTATCAGTTTGGTGCATGTCCTTTGTATGATTTGACTCCTCAAGTTTTTCATCGGGTTGAGGATTGTTCTCTTGACTGTCAAGATTTAAGTTTAATGGATTGACGATTTGTAGTTCAAGACCTGTGCTTGGTTTGCTAAGGTTTTCAGATACAGTAAACTGTTTTGACAGTTCAGCATTGTGTTCCTCTTCCTCCGTTTCAGCCATTGATCCTGTTATAGTGATTTGTTCTATGAGGGTTTCATCATTATACATGATAAAAGAATCAAGGCTCGTACTTATAGCATACAGAGGAGAGTTTTGAGGCCTGTCTTGACTTGTCACTGTGTATTGCATGTGAGACTCCCTGTAAAGTCTTCTAGTCTAATTGAAAACAGGGATACTCACATAGTTCATGTCCATCTGCATAGTCCCCTATAACTTAGCCCCCCAAGATCTTGATAAAAGCATTCCATACTTTGGGGGTACATCAGCCACAACAACATCCATGACCAAACACTTGGCTAGAATTTGGGCTAAATTAACACAGAGGTCTTTGATCAATCCTAGACATTTAACTCTGCTTGAGTCAAAGGAGTACAGGTCTTTGTAAGGTCTAGTAATTTCAAGACCCATGCTTTCCATTACAGCTTTTGGCATTAAATTATGGGAAGCGCCTGAGTCATGCATAGCATTGTGTAGAATTTTGTCATGAATGTTCAAACTTACATAGAAGGGAGGGACATGTCCCTCTTGAAACTTACCTTCAATCTTTGGACCAAAAATAAGCTCTGGTTGGTCATCATTAAGATTGAGCGTGTCCTCGTTCTCTTCTATGTTTAAGGCCTTCAAAATTTGATTTCTATATATATGTTGGGCAGCTAACTTGGTCAAGGGAACAGAGATTTTGATTCTTGAGATTTCCCGTTCCAGGCTAAAAGGAATTTGACCCTTTAAGGTGTTGGTTTCAGCCCTATTAGTTGTCATTTTATCAGTAACGTCAGTTTGTTGATTTTCTTTATTTATATTTGATACAGTTGTTTTAACAGGAGTACTAGCTGAAGTGTTAGCACTACTGATGTTTGCACTCTGTTTTTCAAGATTTTGAGTGTCTTTCTCTTTACCTTTGCCAGAATTATCAGCCACTATTTTATCCTTTTGTTTGACTATTTTAGGCTTGGTTGCAATGCTGTTTTGAGAAGGTTTGTCAGAGGTTTTAGTGTTGGGGGTTTGTCGACTCGATCTACTTCTAAGTTCATATTCCTTTGAAGGTTCAGTCATGGCATTTTCCATGTCTTGACAACAATTTTGATTATCATCCCTTTTGTCATCATAAGGTGTGTAAAGACCCTCTTTTCTGTCATAATGAACCTCGAAGCTATCATCATCTACCCCAAATAAGTTTATATCATCCTCCTCTGTTATTTGATCCGTTTCGTCAACCTCACTTACATAGTTTTGATGAAAGGGAGGAGTGATCTGCTGATCATCTTCCCTAGGTCTGTTTGGAGGTTGATTTCTTCTAACATTCTGATTCTGGTTTTGGTTTCTGTTTTGAGGAGCGTTTTGATTTAGACTTGCTTACGCTCTCTCAAGAATGCTCATTTTCTTCATCATTTCTTCCATCATTCTTTCCATTTTTGAGCTTGAGGTAGTAGGGGTGGATTCCTCTCTAAAAGATACTCTCTTTTCAGCTTTCATCCTTGCTCTCTTCTCCATTAAGTTTACTTCCACAGAGAGAGCACCTCTTTGCATATCTTCAAGGGTTGAAAAATCTCTTTCTCTAAGTGAATAGGTCATGTCAGCATCAAACCCTTCAGGAAAATTGTTTAAAGCTGAGCCCTGTGGAGGTTTTAGTTCAGGTGAAAGTGCATTATAAAAACTGTTAAATCTGGTACAATAGGCTTGTACACTTTCCCCAGGGTTCCTATGGAGATTGTTATAGTCAGCAAGAACTTGGAGAGGATTCTTCCTCACTTCCCATTTGTTTAAGAATGTTTGATGGAAGCCTTGGAGATTGTTGATACTGTGGGGGGCTAAGGCTTTAAACCATTTTCTTACTTCTCCCCCCAGACTTTGAGCAAACAATCCGAGTTTGACATAATCGTCATCAATTTCATTTTTGTCAAAGTAGTCATTCATCTTGTCCACATGTTGCGATGCAGTTATAGTATTGCTAGCATCATACAATGGGATTTTGGACTGATAGTCCTATGGAAGATTGACTAATGGTACAGGAAGGACTAAGGGAGCATACCATGCCGCCATGATATGTGGTGGGGGTGGGTTGACAAGAGGAGGTGTGGGCTGAAGTGGAGTGGTTTGAACAGTGGATGTAGGGCGAACAGAGATGGATGGAATAGTAGTAGATTTCTGAGCTGATCTTTGATGAGGGACACCTAAATTCAACAGAAAGTGTAAATCAGGAGGTGTTGATTCTCTGTTACCAAGATGTTTACTTGTTTCAGGAGATGGTAGTGAAGACTCAGAATATAATTGGTATAACTCATCAAAGGACCTAGTTCTAAATGGATTTAATAGGTCAGCTTGTGATTGTTGCAGAGCTAAAAGATTTTCAGGGACTGAATTAGCTCTTAGGGATGATCTGAAAATAGTTGAAGATTCTATCTTAGGAGACTTCCTAAGGATTCTTTCGGGGTTATCAACTATCTCAGGTGGATCAGGGTCAGGATGCGCTCTAGTGTGAATCTTTCTAGGAGCCACTATGTTGTGTTTTTAGACCTAGATAAACCAGAAAAGTTCAACCAGATATGACAATCTTTGAGAGGTTAACTAATCTTCTTTCACAATTTTAATCCTACAGTCCTTCAACTAGATTTGAATAATATTATAGTGGAAAAGGTTCTTCCCAGTGGAGTCTTAAGGTCTGTTTAGGATTGTGGAGTCGCCAGGTGGAAAATTTAGAGTGTGTCCAAAGAAGTACACTGTCCACCACAGTGCTTGTGAGACATTCCTTTTCAAGGATATCTCAAAACACAACAAACTCTAACCAGAGATTTACTGGGAGGGCATTTACCAGATATTTCACCTCTAAAAGAGGATAAGATCCGGAGGCTACCTGGCCCTTTCCAGACTCTATCGAAGAGTATAAGGTAGAACACATCAAAGGCAAGTGATATGTAGGAACAAGTGTTTTACCACCAATCTGAAATTCTTTTTGGTATTTTCTGAATTGTTTTTATTTGTGGTTTGCAAGAATGTCCTAACTTTGCTTCAAAACGTAGCTACGGTTATGAGACAAAGACAGTCTACTCTTATGGCTACGCCAATTGATTTTTCAAGGTTAGATAAAAGCTTATAAGAATCCTAGGGTTCACTTAGTTTGTCACTGATTCAAACAAGTTTCATCATGATTATCATTTCTGTGGTAGTGCTTGAAAAGGTTGCTTTTTACTCACAAATTTTTCTTGAATCAAGGGTTTTCTGAAGTCTCTAAGGTTTTATACAAACAATCAGTCCCCAGTTGAGTCGCAAGAAATGTTAGGTCTCTGTAATAAGCAAGATTGGCAAAAGTCTAATCACAGAGTTAACATCATTTCAACCAAATTTGGGATTCTAGGATCTATCCCTCCTGAATCCGGAGAGGGATCTCTCCAGTATGTACAAAGATGGATTTGTCTTTGAAGTTTGGGGTAATAATATTAGGCTAGTTATGAAGTCCAAGGGTTTGTTTGGCTTTTTGGATGGTTGAACATAGTTGATGTCTGAGGCGGAAAGATCTATATGCAAATAGGTTCAAAAGTGAGAAGTTGCAAGCAAAAAGAGTAAGCTTTAGCTAAGATGAAAGATGATGGCAGGTTTTCAGTCCATTGGGCTATGGAGTCATAAGGGGATTTAATTGAAACCATCAGGTTCAAGAGTGGTCTTATGGGGCAAGTCATATATGCCTCAGGATCTCTTTAAGGTTTGATTTATGGAATGGAGTGATACATTAAGAAGGGGAAAATAAACGGATGCAGAACAAAGAGCAGCCTAGGATCTGGTAAGTACTTTGAAACTATCCAGCCTTTGACCAGGCACTTAAGAAAGACATGAAAGCAAACTAGGATCTGGTAAGTACTTTGAAACTAGCCAGCCTTTGATACACTCCCAATAGAAAACACATAAAAAACAAAGGGAAACTTGAAGGCAACCTTTGGAGTAGAAGCTAGCGGGCCGGGCTCACCACAAATCCTCTCCTAGCTCTTCTTTACTTGGTTGCTTTCGGGACAATCACAAAGATAACACAGAATGGCCTAAGATCTGATAAGTACTTTGAAACTAGTTAGCTTTTAACACATCCTAAGGGAAACAATCAAATAGTTGAGAAAATAAGAAAGGGACTCAGGGCTAACCTTAATTTCCTTAGTTCATCTTCACACAACATATATTGAAAGTAACATTTAAAAATAACATTTAGTCAAGGCAATAAGATGAGGGAATGCCAACATGCCTATGCCTAAACTGAATTAATCATTTCCAAATAACACAGATAGAAGAAAACATCGAAATAAATATTTCTCAGCCAGAGAAGGTTACTGGTATAAAATAGGTCCTAACTCTGTTTAAACTATTCTTTACAGCAGAAAATGAAACAAAATGGAAACAGAAATAAAACACAAGTTACAGTGAGAATAACATCACCATCAGCATAGAACAGGATCCCATAAATAAGCTTGTATTGATGCTTCAAACCAGTTACAATATTCAAATCCAGTGTTTTAATCCATCTCTCTTCATAACCTAACCTATCTGTTACAAGCAGAGCTCCAAGAGCTAGTGAAATCCTATCTACAATCAAGAGTCTTCAGCTCAGTTACAATTACAATGCTTCAACAATTACATTGGCAACCAACCCCTCACTCATCTTCTACTGAAGTATTTATAGAAGGATGAGGAGGTGAGATCTGATAAAAGATCTCAAAATCAATTAATACAGAGTTAATGTTTTCTTGGCCTTTGGGAGGCTCAAAGAAGAAACTGCACAGGTGTTTCACCGCATTAACTGATCTACACTCATGAATTAAGCTCGGAGGGAGCTTTTGTTGACCTTTGAGGCTCTGTGTGATGTTAGGGCTACTCTGCAGACATTCTTTCATTAAATTCCTGGCAGAAGTAACTCTTCGGCTGCGTCGGGGTAAAATATCTGATCCCAATCAATAACTTTTGTTCTTGATTAAATACTTTGAGGCACATGTGGCACTGTAGTTGCTGGGAGGAATCAATTCGCCTCCATCTATCTCAGTCGAGCGTTTTACTGATAAAACACTTTGGGTTTTTCTTTAAATCTGTGTTTTAGATTGGGGATTAGGCTACTGATAGCGTAACGCCGTAATCATCATCATCATCAATCCTCTACTACGGATTTCATCTGGCCTTCGCGGCGATATCCTTTCTTTGCGTCTTATCTCTGTGTTTTTTGAGGTTTAGGGGGGGCATACGGCACGAGGGCTCACTGAAACCTTGATGAAAACGTGAATCTATACCCTGTGGTTGATTTTTCTGATGCATTCGAAGGCCGGAAGATCGTCATCCTTGGCCGACGAAATTTTTTCATTTAAGCGAAAAAAACTTAGAACCTGCGAAATACAAACAAACGTTATAAAATCCTACTTTATAGGGAAATCTGCGTCAGAGGATGTGCGAAGGAGCGGGGCAATCTGAGCCGTCGATCGCGCTATGATCGACAGTCGGGAGCGATCAGGAAAGTCAGCGGCGGAGAATAGTTGACTAGGGAATGGAATCGGGAAATTGAATGGGGATCGTTGATCTGCAGAGATCGACGGGGGAGATTGATTTCCCACCACGCGATGGCTTGGTTATCGAGCGGGCACTTTGGTTAAAGGTTGGGCATCTTGGGCGATCATCAAAAAGTTGGATCAGCGGGCCCAAATCGGACGACTATCATCGATTCCGCTGGGCGGTTATGGTCTGACAGATAACACGCGGGGGACTAAGTTTAATGCGTGGGGACAGTGGTTTTGGAAAATGGTACGGGAGACACGTGGAGCACAGTGTATGGAATTGTTGGCCAATGGGAGAAAACAGCCTTTGGCCCGAAGGTGGTGCGGAAAAGACTGCCAGTTTTTTGGAGTGGGGAACAGCTGGCGGGGACCACTGGTAAGTTGCACTCCGCGCCGTTGATCTGTGGATTGGATGAACAGCTGAGATGAATTGCGAGGGGCCAGGGTGTACGTACACGAGACTTTTGGAGCAACCCCTCGTAGTGAATGGTAGCCGTTAGATTAAGTCTTCACCCATCTCGAGGAGTCAACTATGGGGGCACCAAGGTTTGACCCTACGGATAGAGTAAAGCCCCCACAGGGGAAACGCTTTGATCACGGCGTCGGGTCACATGGAGAGAAAAAGGTGGTAGGTGCTTAGCCTGAGGGGCTTAAATCCAACGCATAGAAAAAGTGTGTTTTATATGGTTTTTAATGGTTTTTAAGGAGATAAAGGCTTCCAATAAGGTCAAAATAGTGGGTTTTAACCTTATAAAATGGATTTTAATGAAATGAAAAGGGAGAAAAATTAAATTGTGGGGTTTTCATAGGAAATGGAGAATAGGAAATGAGGTTATTGGTGGAAAGAAGAAAAAGGGAAAAGGGTCCTTTGCAGAAGTATCCAACTGTGGATTTTTATAGGATTTCAGAGGCTTTTGAAGTATGAAACAACAGTATGGGATATGGAAAGAGGGGAAAGGCTGGAGGCTTTATAGATACTTCAAGAGCCAACAATTTTTAGAGATGAAATTTGTTCCTTGGAGGCTCCCAAAAGTTCTTAGCCACCTTTTGGTATAACAAAATATTATTGGGGGAGCTGAGACGAGATGGTAACTCTCAGAGAAGCCTTTGGTTTTGAAGTGTCTAGGCTCTTTTTGCTTCTAAGTTCATATTGTTCTCGCAGCTCTGCATGATGGCATCTTCAAATCCTAACACTGTAATCCTCGGATTACTAACCATATCCCTCATCCCAATATGAGGATGAGGGTTGATCTTCTTATGTGGAACAGGTTGATGGATTGAGTTTTCTACTTCAAACATGTTTATTGTGTCTCCCTCGGACTCTTCTACGATTCCCTCATCTTCATCAAGAAAGTTCTCTTGGAGTGGGGGAATAACCTGTGATACTGATTCTCTTTTGTTTGTTGGGAGTGGTATTGTTTCTTCTAAAGTTTTGGTTACGGATTTATGGTTTTGATTTACTTTGTTTTGGTTACTAGCTATCGACAATACATTTTTTCCATCATTTTAGTAGCTTTTCCATGTTTTTGGATATGTGATCATAATTTGGGTTAGATGTGGAAGCTACATTGTCATCTCTACATGTCACCCTTTTTTCAACTCTCAATATTTCTTTTTTCTCAATCAAATTTGCCTCTACACTCACTTCTCCTTTTTGCATGTCTTCCGATGTGTTGTAATCCCTCTCCCTAGTCGTAGGCCATATCGGCATCCAAGCCTTCGGGATACTTCACTAGAACCCATGCTGTGGGAGGTTTCATGTTTGGTGGAAGAGCACTATAAATGTTTGTTAAACCTTGTAGAGTGAGTCCACGGACACTCTCTCCTATGTTTCTTTTTCGAGGTTCTGTGCATAGGATTTGGAGAGGGTTGGCCTTAACTTCCCATTTGTTTATGAAGAAGTTTGATATAAAAGCAAGAAGAAAGTCTTGGATACTATTAGGAAGGTAGGCTTTTGAACCATTTCTTCACATTACCTCCTAAGCTGCGGGAAAAAGATTCTCATTTTTGAGCGTATCATCATACTATCTCCATGTAGTCGAAAAGAATCTTCCATCCTATCTACATGGTATGGGTACGTGGTAGACTCTTTTGCGGTGAAGTGTGGGATCTGCGATTGATAATCATTGGGTAAAGGCACTAGAGGTAGGGTAAAACCGGTGCATACCGGAGCTTCCATGTTGGTGTTACGGAGAGGTAAAGGTGTTGGCTTGAGCGGTGGTATATGGATAACGAGGATGCTAGGACTAGCGAAGTACGTTGAGTAGATCTAGGATAGTGAGCCCCAAGTTTTGAATGAATTTAATGTCGGGGGGGTGTATATGGAGGGGTATCTCTATCCTTAATGTGTTTACCACTTTGAGGTGGTGAACTAGGAAGCTACGAGGTACGATGTTGGTCTAGGACGTCGAATGACCTAGTTCTTGGTAAATTGTCTTGAGTGCCTAGGTCGAAAAAAATGGGTGCGGTAAATTTTGTAAATCCTTCTGAGTGTAGAGTTAGCTCTATGGATGCGACTATAAATAGTTGGTCTTATAGGTGCGGGGAGAATCTCCACGAAGATGCTCTCAGGGGGTTATCAACTATCTTCGAGTGGGTTTGGGTTTGGATAAGCTCTTGTGTGAATGGTTCTTGAAGCCGAGAAATGTTCCTTACTAACCAAGAAGTTTAACCCTACTGTTACTTCCCTGTGGTTGATGTTGTTATGGGGGATGGTCTCCCGATGAGGTCTTAAAGTGAGCCAAGATAATCGGCGGGCCCTCACAGATCACGGTGGAATCCTTGATCTTTAGAGCGAGCTATGGGGTCGCCGGGTGGAAAAGTTTAGGGATGTTTGCGGAGGAGTACTGCTGTCCATCGCGGTGCTTAGTGAGGTGTCCCTTTCCAAGGGTATCTTCCAAACACGGACAAACTCTAACCGGAAGATTGACCCGGGAGGGAGTTTACTAGATATGTCACCTTTGAAAAGAGTGTGAGATGCAGGAGGCTACTTGGCCCTTTCCGGACTGCATCCAAGAGTGTGGGAAACACAACAAATGGTATAGAAAATGAATTGCAAATGGAAGTGTTTCTCACCAACCGGAAATGAAATTTTAGGTTTTACGAGGCTCTTGTGTTGGATTAGGATAGAAAATACTCGAAGAATTTCCCCGAGTGGAGTCGCCATTATGTTGGAGACGACAATGGGAAGACGGTTTACATGCTATCAATTATAGGCTCTTAGATTTTTTCCCCGGTGGAGTCACCATTATGTTGGAGAAGACAATGGGAGAGCAGGACATATATTATCGGTTATAGGCTCTCGAGATTTTTCCCCGAGTGAGTCACAATTATGTTGGAGACGACAATGGGAGACAGAGTCAGGATATTATCGATTATGAGGCTCTCATATTTTTCCCCAGCGGAGTCGCCATTATGTTGGGGTTCCCATGTGTTTTGGCAAGGTTGGAAATACCAAAATATGAGACAACATCATAACCACTTTAAAACCTCGGGATCTAGCCCTCCTTACGGGTCCCGGATAGGGATCTCTCTATATAAGACACGGTTATATGTCTTTGAAAGCTAAGTGTTAAGATATTAGGCTAGTTATAAGGCTCGGTTTGTTTTTTTGATGTTTGTTTGGTTGTTGGGAATCGGGAGAAAGAAGGTTTCAATATAGGATAAGGATGAGCAAAAGAGGATTTTGACAAAGGTGAAGATCAATCAGGGGAACACACAAGACCATTGAGCAATGGAGGTCGGGGAAAGGGTTTTACTTGTTATTCAATGTGCATGCTTTACAATTGGGCTAGTCATCTAAAAGCATCGGACATTAAAGACTGATTGTATGATGTGAAATGGTAAGAGAGAAGGTGAAAGTGAGGAAACCATACAAGGTGACCTTTAGAAATCGAGATCCCGGGGGATGGGGCATACGCATTGAACACTGTGATTCCTAGAATCAAAGAGCTAACTCTTTGAACAAGAAAACATTAAAGATTTAGAATACGAAGTTAAAGACCCGAGGATCGGAGAGGACTTTGAACTCTCAATCGCCTGAGCCTCTAGCTTGAGGGATCTTAGAAAAGGTTCAATTAACTACAAAAAGGATCACTAGTGAGATAGAGATAGAGTACTAGACTCAGTGTTCCCAATGTTCTGATTCAATTGGTAAATCCTAACAAAGAACATCTAAGGAAACGATTCATTAATTCATACATCAGACTAGTAGGAAATAACATCCACTACATCGGGTTAGAATAGGTGATGAAATCAAACATTATATAACACATATAGACGAAAGAAAACATTATGAAGGCAAGGAGAAGCGAGGAAACATAGGGTACCTAACAAGGGGTAAATCCATATGCCGGATTTTTGATGCGAGCCGGTGAAAGAAATGAAATGAGGCGTAAGCGCTTAAATAAAACAAATACGAGGGATAGGAAAAACATCACTATTGCTGCAGATCGAGATCCAAAGAAATGCTTGTACATATTAAAACGACAACAGCACGGTCAAGTAAAACATTACACAATAAGTTGGATATTCAATACAGAAAACATGCTTCCTCAACTTATCTTACAACTTTACACGAGAGACTATGTCTCCAAATGAAACAACTTGTAATTCTGCGATAACCGATCAACAACCTGTACAATTAGTTTGATACTGCATGAATTTATAGCTCAAGAGGACGCAAAGAAGGTAGGTGAAAAACTAAATGCGACATTAAGAATTGCAGAAAAATAAGAAGACGAAACCCATTCCGTTTTAAAATCACTGGGCATTTATCTATGGTACTCTTTAGATGAAAGAAGTGGTCTTCATCGAGGCTTTCATTTACTTCGGGTATGTGTCTCTGATGGTACATCTGTAACGATTCTAGTGAACTAGAAAATGCGAATAATGATGCTAAGGTGCGCACATACTATCTTAACAAATGTGATACTTTAGTATGTGGCCGCAATGTTTCGAGGGCTGGAGATTTTTCTTCGAACATGGTAAATAAAGGAGACAATGTGAGCGCTCGGGTCCTTTAGGGAAATAACAATCTGCGATGTGAAACCACAGTAGTATTCGTTTATATACTGTCGGCACTTTCGTGTGATCCGTAATGGGTCTTTGATACTGGTACCTTTCCCCTTCTAAATCACTGAAAAAGGACTCAAAAATCTTACATTGTTAACGTGCCTTGAACCCTTTAATTCCTCAACGATACTCTCTGTCCGAATTACATGCTTTAAATGGTGCTGCGAAGAGTTTGACGGGGTTTGAGTCTTGTGTTCTTTTCACTGCGAGCCTATCATAGCGTCGTCTCACCTTTCTTAATGATTTCGGCTTTTTGGAAATGGTCCATGTCACTTCCCTTCTCTGTCAGCTCGATCGGAGGCCCTTAAATCATGGCGGTTCCATCACTCGTCCCCGAAACGCTAAAACATTTTCTAAAACTATGTTAATAAAAACTTATGCATGGGGGTGGTGGTGAGTATGATCGAAAAGAGCAGCGTGGCATGGATGTAGACGATGAATGCAATGGCTATCGCGCGGAGAAAAAAAATTAATTAGCGGGAGAGATGCATGGAAGACAGTCGAGACGGACGGACTCAACGTAAAACATTGAACTTTGACCTACGAATGGAATATATGAAGGGACGAGTGGAAAATGTGATTAAACACATGGGATGGGAGACGTGGCGGGGCTGACTTCTAAATGCAGTTCTCCGATCTCAAGAGGAGATCGACGGCGAAAATGTCGGAGCGATGGACGATGGGCCGGTATGGGCGCCTTGGTTTAACTCCCCGCGTGCATCTTTGCGGAAACGATGACCTTTGGATGGACGATCGCGAGATCGGGACGGTGCACGGCGATATCGCGCCCGAGGACAAACGCCGAAGATGTAGCGCGGGATGGGGGGCGGTTTTCAAACGGTGCTCGGGACATGTAGCATGCGATGAATGGAATCTCATTGTGAAATGGGAAATACCGCTCAACCTCCGAACACGGTGCGATAAACCGGCGGTTTGCATGTACTCGAGCATGGGGACCATGGCGTGTGGTGACTGCACTTTAAGGCTTATCAGATCTAAATAGATCATTGGTTGATAATGCGGCAGATGCGAGATCTTCTATAAGCACCTTACGCAGCCATGTGCACGGTCTTGGCGGGTCACGTGGTGGAAAGGGGTGAGGGGAGCTAGGGCCGAAGGGTGCTAAGCCCACATAATATGGAAAAATGGGTTTTTTGGGCCATTTTAAGGCATTTTGAGGGTGGGAGAAAGGGTAAACGATAGAGAAAAAAAGAAAAATAGGCCAAACAAGGGGTGTGTGTAGGGTGTAAGGGGATTTTTGAGGGGGATGCGCGGGGAGCAGAGGGGTCTAGCGAGGAGAAAGGGAGGTTAGAATGGGGCGTTCTGCCAGTATTCAAAGGGTAAATGTAGGCCTTTGCAGAGCATAGTGCTACAATCGGTGAGGCCCTTTTAAACGCCGGGGAATAGCAGCGGGGGGGGTTTATCAAAGGCAAAAGGCACTAGGAGACTTGCAAGGATGATGTGTTTTCGGAGAAATTCATGTTGCGAGCTTGAAAATGATTAGCCCTCACTTGCTCGACGAGAATTTATAGGGGGCTAACGGGGAGTAATTGTGAGGGGAAAAAACCGAAGAGAAAAATTTATGGAGGGTTACCCACGGATAAAATAAATGTTTACTGGAGAGCGAGTGGCTCAATTTTGTGGAGAATTTTGAAGGAGTTTCATAAGCATGTAATCCTGCTTGAGGCTGCCTTTGATGGAGTGGAGGTCAAAATGCGAGATATCAAGTTTGCAACCTTCAGATTATTTTATAGCTAAAGCCACCAAACTACCAAATATGGGAGAAATATGGTTTAAAAATAGAGGGATTGAAGGTGAAGGATGGAAATTTTTTTCTAAAAAACCAGGTACTGGATACTAACATATTTAAGAAAGGGGTCCCTAACACAAATCTTAAAAGTAAAATTGAAGGGAGTTTTTATTGATAATCCGGAAAGAAGTTTTCACCGTGAGAAAGGTTCGAATTCATGTTCCTTTACCATGCTAGGGTTGTTAATGAATTTTCTTGAATATAGTGAAATAAGTCTTCCATGCTTTTTAATGCATAGCTTGACGAAAATGGTAGGAAGCATTCAGAAAGAAAAATTCAATTATCATAGACAATAAAATGTATCATCAGCTGGGTTAATAAAAACTCTCGTAGAATTTCACCTTAAAATCTTGGGGACGCTTGGAAAATTTTCCTAATTAAGAGACCATTTCCAAGAAGAGTGCCAAGAAAAACGTAGTTGTAGCAAGGAAAAAAAGAGGAGAAGAAAAATAAAAGTTGAAAATTTTGTTGAAAATGAACAACCATATCAGGAGCGATCAAGAGGATGAAATCCCCATTGCGAGAAATTTTGGGAAAATTTAAGAAAGAAAATTGATAAAAATAAGGAGAATCAGCATAAAAGGGAAGGATAAATCCATAAATGCGAGAAGAGCTTAAGATAAGGAAAAATAAGGCCAAAATTCAAAAATCCTCCCTCGACCTGACATGAAGAAGCTCTGAGACTCTAGGTAAGACAGACAAAAGAACCTTCTTCAAAAGAAATAGAATTTGTTGATTTAGAAGGGGATATTAAGGTTCCATCACCCACTTAGAGTCTGGGTCAAAGAACTCTAGAGATTGACCCGAGTGCGGTAACAAATTTATGATTATATTGAGTCCTTGGAGAAAAGAGATGCGATAAAGACATTAATTTTTGAAGACCGACCTCATAGTCCACAAGAACCTCTTTTGAATACTCTAAAGATATATTTGAACTAGAGACACTAAAAAAGCATATTAAATAGGAACATGAAGCCTTGAAGTTGTAGAACTAGATTAGAGAAAACCATAAATGAAAATACTACTTTTACATTTTGGTTTATAGTTCAAGAAGAACAAAAAGTTAAAGAAGAAGAATAAACAACTAGAAAGGAAAGGTCATAAACCTTAAATATAAACTCCTAATGAGACAACCAGGGGTAGTTGTAACCACAAAAGGAAGAAATGAAGATGAAATTAGATGTTTTAGTAGAGAAGTACAGAGTGAGATGCGGTAACATGATAAAGACTCACAATTTTGTGTTTTTGCATGAGGACATGCAATGATGCTCACTTGATGAGGGGAATGTGGAGCCTATAAGATGGCCTCAATTTTTGAGACTCATTTTCACTATCTTTCATTATTTTTGACAACACCATGAGGCTAAAACAAGTGTTAATTTCACATTTTTCACTTGATGAGGTATCCTTATTAATATCCCAAAATTGGGACTCCTAGCAAGGCATGCACGAAAAACACATTTTCAAGAATGGATGCTACGTACGCAAGAAATCACCTCTTGGTTCCCTTATATATGATAATATAAGACCCAAATCCAGAGGAGATGCATAAACAAATCGAAACTAGGTGGCTTAAAATAGACCTCCCACACCTAGTAAGGCTTGAAAACTACCTAAAGAAGGGACTACAACAATACAAAAGAACTACTCCCCAAAAAATAACGCAGGTTTTAGATAGCAATGGTAAGATACCAATATGATAGCTCAAAAATATACTTATACAATGGTAAATCAGATTTACAATGTGGCCCAATCGATATGTACAAGAGAGAAATATAGAGACTTTATGAAGAAAAACCCTCTAAAGAGGTGATGCAACAATATATTTCAGCACCTTTGCAAAGCCTATACGACAACATTATTTCTTTGAGTAAATAGTAGTTTTTGGTTACAACTCGAGATCTGGGATATAGATCTATGTACAAAACATTAGATCTATATCATGGATATGTACACTAGATTGTCTCTATTTTACATACCCCTTGGGGTTTCGGCCAATCCATGAAGCACAAAAAGGTAGATTTGAGATCTATTGCGACGAGATCTATAGAATGATTCAGGAAATTATGGAAAGTAATTACATCAATGAATATATCATATATGAAACATACATGGATTAGAGAGGCTAATCCATGGATCACACGGTGTAAGAAGGGCTCCTTTACACGGAAGAGATCTCTCCTCCAAATAGTTTCCAAACACCCTGCGACTTCTCACTTGAAAATAACGCAGTCCCGGGGAGACAAAAAATGTGTTGTAGGCTTGATGTAGAGTTTGGTATGATGCCAATATGTGAGATATGAAACTCCAATCAGCTAATACACTCTTACCAATGGGATAGAAAGGCTTTCCCACTAAAAAGAAGGCACTAATATAGCCTAGATTTGAATAGATCTGGCCTCCTTGCTTACTCACACATCATAAGGACAACCAAAACCTCAATAGGGATCTGAGTTGTAGTTGGAAGAAGAGAGGTTAGCTAAATGCACGATAGTAGTCAATAAATGCAAGACTCCTCGAGATATACTCTAGGAAAGGAGGTGGGATTCCGGCCCAGGGGAAATACCAAGTGCTTTAAGCAACGCTATTCTCGGCTAAACGGCTAGAGAATGAGAAGTGTCTAAATATACAAATCCTTTCAATACCAATATGTTCAACAACCCTTCTCATGCTTGTCCTCCTCCTCCTTAAATAAGATGGAATCCTTTCCAAACCCTAAACCATCTCAATGATTTAGTGCATTCACATGATGAGCCTCAGCTAAAGCTGCGTATGTGCATCTAGGTGGTTCAATGCATCTAGATCAACATTGTTTGAATTGGTCCGGTTGACCAGGTCAAATGACTTAATCTCTTTCACACATAAAGGTTGTTTTGCTAAACTTGACCCAGTTTAGCCTTGTATACATAGGCATTGATTTTATTTTGATGTTTTAGGAGTTTAATTTATCCTCCTTTACAATTTTATTCTTGCAACAAAGAAAATGAAAAAAAAATAGTATATTCTATTAGCTTGGGCTAATTAGGGAATATTACGATCCTCCCCCTCCAAAATGTTGCTTGTCCTCAAAGCGATAAAGATGATGTGCTACAACTCATCTCCTCCTCCATTGGTGACTACAAAGGATAAGCTTCTCTCATAAGCTAAGTGATCACCAAAACCATCCCTCCATGACTTTCTCCACCAAATTTCTCCATGAGATGCAAATAGTTCATCTCATAAGAGAAGATAATAGATCATAGTGAAACAAACATGGTTTGTCCAATTTTTCTCACGAAATATGAGACATAAAGAAAATGAGAGTAGCAATTCTATATGGCTCATCCATTTTCTTCCCCTCCTTCTTCCATACATCCACTATGAAAAGTACAAGTACATCATCCAAATAGGGAATCAAAGCAATGTACATACTAAACATAAATTTCTGCATATGGAGGTGGGTCATGGATTTCCACATGTGGAACCGGCGTAGAACATCTCCTATACGCATCGGATACTGGATATGGTAAGTGGTTTTCCCACCACCCTAATTTCTTGCAAGTCATCTCACTATTGCAGAAAATGTGAGATATATTTAGTGCCTTTGGAAAACACCCATCATAGAAAATAAATCTCACTTTCGCACTATTAAGGGAGTGGCCAAATTCAAAATTTTTAGTGGCCCAACAATTTCCATAAGATCTACATGATATATCACTCCCTTTAGGAGTCATGGCTTTGCATAAACATGGTAAAATAATGTGATAAATCAAAAAATAGAGCACCTGCTTTACATGAGTCGGATTCTTTACCATCAGTGTTAATCATACACATGGAGTTGTGCATGGACATTTCTCCTCTTTCAAAAGAAGGGGATGAGATGGGCGAAAATGACTCTTGCATATGAGTCCGCTTGGGCTGCCCCAATTCCACATAGCTCATGCACTCTTGAAAGTGCTTTGATGTAGTTCCCTTTTTCAAGCCTTCCCAATCAAAGCTCCTCTATGATTAGAGTGTAGATCTTCATTGACTCCATATAGCACTGGAAAAAAGAACTCTTTGTGTGCTCCTTGTAGTATCTTAACTTGACTTGGAGACTCTGGAAGATACGGAAGAACTACCCATGATGATAGATGACCCACTCCTTGGACTAAGTAGCCATATTCTTGCGACGCTGTCATCAGTACCATGCAGCAGTGTGAAGATCTTTGGGAATACTCTACGAGCGAGTTGAGATTTCAATACGGATCTCAGCATTACGCATGATGACAGTGTTGATGATACATCCACATGAATGTACGTTATATTGCTTATCTTCTCCTTGGCATCCCCCATGCCAAAGGTGTTTGTTAGAAGTTTGATCAGTCCATTCTTCTCACTCCCATAGTGTGAGATCCAGAGATATGAGAGTGAATTGGTGATGATAAAGGGAACAAGATCTCCCTTCTGTCGTGAGCTTACCCAAGCCTCCATCACGCTGTAGTATGTCTTCTAATGATCCAATCCTTCTTGGACTCGTGGGTGGAGCATCAATATGTGGGACACCTTTCACCAAATATAAATCGAGGTGGTCTCCCGAGGTGGTTTTCCACAAGACAATGATGCCTCATGGTTCATTATCCCATGCTTATCGAGATGGGATCAACATCCCCTTGCTTCCATGGTGCAAGTTCACCTACGATTTTTGTGTTAGAGAGTCTATATGAAACTGAGGAGAACCCTCTTAGTAGGGTTAGAGTGCCTACGATTGTAGACACTTTGCCCCATCTTCGATAGTGGATCAACCATGTGATCCCTCCTTTGTTTTGTCTCATTGTCTTTTAACAGAGACACATGCGCACTCATGTCCTCCATATGAAAGATCCTTAGGAATCCCTTGCAAAAGGGTGCAAGAACCCCTCTAGTCGGAGCCATTGCTTCATCTCCCATATCCAAATGAAAATAGATCTCCTCCTGGCTATCACAATGTTGGAGGATCTCTCTCCTATCTCTTTCTCTCCCTTCTCCTCATCATTTGAGAGTGCTTCATCATTAAGAGATCATTTTTATTGATCTCTTATTGAAGAAAGGAATCCTCATGTCTTCTCTACGAGAAAGAGACTACTTTGTGAAGTGGGGCTTTTTGTCTTTCGGCAACATCATGCTTTGACAAATCATCAACCCCTTCAACAATGTTCATGAATGAGTTGGCTTTATGGATCTAACTTCAACTCATGCAAGGTTTAAAAATTCCACTTTGGCTTGATTCGTTCTCCCCAAAAAGTCTCGGAATGTCTTACATCAAATCTTGTCACCTAGTTCCCTAGTGAACCGTATGCATGAAGAGAGATATTTATCCATTTCAGGAGAGAGGACTCAAGTAGCCACCGAGCTCATAAGCCTTCCTTAGATGTAGTGCTGCTACTCTCAGGGCTTCTTCTTGTGACACTTGATGTAAGCTAGTATGTGTCAAGCTTCCTTACCCAAGACTTGGCTCGGTCTTTAGGTGATCCACTCAAAATTAGGTAAAGAGAATCTACCCCAAGTGTGTTGTGTCCACCCTTTCCTTCTACTATAGTTGTTGGATATTTCTTCTTTGAGTTGAAAGAACTCTAGGAAAGGCGAGATGCATTTTGAATATCTCTGATTGAGATTCATATTCTTAGAGATAATCACCCAAAGAGATTCCTCCTTTGGTGTATCTCCTTTTCACTCCCTTCCTTTGATAAGAAAACGGTATGCTCCAACGTTGCGGATCATGTTGTGTGGTTGAATTCTCACACACATAAGAAGTTGTTGGAGGGTTCCTGCATGCTTTTGGCATTTGCAAGACCAAAAGATGAGACAACACTAGAACCACTTTCAAACCTCGAGGATCTAGCCTCTCACGGGTCCAGGAGAGGGATCTCTCTATAATAGTCAAAGTATATTTGTCTTTCGAAGCTCAAATGATAAGATGTTGAGGCTAGCTATAAAGCACGAGGTTTGTTTGTGTTTTTGATTGTTTGATTTGGTTGCTTGGTTGTCGAGAGAAGAAGAGGTTCAATGTAAGACCGGGGGATGAGCAAAGAGGGATATGGCGAGAGGTGAAGTATTCCGAGGAAAGTATTCAATACCATTGTGTGATAGAAGTCGGAAAGGATTTGCTATGCTACTCGATAGGTAGGCTTTCAATTGGGTCTAGTCATACGAAACATAGGATCTTAAATATGATTATGTGATAGGAAAGGTAGGGAAGGAGAGATAACACGGATTCGAGCATAGTTAAAGACAGTTTGGTCGCACAAGGATCCTAGTGGACGGGGGCTAACTCTAATCCCCGGTGTTCCCAATTCTTTACCTAAATCCTTAACAAGAGAAACATCCAGAACGGATACATTTAATTCATACATCGAGAGGCAGGGCAAAATCACCATCCACTACCTTTGGTTCAAATTATTTGATCATTCTTAGAATAACACATTCCAAAAGAGAAACATCAAAGAGCAAGGAGAGTAGAAACATAGGGTGTTACAATAAAAATTGTCACCTTGACATTACGCTATTTCATATGAGCCTCATTAACTTACTCATAAAGTCCTCCTCTGCAAGTCTTATAACCTGTACTCCTAATTTCAAGCCTTTCTAAAATAGGGAGGAAAAACCACTAAAAATCTGCTGAAAGTTTTGGGTACACGGAGGTAACATGAGGCTTGCACACGTTTCCCTAGCTTGGGTATGCTTGAGTAATACTGCTTACTTACAGCGTTCTAGAACGTAGTTTCCCTTTTGCAATGCTGCGTACACTCCTCAAAGTCGAAAAGGTGAGAAAAGTAAAGTCAAAAAAGCTCGATTTGCAGGTCAATTCTAGAAGGTTCTAGATGAGAATTTTTGGGGATGAGTACGCTTTGATAAGGTGCATGTATCCCTCACCTTAAGGAACTAATCCCTTGATGTGAGGAGTCTATCCTTATAGAAGGAGGATTCACTCCTTAAAAAGGTGGAATCCTAACTTACTCACCTCATCTACTATATAAAAGGAGGCATTGGGTAGCCTTAAAGGGTTAAGATTTTGGGTTAACTTTTTGGAGATTGAGATTTTGGAGATTGAGGATTAGAGTTGAAGACTTTTAGAATATTTGAGTTAAGTCTTGTTGATATTCGAGACTCGAGTTGATTAAGAATTTTGTGAGAGAGATTACATACCTCTATTAGTCTTGGTTTGGGGGAGTACGAGCTTATCAAAGTAAAGGGATATTCTGGCAGTTCGGACCCGAGATAGTCTTGTGCAACATCAAGGCTCGGAGTTGTAAGGATTTTCTTCTTTTGAAATTAATACAAATATACTCATTTTTCTCAATAAGCTTTCAATCAATGGTTTTATTTCATAGATTCCTTGATCATGCTATGATAAGCATGGTTTATGATGATTTCTATACACAGTGCTATGTAATATTTTGCTTGTTTGTATTTGCGGGGTTTACGAGAAAACTCTTTCGAAAGCGTCTTGCGAGGGGACACCAACGACTTCAAACTTAAAGCATTTGGACAAATGCTAAGTCCTTAACATCTCTATAGAGCTTTTCATAGATCGTATATGCTTAGAGAAATATTAGTATATTTGGTTGTTTGTTGCTAGATACTTTTAGTACTAGGGAGATTGATCTTGTGCGTAGATGGATTAATCCTCCAATAAATTGGCGACTACTTTGGGGAAACAATTTTGTTGTTTTTTTGGTTATATTTTATTTTGATTTGAGGAAAAGTTTTTTCTTCGTTTTTTTTATGGATATCTTCACAGGTAGCTTAGTTTTTCTCTGTTTTTGAAAATTTTGAAATCTTTTAAGTTTTTCTGTGAACTTTTACAGGGGACCGCACTTTGTTCTTTTTCGCACGATCGCGAGCCAGGGTTTCGCACTTTCCTTAAGTACACGAGTGCGGGACCGCACCTATTACTTCAGGAGCACTGTGGAACGTTAAAATTTTGGAAAACTCCAGGATTTCTTTTTTCCCGAGTTTAGTTTAGATTTAATTTAGGATTCTTAGCATCTACCTAGATCTATATTTTTTCTAACGTCCAAAAAAAGTCTTGTTTATGAGTTTCTTTTCAGTAATTCTTCATCATGCCATCAATCTCCATTAAGTTAATTTGGTGTTTTGAGTATCTTTTTTGAGAAATTCTTAATTTGATTTCCTTTGGTCATTACTTGGAGGTTTTTCTCGGTCTTTTCACAATTTTCCATCTTTTTATATTTTGTTTTTGCAACTTTGAAGCCTAATTGTGTATGAGTGTTAATCGCCTTTGAGTGTTTTTATTTTTTGATCTTTTGGAACTCTCACCTGATTTCTTGACTTGCACTTGATTGGTTCTTAGATTACATTAGAATCATCTTGTGTTTGAGAATTCTCTTGCATAGATCACATTTTCATAGTGGAATTCTCATTTTCGGAATATGAATGAAAAATATGCATAGATTACATTTGCATACTTTTCAAGTGAATTGTGCATAGATTACAATGCATAGTTTACATTCGAAAAATCAATCGTAGATTTAGATCAATTTTCTTTGATTTGAATTTAGATGTTTTTATGCTATGTTTTAAAAACACAAAAATAAAAAAGCTAGTGTTTTGAATTGATTTGCATTAGTTTTTCTGTGATGAAATTAGTGCATTAGAGAATTTGTTATATTTTCTCTTGAATTCCATCAATTTTTTGCATTGTGTGGAAGTGAATGAAACTCTCTCCTTACTTTAGTTAGGATTCATCGAATTGAAAAGATTACATTATCTCATATTTGATTGAATTCGGTTTTGGGTCGGGTCATAACACCATTGGTTTCATATCCATTTACCCTTTTGAGTAATAACGACCTAAATAACCACAGTCGCTTAATAAAATTCATCTAGTAATTTTTACATTTTTTAGGGTTTCTTTCCACCAATCTAGATCGGGATTAGTGCTTTGGAATAGGTTTGAGTTAACTTTTCCAAAAGCAACTAAAACAAACAAGTAGATAAATCTTGCGGTAGGAAATAAATCCAATTGTAATTGGTACAATGCGGGAAGCTTCTCTTAAAGAAGTCAATCACAAGATCATGTCAAGACCCTGAGACCAAATCAAATGGTCTGTTTCATTGGGAAAGATAGAATATTTTGCGCATTACAAATGGTAAAACTCGGATTAACCATTATCGAGGAGCTTGGGGTCACTTGTCGGTAAACCTCGGATTGACCATGTCGAGGAACCTTCAAGGGGATTGAGCTTTGTTACTGCGCACTTGCACGTGGAATCGGATCGTAGACTTTTCCCCAGTTGTATTTGTTATTGTTGGTAACCTTAGTGTCCATAATATTAAGATTATTTCCTAAGGTGACGGTGAAGGAAAGATCTCCATGTACCGGAAGCCGAGACGTCGAATAGACTCACTTGGACTCTCGCTGAGGGGTTTTTCTTCACTCGAGATGGTTTTTTGATGAAGAAGCTTGTGCAAGTGTCTGTTTCATTAGACGGAGTTGTCGGGGTAAACCGTTCCAAGCGCCCTTTTACGCTTGTTAAATTCTACGATGTTGGATTTCATCACTAACTAGTGTTTAAGTACGGGAAAGTTCTTGTTTGTGTGTGGTTTGACTCTAAGATTTGATAGCGCGTGTTAATTTGTTTGTTTTTACTTTTAGAGACCATAGGTGTGATTGTGAATTTTTAATTGTTTAGGTGTGAATTGTGAATTTCTGGTTTTAGTTTTAAAATTGTTAATAAAATTCATCGAAGTTGAATATAATGGCAGACTCGTTCTAGAATTACACTCAACGAACCTCTCTTAATGAGAATCCTAGTAATTTTCCTTGCTTTGGAAATGTTGGTCCTCCTTATATGGCTACTTTGTCATTACTCGGATTATAATAGGTTTACCGATATGGTTATTTTCAACTGTCGTTACTTTTGAATACTCCAATTGTTCCACCTACATACGGATGCTTCATGTCAACATGGAAGCTCACCATCTCAACATCACCAACCTTCTGTTGACCCTTTCACCTTCTTAGCTTCAATATTTATTCCTCCATTTCTTCCTCTTCGCTTGACCAAAAGCCTTGATGCTAGTAAGAAGAAGAAGAAGCAATATAGGAAAATAAGTCAACCAAGCCATCAACCATAGGGTACGTAAGTGTTAGTTGTGTTGAGGAAACCTCCAACATGCATCAGTAAACCCTAAATACTGCAGGAGCTTTGTAAGGGTGACGCGTCTGTATCGTTGTCCACCGAGTATTCCAGAATTTCTTGGAAGTATGGTCAGAAAATTCTCATCAACTTTCCGTTGATCCATGACCTGATGATAGTCGGGTTCTACAGGAAAAAGGCAGCGTTAGGGTTTCCTAGTGAGTTATGCAAATGAGTCATCAAACTCACATTTTCCCTCACATGGATGAAGCCTCCAACTTATTGGAAAAACCTTCTTGTTCCATGGCAGGGAATTTCCAATTGGTCACCGTCAGCTTTTTCCCAACCTACCATCAGCCGACGGAGTGATTGATCTAATTTCAGATCTGATTGATCTCACTCTTCCATTGGAGAGTAGAAACTCATATCACTCGGGGTTGATGATCCATTAGTTGATCGAAGTGGTCGATTTGATTTCACACTCGGTCGATCCCATTCTCCCCGTGAGAGAGTGAACTTCCTATTTGCTCGAGGTTCTTCTTCGTTACACTCCAGATTCTTATACGCCAAGGGGCATTTCTGTTTCTACGAGAACCCCCTCCGTCTTGAGGTCTTTTCCTTTGATTGGAATAGGTGACGAGAACCTCGATCTTCCTTCCTCCATCGCTTTCCAAATAATTGTGAAGTTAGGTGGTAGGGGACATACACCGCCACCACAGGGTAGATGAAGGTGTCCTGTGTTAGTATTTTATCCTCAAGCGCTTGGAAAAGCTTTGGGTTCCTCAGCTTGTGCCTATTGAGAAATGCGAAAGCTTTTAACGAGAACCATTAGTGAACCTTTAGGGATCCTTCCTAATTTTTCTATTACTTTGGAAGGTAAAAACTATCCGTATTGATCTTATGGTATCGAGGCCTTGGTTTCAATTTACTCCTTAGGGCGAGACTATGTTTATCATGCAATGAAAAGCTATCGTGTCGACACTCTTTCGCGTGATGTATTTCCTCACCAATGGACAATATTGTGATTGTAGACCAGATTTCGATTTCTAGTCTTGCAGTCGACTATGACAATATGACACCCCTAAGATACTGATTCTGAGTGGTATCTACCTCACCACGGAGTTAATTATGTGGCAACTAGTCCCATGTTTTTAGTTACCGATATAAGTGAGCCTCTCACTGTTTGCTCGTCTTCCTTTGACTTAGATCATTAATTGGCATGGAAAACTCTGGTATGTATTTGAACGCGATGTTCTTATCCCTTTTTGAGTCCCTTGACATGTGTTCCTTCCGGAGGGGCTTGCTCTTCTACGCACGATGAAGTTACCTCTTGGAAAGCTACATGATCGAAGTGTGTCCATTGACATGTGTTTCTTCCGAGTTGGAAGCCACATTTAGGTGAAGAAAGTACAGCTTTCTATCGTCGATCGACCTCATTAAAAAAATGAATCGGTTAGATGGAGGATAGTTCTTGTTGCGAGTCAACCTCGTTAAAAAATGAAATGAGATGCAGTTCTTTTCTTTGTGTTAACCTCGTTAAAAGAAAATGAGATCAATTGGTGAGGGAGAGTTCGCTCTCTGTGTCAACCTCGTTAAAAAATGAATCAGTGAGTATGAGGACGGTTCTTTCTATGTGTCAACCTCGTTAAAAAAATGAGAATCGATTAGAAATCGGAAGGATAGTTCTTATTACTGAGTCAACCATCATTAAAAATGAAATGAGGACGAGTTCTTTTCTTTTGTGTCAACCTCGTTAAAAAAATGAATTAGTTGGTGAGGGAGAAGTTCCTTTCTTTGTGTCAACCTTGTTAAAAAAATGAATCGATGTGAGTGTGAGGAGAGTTCCTTTTTCTTGTGTCAACCTCGTTAAAAAAATGAATCATGTGAGTGTGAGGGATAGTTCGCTTTTACTATGTCAACCTGCGTTAAAAAATGAATTAGTGGAGCCGAGGAGAGTTCCTTTCTTGTGTCAACCTCATTAAAAAATGAATCGAGTTGGTCGAGAGGATAGTTCTACATTCTTGAGTCAACCTCGTTAAAAAATGAATCGGTGAGTTTGAGGATAGTTCATGATACTTGTGTCAACCTCTTTAAAAAAATGAAACATGTCGTTGAGGATGAGTTCCTTTTCTTGTGTCAACCTGCGTTAAAAAATGAATCAATCGGTGATGAGGGACAGTTCTTTTTCCTGTGTCAACCTCATTAAAAAAATGAATCGGTGGGTAGATTGTAGAGATTAGAAAATAATTAGTTTATGAGGATGGTTCTACATTCGCGAGTCAACCTCGTTAAAAATATGAATCGAGTGTATGAGGACGAGTTCTTTTCTCGTATGTCAACCTCGTTAAAAAATGAACTAGATTAGTCGAGAGACATAGTTCACTTTTCTTGCTGTCAAGCTTGTTTAAAAAAATGAAGCAAGCTTCTATGAGGGCGGTTCTTTTTCTGTGTCAACCTCATTAAAAAAATGAATCGGTAGGTAGATTGTTGAGAGTAGATTGATATATTAGAAATCAGTTAGTCGAGGATAGTTCACTACATTCTTTTGAGTCAACCTCATTAAAAAAATGAATCAAAGTATGAGGGAAAGTTCTTTTTCTGTGTCAACCTCGTAAAAATATAGATACGGTTGGTCGAGAGGATAGTTCTTTATTGCTTGATTCAACCTCGTTAAAACATGAATTAGGTATGAGGGACAGGTTCTTTTCTTGTGTCAAACTCATTAAAAAAATGAATAAGTAGGTTATATAGGTAGATTTTAGAAAATAGATACAATGATAGTTTCTTTTACGGTGTCAACCTCGTTAAAAAATGAAACATGTAGAAGAGGGAAAGTTCCTTTTCATGTGTCAACCTCGTTAAAAAATGAAACATGTTTCCATGAGCATAGTTCTTTTTCCTGTGTCAAGCTCGTTAAAAAATGAAACAAATCCTTCCCTAATTGAGTCGAGTGCTTTGACTAGATCTCAGTAAATTTTAAGTCATATATTTAGGGTTAGTTATTTTAGTTTTTTGCATAATTTTCTTACGAGTTTTTGGTCGGGTGCTTTTCATATGATCTCGTAAACTGAACCTTCATTCCATCCAATCTTAATTACCAACGATGTACTATAGATTTGAATGAAATGAAGTGCGGGGGGCATGCACTCCTAGTGATTACGCTTAGGGGGCATCGAAGCATAGTTTTTTCTCTTGTTTTCAAGCTTGTGCAAAAATGAAACCACTGCGACACGCATAGTTTTTCTGCGTTTGCAAGCTTTCATAAAAATGAAACCTATCTTGAGTCGATTTTGGTTATTTTCAAGACTCATTAAACTCATGAAAATCTCAGAGATTATTTTCTATATTTCATTCTCATAAAACACTATAGAAAATGCGAGAGTTCTTTGCCATCTTTTCACGATGCGTAAATTAAATTGAAAAGTCGGCCACACGAGGGGTATATTTTTATCAACGCTTTTTTGAACACGCATTAAAACTTACGAAAAAGAGAAAACCATGCAGTACATTTTTATCCCCTTTTTTCAAACTCGTCAAAATTTACGGAGAAAAAGTGAAACTACGAGTATGTACTTTTATCACTTTTTCGGAATCTTGAAAAATTTACGAAAAAGAAAAAACCTTGGAGTCATCTTTTAAGCCTTTTTAGACTCTTTAAAATGAAAAGATTGTTGAGTACTTGATTATTCGAACTCGTTAAAGTAAATAAATGATCGTCCTTTCGGTATAAGTTTTACCCCTTTTACTGTTTGAAATGGACTATCTTACGAAAAAAAGGTATACGTTGACTAATTACGGTCAATAGAGTTCTCTCCGCATTATTTTATCACTTTTTTCGAGCTCAGAGACTAAATTTACAAATAATTACACCCATGGAGTTTTCTTAAGTTTTTTTTACGACTCCCTAAAATATGAAAATACACGTAGAGTTTCTCCTATACTGTGACTCAGTTAAAACTTAATAGTAAAGGACTCGTTCAATTTTAACGGGGAACGAACCACTCCTTCTTAGGGTTCGAATCTTAAACTACAGATGGACTCATCAGAAGGATGAGACTCATAAACAAGAAAATTTTTATCCTCCTCGAAGCTTGTCGAAAAATAAAGAGGTACTTGCCAAAAATGGTGGGGAAAAGAGAAAAATGGACTTGTTTGTTTATTATTTTGATTACTGAAAATCTAGTTAACCACTCTTGAACACGAAGCACTTTCGATCACACTGAGTTGGGGAAATCCTTTTCTTAACACTTAATCAAACCACTATTGAAAGTCTTCGATCGGTTTAAAGGTATTAGCTTTGAGTCAATTGTCACCAAGCCATGAAGTGATCGATTATGTGTTCAAGAGGACGATTCAAATAAACCATTCATACGCAAAATATTTGTCTTCCATTTTGACCATCACCTGAGTCAGTCCTTGCCAATATATTTTCAAAAAACTTGATCTATGATTTCGTGTTGTGGGCTTGCCTACGATGGGATCGCTTTCTACTTCAGACGGCAACTCATTATCTAGGAAGTGATCTGATAATCGATAAATCGATTACCTTGGAGATACGCATGCCTCCAATGGCACGGGTTTCCGCCTTCGACGACGAGTTGCATCATTGACCTTGAATCGATATGATTCAGTGATATGTTCGACTTGACTCATTCATTCACATTTGCATGGATTGTCCTTGAGTACTTTGAGAGACATTGAAATTCTTTTGGTGGTTACTCTCACACACTTGTTAACGGTTTACATTATTGACTAGTAATCAAGTGGTTTCTACCATGTTCGACTTGACCACATTCATTCACATGGATAGAATCGTACTAGTTTGAGATCAGAAAATAAAGACCCTGGATCTAGTTTGCTTACCATCCAGTACACGAGGAATTTTGTTATTCATTTATACATTGGACTATTCATAAACGGATAGGCACGCGTCCATGTCTGTGTCTACATATGTCTATACTATTGATGTATTCAAAATCATTCTTTTACGTATCGGGAAAGAGTTTAAATCGAGTTTCTGAGTTAGTTTGATGCGAGTATGGGAATGCCTACCTCGGCGATGATATGATTACGTATATATATTTTTTTTCATTGAATTTTTTTACGAGGTTCCCAGCAGGGTGTCCACGGGATGATCCTTGAAATGATGAAGTACTTCACTCTTCGTATATGTAGCCAGGACTTCATCTTCATATGTTTTCGGACTTCTCACTTTAAGGGGCAATCCGTTACACTAAAATTGTCACCTTGACATTTTTGCTAACTGTATGAGCTCATTAACACTCATACATGCCTCCTCTCTATGCAAGTCTTATAACCTTGAATCCTCATTTCGAGGCACCTAAAATAGGAGGAAAAACCTTAAAAATCTATGAAACTTTGGGTACGGAGTAACATAGAGCTTACTGCGATTTCCTAGCTTGGGTATGCAGAGTAATACTTTTGCGTTCTAGAATGCATTTTCCCTTTGCAATGCTCGTGCCTCCTCCATAAGTCAAGAAGGCAGCGAAAGTATAAGTCAAAAAACCGATTTGAGGTCAATTCTAGAAGGTTCACAGATGAGAATTTTGGGGATGAGTACACTTTGACTAAGATGCATGTATCCCTCACCTTAAGGAACTAATCCCTTGATGTGAGAGTCTATCCCTTTGAAGGGAGGATTCTATCCCTTAAAAGAGGTAGAATCCTAACCTCCTCATACTGCTCTATAAAAGGAGGCATTGGGTAGCCCTGCAAGGGTTCAAGATTTTGGGTTAATTTTTTGGAGATTGAGATTTTGGAGATTTAGGGATTAGAGTTGAGGGCTCTTTTAGAATATTTGAAGTTAAGTGCTGTTGAGATTCAGACTCGGTTGATTAAGACTTTTGTGAGGAGAGATTACATACCTCTATTAGTCTTGGTTGGAGGAGTGCAGCGCTTATCAAAGTAAAGGAGATTCCTGCTTCGGACCCCAGAAAGTCCTGTGCAACATCAAGGCTCAGGTTGTAAGGATTTTCTTCTTTTGAAATTAATACAAATATACTCATTTTCTCAATAAGCTTTCAATCAATGGTTTATTTCATAGATTCCTTGATCACTATGATAAGCATAGTTTATGATGATTTCTATATAGGTCTTTATGTAATATTTTTCTTGTTTGTGTTGCGGAGTTTACGGGAAGAAACTCCTTGAGCGCGCGAGGGACAACATGATTTGAAATAAGCAACTGGACAAACGGTAAGTCCTTAACACCTCTATAGAGCTTTTCATAGATCGTATATGCTTAGAGAAAGATTAGTTTATTTGGCTGTTTGTTGCTAGATAATTTTAGTACTAGGGAGATCGGTCTTGTCCGCAAGATGGATTAATCCTCCAAACATAGGGTACCTAACAAGGGTAAATCCTATGCCAATATTCTGATGCAAGCCAGTAGAAACAAAATGAAATGAATGTAACACAAAGATAGGAAAACATCATCGCTGCTTCAGATCAGGATCTAAAGAAATGTGCTTGTCATATTAAATAGCAATACCAATCAAATACAACATGCCAATGGTCGAATACTCAGTCTGAAAACATCTTCTTCAACCTATCTTACAACTTTACACAGAGACTGTGTCTCAAAAGAAACTACTTGCAGTTCTCTGATAACTGATCAAAAACCTTTACAATGAGTTTCTTCATGAATTTATAGCTCCGGTGGAGCAGAGGAGGTAGGTGAAGAACTAAATGCAGTATTAAAACTTTTGAAAAGAAAGAGGGCCGAAGTCCATTCTGTATAAATCTTGTGCATTAATCTCTGATGTTCTTTGGGTGAACGAATGATCTACTTCAGACTATAGATAGCTCTAATATGATTCTGAAGTACTCTGACTGCAGTATTGTGTAGTACTTTTGGTGCATAAACAAAAGATAAAGGAAATCTTCCATGCGATGGAGTAAATAACACGATAGTCTTGGGATGTTTTAGGTAGAAAACTCTCGAACATGGCATGGATTGGACAACGCATGGGCGTTCGTCCTTTATGGAGGGAAAAACATTCATTGCTATATAAACCCACGATATGCATCGATTTACTAACGTGTCGTACCTTTGGCATGATCCCGGGATCGGTGATCGATGCTTTTACCTCTAACTCATCGTATTAAGGTTCAATCCTTCAATACTGAATGCTGAAATCCTTGGTCATTAGAAGGTTCTCTCTCCATTGCTCCATAAATGTCTCGATTTGCAAGATCTGGGCTATAATGGCACCAGATGGGGCTCGCAAAGTTTCAAACTCTGTCCTTTGATGGAATTGATACTGCCGCCACCTTTCTTGACATTTCCTTGTAGTACCAGCTTCAGTTGCTACGTACGTGCAGCACGCCGTTGAAGTGGTACATGAGAACCATAGCGTTTTCCCACCTCTGATAACCCTGCAAAAACATGAAACCAGTTATGAAATCCATGGATGGGGGCAGATGATGTGGATGATAATAGGACTGCGGAAAAATGGCGGAAAATGTCGTGGAATGGTGTAGCATAGAGATGGCGCAGGTTGGCGGAAAGCGGAACAATTATATGTGAAAACCATGTAAATGTCGACCTTTGAGTGAATCTTATACAATGGGATGACGGAGGTACGTTGGATGCACGTGGAGGTGAGGTGGCGGGACTGGGCGACGACGGAAGAGTCAACAGCGGGAAGACCAAACTGGGCCGTCGGATCTCAGAGGAGATCGACAGTTGAACACACAGCGGAGGGCGATGGATAGTGGGCCAGGAGTACGCAGACTATGGTTTAAAACCCGCGCGACTTTGTTACATGACTATCATTGGATGGAAAAAGTCGGATCTCCCCGGCTCATATGAATATCGCTACGCATGCCATACGAGAAAGATAATGCACGATGGGAGAATGGTTATGCCTTTGTACAAACGACGAGTGTCGAAGTGTATGGAATCGTTGGGCAATTGGAAAATACCTTCTTCAGTGGCGGTGCGATGATATAGAAGAAAGTACCAGCGGGCGGGGACCATAGTGACGAGCGGATTCGCACCATCGGAGGGCGGGGGATGACGGATGGCGGAGATGCGATGACGGGCAGTGGACGAGTTTCATGGTGCAAGCTGCGGAGGCGGCGATTGCCATCCATTCTGTGAAGATCAACGGTTGTTGTTGCCCCCGATACGAAATGCGCTAAGCGCTTTTAGCTTTGGTGCCTGGTCATGGTGCACGGTTACAAGGAGAGAAAGGTTACGGGGCTAGCGGAGAAGGGGCTGAGGCCTATTATATGGTCCGAAAGTGGGTTTTTAGCCTTTTTTGATGCATTTTGAGGCCTGAGGAATGTAACGATAGAGAGATAGAGGGGAATTTTGAGGAAATAAAGGGCAAGGGTGGGACTTGATGGAGATTTTGTAGGAATTTAGGAGGTTGATGGTGATACTAGGGGGAAACAAAAGGGGATTTAGAAGAAGTGGAAAAAGAATAGAATGGGGGGAGAAATGCAGGGATACAAGGGGCGAAATAAAGCCTTCTGGAGCATAATTCTTAATCATCAAGGCTTATTGGTTTAAATCAGTAGAGGGAAGCAGTCACAAGGTGGGGAACAGGAAAAGGCTGCAAGGATGATGTGTTTTCAAGGGAAATGCATTCCTTGCAGGCCTATATAAATAAATTAGCCCCTTGCTTGCTTTGTCCAAGGAAATTATAAAGGGCTAATAGAATTAATAGGGCTTTATGGATGTGGGCCTCTAAAATTATCTTTTGTTTCTCTCCCTCTTCATTTCCTAGATTTATTCTTTCAGTACATACATAGCTTGAGAAAGAGTTTTTGAAAACTCTTCTCTCTGCAAACTTCCAGTAAAAGGGATCTTACCCTTTCCTTATGTGTCTTCAGTGTAACCACACTTCTTCATCAGTATTTTCTTTCCATGAAAATACATATTTTATCTTCAGTAGGAAAATCACAGGTTGTGCCAAGATAGTTTCCCTAATTCCACTGTGTAATATCCCCAAATTGGGATTGATAGCAAGACATGCCTGAAAAATGCATTTTTTAGGAATGTGTGCTACAGAAACCAAGATCAGCCCTTGGATCCCTTATATATGATAATCTAAGACCCAAATTCAAGAGGAGATCAGAAACAAATCAAACTAGGTGGGTTAAACAGACCTCCCACACCTAGTAAAACGAAAAAGCTACTGAAGAATAGCGACCAATACAAAAGAACAACACATGAAGAAAATAAACCAATTTTACATAGGTGTAGGGACCAATATGATAGCTCAAAAATAGCTTATACAATGGTAAATCAGATTTACAATTTGGCCCAATCAATGTACAAGAGGAAGATGGAGACTTTTATGAAGAAAAACCCTCTAAAAGAGGTGCTGCAACAATATATTCCACTGCAAAGCCTTGACAACGTTATTTCTATGAGTAAACAAAAACTGTAGGTTACAAATCAGATCTAGGATAGATCTGTGTACAAAATATTAGATCTATATCAGATCTTTACACTAGATTGTCTCTATTTTACCTTTTATGGGTTTTCAACTTAATCAATACAAAGAGTAGATCTGAGATCTACTGCAGTGGATCTACAGAATGATTTAGAAATTCTGAACTAATTACATCAATGAATAGATCAGATCTGAAACATACATGTATTATATGGCTAATCCATGGATCACCGCAGTGTAAGGAAGGCTCCTTTACACCAGAGATCTCTCCTCCAAATAGCTACCAAACACCCTGCAACTTCTCACTTGCAAATAATGCAGTCCAGGGAGATAAACTACACTATAGGCTTGATGTAGAGTTTTTCCTGATGCCAATATGTAGATCTGAAGCTCCAATCAGCTAATACACTCTTTCTAATGGGATATAAGGCTTTCCCACTAAAAAGAGGCACTAGTATGGCCTAGATATGAATAGATCTAGCCTCCACTTATTGCTGCTTATAAGGACAACCAAACCCTCAACAGGATATGAGTCATAGTTGGAAGAAGAGCTTGGAAAAATGCCTGATAGTGGTCAAGAAATGCAAGACTCCTCCAAGAGCTGCTCTAGGAAGGAGGTGGGAATCCCGCTCAAGAACATCCAAGTGCTAAGCAGCACCATTCTCAACTAAATAGCTAGAGAATGAGAAGTGCCTAAACATACAAATCATTTCAATGCAATATGTTCAACAACCCTTCTCATGCTGTCTTCCTCCTCCTTAAATAATATGGAATCCTTGCCAAACCCTAAACCATCTCAATAATTTAGCTGCATTCACATGATGAGCCTCCAACTAAAATTGCGTTGTGCATCTAGGTGGTTCAATGCATCTAGACAGTGCTATTGAATTGGTCCATTTGACCCAATCAAATGACTTAATCCCTTTCACACATAAGGGTGTTTTGCTAAGGTAGCCCAAATTTAGCCTTGTTCACGTGGGCATTAATTTATTTTGTTGTTTTACGAGTTTAATTTATCCTCCTTTACAATTTTATTTTTGCGACAAGAAAATGAAAACAAAATAGTATATTCCTATTAGCTTGGGCTAATTAGGAATATTACAATCCTAATGATCTGTTTTTCATATTTTCTATTGTTCCTATTATTGGTATGAAATTTGTATTTAGCTACATAATTAATGCAATTCTACATATAAACTATGTTTCTGTAGCCACTGTCATGATTCAACAGGTTTTGAGGAATTAATGGAGCATGAAACATATTGGAAGTTGAAAAATTATCCAGTCATGGATCCTATCCTATCCATCTGTCCAAAATCAAGCAAGAAATCGCTGAGGAATGTGGTCAAAGGGATGGTCAACCAAGAGTTGCTACAAATGAGCAAGGAAGTCTGAGGCTTCACGATTTGCTCTACCACGTATAAAATCATGAAGCAATGAAATTCTCCTTTATGTTTATAATTTCAGATAGAATTTTCTTAGTCTTATAAGGCGTAAAAGCCTCAAAACATTTAACAACAATATTTTATAAATATCGGGCTGAGTAATTGTATAAACAATACGAATTATTGTGAGACTGTGATATCATTAAAACACTGTTTTTATTTCCTAACCAAATGAAGAAGCGTTTTGGAGTTCCAATGCGGATTTAGTAAAGATTAGATTCAAAGCCCTCTGTTGTGGAGGGCCCCTAAAACAGAGGAGGTTCTATTTCGTTTACGTTCTTTCATTTAGATGTTATTTCATAACTTAATTTTTATGCTTTTACTGTGTTTTGTAGCGTAGATACATGCTCTTTTTTTATTTCTATTTCCATTGTAATCATTTCCATATTTCTAAAGTGTATATGTTCAGGTTATCATTGTTATTTTATTAATTGTTATCACCATTTCCATAATGTCATTATGTTAAAGTAGATGATTTGTTTCTATCATTTGAATATATTTATTTCCTAGATGGTTAGAAATGCAGAGATAATTTACCATAAGAGCTTGTCACAAATTAGTTTTTGCATAGATTAGTTTATCAAGGGTTAGATTAGTTTCTTTTCACACAATAGTAGCTTATCATAGATTAGTTCTTGTGAGACATATTTGTATTAATAGAAGATTTCCTTTCTAGTTTTGAATCAATTATGTCTTATGAATTCAAATAAGTTTTACTTCATAATAGTGATTTTTTTTTAGCATAACAAATAAATAGTTTTAGTGATTCTTTAGTTTAAGTTTAATTGACATTAAAATCTCAAAAGATATAAAAATTAGAATTAATTTTTTGTTTTATAATTTTAGTTCTTCTCAAAATTGATCCTTAGCTACTAACAAGATTTTTAATCTCAATTCTTAGGACTTAGTTAAATTTGGATTTCGTTTACTTTTCATTCAAGGACATCCAAAATAAATAAAAATTCAAAAATAACCTTCACACATAAAATCTACAAAAGAAAATAAGTAAGAAAGGATTCTAGCATATATAGTGGACTTGCACTTCACAAGATTACCAACTTTGGTCGATAATTTATGATAGCAATTTAAGATAATTAAAATGACTAAAGAAGCCTCCCTAAAGGAGCACTTGAGTAGCATGATGTTTCAAATATTTTAACTTGGGGAAGTATGCAAAATCCACATTCCATGATTGGGACAACAAAGCACATACAGTCTTGGAAAGGATCCACTTTGATGTCTGTGGACCTTTCTTGACAGCCTCTACTGCGACACACAAATATTTTGTCATTATTATTGATGACTCCTCAAGGAATAATTGGATATTATTCATGCATAAGAAGGATAAGAAATTTTTTATTGAGAGCATTGGGAATAGTCTTGGTTAGTATATTAAGAAAGACATGGAAAGAATAGAAGAAAGAATTTGCACCTTTGCCCGGATCTGTGTCGAGGTAGACCTAAGCAAAGGATTACCGGAGAACATAATGTTGATATATCAGCAACAAAACTGGTTGCAACCTTTAGATTATCATAATACTGCGTTCAGATGCAGCAATTTTAGGATGATATGACATCTACAAAATACATGCCCAGAAGCAAAGAAAACAAATAGCAGAAAGAATCAGAAAGGGAAGCAAAGGAAAGGCTAGAAGTTCCCCCCACCAGAGTTAGAGGAGGATGAGTTAGAAGAAGAAGAGGAACCAGCTCCTACGGGAAGTAAACATCCTACTTAGGAACCATAAGTACAACAAAAGGACAAAAAAACACCCATGGATCCACAATTTCAGTTGATTCAAATAGAAAGGAACACCAATGATATGGGTAGTGGAGGGATCAAACGACACCACCCATCAGAAACATCAGATTCAAACAAGGATACAAGGACACAAACAACAGAAAATTAGATTATCCTTTCCACTTGTGTGCCATCTTAGGGGGAGTGGTGCAAGGTTGAGAAGAAGAAAGGGAGAAAAACCTGACTTGTGGGACATTTCCCCATAATCTAGAGGCTGACATTTTTTTCCTGTTTTCTTTCTCTCTACTGCTTTATTTTTTCTTTTTATTCTGAATGCAATGTAGCCTCGCTAGGATGCATTGTGTGCTAGAGCACATGAGCCCAATGGGAAAATTTTGAAATGCTTAAATGCATATGCTACTTGTAACTTTTCATTTTCTTAATAAAAAGTTGCTGATTTTTTTCTGTGGAAAAAGAAGGATAAGACATTTTCCAATTTTATAGAATTCAAGGCACTGGTTGAGAAGGAGACTGAAAATAAGGTGAAGGGTCTCAGGAGTGATAATGGAGGTGAGTATGTTTCGAATGAATTTCAGAATTTATATGTGAAAGAAGGCATTTGAAGAGAGCTAACAACACCCCACAAATGACAACGGAATGGGGTAGCTGAGAGAAAGAACTTAAGCATTTTGGGAGCTATGAGGGCAATGTTACATGGTCAAGGCCTACCAATAAATTTTTATGTACAAGCATGTAACAAAATAGCCTACTTGTAGAACTGGTGTCCTCATCGATTTCTTAGTATGATTACACTGGAGGAGGCTTTCTTGGGGAGAAATTCGGATGTGTCGCACTACAGGATTTTCAGAGCCTCGATTTACTGCCATGTCTCCAAATATTGTAGAAACAAGCTTGAGCCAACAAAAAAGTTAATATATATTGTGGGTTAAATAGAAACTCCATACAACTACCATGTGTACTTACCTTTCCTCATAATGAAATTTGTGCGAAGGGATGTAAAATTTGATGAGGAGAAAGTGATGTAGTTCTCCCTTGAGAGGGAGATTTAGATCCCACCAAAAGAGGAGATTTTAGCTCTAATGGAGGAGCCTCAGGAATTTGTGGAGCAACTAAAAATTGAGGAGTAGAGAGTGGATACATCCACTCAAGAAGAACCATCCAGAGAAGGCAGAAAAATAGCCAGGGAAGTTGATAGACTTATGCAAGATGTGAGGGAGAATATGGGAGCTCCTTCAAATTTGCGCAGGAAAAGGAAGTCACCTGAGAGGTACTTTGGCTACATGGCTCTAACGACTGAGCTTGCAGATACTGAGGCATCCTCTTTCAAGGAATAATTAGAGAAAATTTTTGGGGTCAATGAAATGGTGGAAGAATATGAATCCATTGTAAAGAAAAGTGTTTGGGAAGTGGTACCAAGACCCACATATAAATCAGTTGTGATTTTGACATGGATCTTCAAGCTTAAGTGTGCATCAGAAAGAAGCATAGAGAAGTTAAAGGCTAAATTGTGGCCAAAGGTTTCTCTCAACTCGAGGGAATTGACTATGAGGAAACATTTTCTCCTATAGAAAGGTGTTCATCCATTAGATCAATTCTTACATTGGATGTGCAGATGGCATCGAAGATCCACCAGATGGATGTAAAAAAAACATCTCTCAATGGGGATATTAAGGAGGAGGTGTACATTGGAACAAGACAGTTTTGATACATTTGATCAGGAGTCTCATGTCTGTGGACTCAAGTGAGCTTGTATGGTCTCAAACAAGAACCTTGTGCTTGGTATGCCAGGATCAACAACTATCCCACTAGCTTAGGCTTCACCTAAAGTGAATTAGATGAAAACCTCTATCACATCTTGGTATAAGTTAAATTACTTTTATTGTCTTATATATTGATGACTTTATTTTAACTTGTGATCAGCAGATGATCATATCTTGCAAGGTGGACCTTGCAAGGTAATTTGAAATGAAAGACATGGGTCTCATGCAATACTTGCTCGAGTCATAAGTATGACAAGGAGATGGGGAACTATTTGTGTATTAAGGAAATTATGCCAACGAGATACTATAGATATTTCGCATGGAGAGACCTCTAGAGACCAACTGGAGGAAGGAGGATGCCACTTGAGGTGAAGATGTGGATGCTACTATTTATTGGTAGCTAGTGGGTTCATTGATGTATCTTGTGAACACACGACCATATATGAGCTATGTAGTCAAATATCTGAGCCAAGTTATGGTTAGGTCAACCAAATTGTATTGGAAGGAAACTAAGCATGTTTTATGGTACCTTAGTGGCACTACCAAGTTTGGATTATGGTACAAACAAATAGAGGGAGAAAATTTGTGTAGCTTCATAGATGCAGATTAGGTAGGGAGTCCATGAGACCGAAAGAGTACATCAGGTGGAATTTTCAGTGTTGGATTTGCATAAGATTCCTGGTACAATAGGAAGCAAAGATCTCAGGTGTTAAGCTTGGCATAAGCAGAATACATGGATGAAAATCAAGCAACATGTGAGGCATGAATGAGAAAGATAATTGTGGGACTATTTTGTCATATGATGGATCCAACTATGATATATTATGATAATGATAGTTGTATCAAGATCTCTGAGAATCTAGTGTTTCACGATCACTCCAAGCATATAGATATATAGTATCTCCATTTATGGGATTGTGTGCAAAGGTAGATAATGTTTCTACAATAAATTCTAACAGAGGAACAAGATTTTGAAATTTTGACAAAGGATTTTTCAATATGGAAGTTAGAGTTCCATGGGTGCAGGATAGGGGTCATTGATAATCCCTTTCTTACAAATAGGGGGTGTTGAAAATGCTACAAGAAAGTCTCAATTTGACTTTTCCTTGGTCAAATTGAGAAAATTCGAAGTTCCACATTAGAAAAATAGTTGTAGGGAGTTAACTGAGGTGAAATGGATCTTTTAACTCAGTTATCTAAGTACATTCTAGTTAGAGGGCTTGGAGTTCAATTAACCATGTGTGACTGCTAATTTCTAGCTATCAAGGTCAGTTACTTCAAGGTTTTTTTCCATTAAACAAGTTCTAACTATTGGAGGAACTAGTGGAAGGTTGGTTGTGAAATGGGACAACAATCTAACTCATTGATCATCCAATTAACTAATCAATCAGCCAAAAATATCTAATGCATGAAGAGAATTTGAGTTCCCTTGTTGTGGTGGATATTCCAAGGTAGTGTAACATCAATTCTAAATAAGTTTTCGGTGTACATGTGTTGCATGCAGTCAGATTATCAACCTTAGGAATTTTGTAATCAGTTAAAGGTAAATTCCTAAATAATAGGGTCATAATCCCTCAGGAATTGAGCAAGGAAATAGGGGCTCAAGATGAGGCATAAATTGACTAAGAGTGGGCTAGAGATTCTCAGTGAGAAGAGAGATAGTTTATGCACTTGCAGGTTGTTCTCAGTCCAAGCAAGCAATTGTAATATTCATCATATTAATGCAAACAATCATAAGAGTTTTTAGAAGATGATTTCCCTTGGAAAAATATAGTGTTGATGTGTGTTGTTTCTTATTGCATGTTTTTTATTGTTGTTTTAAATTGTGAATTGAATTTTGCATAGTAGTAGAGTAGGATTGTGTCTCTTGATTTAGATTAAAATTTCATGAGCAGTTGCAATTATACACCATAATTTATATAGTTGGTTCTTGATTTACATTATAATTAAAATAATATTTGTGGTTTTCTCTTGTATTGGTTAATATTTATGGTTTTATTTGTGTTCGTAATATAGCTTGAACATAAAATTTTCCTAGTTCCCAATAGATTTTGAGGCTACCCACATAAAAAAATCATAGCTTTCATAATATAGATGTACATGGAACCCTTCACCCATGATGTATAGAGAGAGACATATATAAAGTATGAGGACATCAAGGAGGTGTTTTAATAGATGTAGAGCTAGAGTCATGTCAAAAATGGGGATAAAATAGTTGAGTATCTTCTCAGAAATAGGTTACTCTACAAGGTGGATAGGCTATGCATTCCTATAAGTTAGTGATTGCAACTAATTTGAGAGTATTACTTCTAATTTTATCATTTATTGAAATCCTCAATATTACAATAAACATTTCATATAATTAAAAATTAGCCCTTTTCCACTATACTTGAATTCCTAATTTCTGCATTATTTTTAAAAGTTATTAGACATAGTATGATAATATTTAGAAAAACCAAAGAAGCATTAATAGATATTGTTTCTTCATCTTTTTTTCAAAACATCAACAACAAGTTATGAGGTGGTCAATGGTTGAATTCTTAAGCCAAAAGAAACTCAAGAAAAATCCCTCATAATTTCACATTATTAGTCTCGGAAAAACTCTAGCATCATGTTAAGCATCATGCCAAATTGACTAGCACTATGTAATTGTGTATGTATGTAATACCCTGATTTATAGCTCTTATGTTTATGTAAATAGGACGAAGACTATGTGGACCTATGGAACAATTATGATGTTGGTGGAAATATTTTAATTAATAATTATTGATGAAAATTGTGGCAATTTTGTAAAGATAGAGTAATAGAGATCTGGAAATTCTTATCCATGAGGATAGGATAGAATTTCATACTTTCCAAAATTCTTCAAAAAACTCATTTGGAGAAAAATAAAAATAAAAATAAAATTAGATAGAAGAAAATATCTAAGAAATCCCCAATAAGAGGAAAGTTTTTGGGAATAGGTAAGAAAAAAAACCGCTGAGGAAAAACGATTTTTTAAGTAAACTTTTGTGGAAAAAACAAAAGTAAAGCCTAGGCTGTGGGAAACAACAACCCATAATAACATGACGTCGTTATGGTAACTTGTTGGGGAAGGTTGGCTTAAAATTTCCATCAATAGTGTGGCAAGAGGTTGTGAACACTAGGGAAAATTGATCTCTGCTCGTGGGAGAGCTCTGAGGAGAAGATCATGGTTGGGAGGAAAATCGTCTTTACAAGTTGGTATGCAGTATGTATAAATTTTTATAGTCAATTTCTTGTATTTTAGTAATGATTAGAAGCATCATATTGTGTAAGATAATAGAAAAATTCTTCTTTGTAGTGGCCAATTACTGTTACATTAAACCAAGTTGGAATAATGGTGTAGGTTAGTTTGCTATGCTTTGTCAATGCTATGTTATGTACAGTGTCAATACTGTGTTATTTCGAGTAGATTAATGTATTGTAGATGTACGCAATTATAGTATGTTTAAGTATAAACCCACAAAGGGTTATGATCAGAGGGTAAACACAGTATACAATCATATATAAGAAGAAGTAAAATAAATAAGATATCCCTTAGAAGCGAAGCTAAAACACATCAATTAATGGAATGAATAGTAGAAGCTTGAAAAATTATAGATTAAAATAAGACAAAGATAGAAATTTATCAATTATTACTTCTCACGGTGGCTTAGAACTAAGACAAAGATAGAAATTTATCGAGATACATATAGGTATATAATATTTCCTCATAAAATCTCAGCTAAAGGAGTCTAAGTTCCAACAACACTTTACCTCAAATAACACTAAGGATTGAACTCATAAATTGTTAGTAACCCTTTGAGGCTGCCCTATGCCTCTTTTTATACTGCAAAAGAGGAGGTTACAGTTCCACCTATGAAGGGATATAATCCTCCTTCAAAGGGATAAGCTCCTCACATCAAGGGGTTAGCTCCTTAAGGCATGGGATACATGAACCTAAAAAGAGCGGACTTTCCACTGCAAGATTCCTTCCAAGAGCTTCTAGAAATGACTGAAAGTGAGCTTTTTGAGTTTACTTGCACCCTTTTTAACTTTTACAGGGGTCCACAACCTTAACACAGAGAAAGTGCGATCAAGTACGCAGGAGACATGACCATTAGGTGCGGGACCGTAGGTAAGACAAATAGAAAGTGCGATACCAGATTTTTAGAGACTTTTGAGAGCTTTTCTCTTATTTTCAAGGCTTGATATGAGGAAATGATGTTTAAGACTTGAAAAGGAGGAAATTATGAGTGATAATGAGCTCATACAGATAGTAGAATTTCAAGGTGACAATTTTCAGTGCAACAATACCGCCACCATCAATGTGGTAGGACAATTGTCTGACCTGATGCTGGGGAAGGTGATATTTCCAAAGTACCTAGACCCTTGTAGTCCAATTTTTGATGTGCATATAGATGGTGTGTAAATTTGTTTGGTCAATTTAGTGTGTCTCTAAATTCTTGCGTTTGTTGTCGATCCGAGTTCGTAAGGTGATGAAGTGCGTGCACTATATGTGCAAGATAACCTGTTTCTTAACTTTTTGTCGTTTTTGGTTTTCTAAGGTGAGATGGAAATTCTAAAATAAAAACAAGTATGGTTATGTTTGTTCAAGGAAATGATATCCTCTATAATGATTTACCAACTTGAAACTTAAAAAGGAATTTGAAACTTACAATGACAAAACTTGAAAGGAAATGAAAATGTGTTGCTGAAATGAAAAGGTGCTGCTAGTCTAATAAATCAAAACAGTGAACTAGTGAGCATGAAACCAAACTATTCTTGCTGCTGTCTAAACACAAAAGAAACTATGCTGAAAGAAATCCAAAAGTTGCAATAAAGTAAATCTAAATCAAATTACATCAACTTGTCTTCTGATCCCTCATCATTAGTCCGGCTATGATTTTCGGAAGTAACCATAAACAACTTGAGTAACTGATATCTAACTTGCAGAAAGTAAACTAATATCAAACCACACATTCATAATTCAATCCCTCACCATCAGTCCAGCTGTGGCTTTCGGAGGTAACTGAAGATGTCATGCACAATTTAATATTTCTAACTTGCAGAAAGGAAACTAATACCAAACTACACATTTCATAATACAATCCCTCACCATCAGTCCAGCTGTGGCTTTCGGAGGAAACTGAAGATGTTATGAGCAGTTTAATATATCTAAATTTGCAGAAAGGAAACTAATACCAAAATACACATTTCATAATACAATCCCTCACCATCAGTCCAGCTGTGGCTTTCGGAGGCAACTGAAGATGTTATGAGCAGTTTAATATATCTAAATTTAACTACTGAAGCAAATGAGCAAAACTGAATTAAACAAAGTAGTACTGAAATTAAACAGAAACTAAGAAAAACAAATTAGCAGCAGAACAATGTTAATTCCATGTCATTAATAAAAAAGTTATGCAAATGCCCGGGCGGCCTATTTATAACCTGAAACAAGAACACTGATCAGTTAACAATAACATAAAACATGAAAGACAGAAGTAAAATGGAAAGCATGAAAGATTATAAACAGAAATGAAGCATATATACCATGAAAGATACAATGTATAAACATGTGAATGGATTATGGCACAATGAGCTTTAAAGAAATAAAACAAGAACTATACAATAATGCACAGAACCTTGGCGAGTGCAGGGGCCCTCTACACCAGCCTTGGAAACAATCTTCAAGTACGAATTACGTTTGGAAACAGAGTCTTCTTATATTAAAATGCAGTCATAACAGTAAGGTGGTATTACGGCACAAAGGCAGCGTAATTACATTACAGAGCAGACTAATAAAAACTAACAGAGACTAATCTAATATGCGTATACAAACGCGTTATTTATAACAAAAGAAATATAACTGACTCCTAAATTTTATGCTGATGGAGAACACGTAGACCATTACGTCCACATATCTAGGATCATGGCCGTATTGAAGAGTAAATCTATGAGGAGTGGATGTTTGAATTCAGCTATGGAGCCGTGTATAGATGTTGATTTGTCCTCCGCAAATCAGAAACGGCCATATGAACCTTCACGTGACACGAAACAGAGTCCTGTCACCATGGGACTCTACGGTTGACTTCCATTTGGACACCTTTGACCACAGCCTCTTTAGATGAATTTTCTCGAGCCAATAGGACACAATCCATGTCCACATCATTTCTAACTTGCCCATGTGGCTCGTTTCTCCTAAAGACACCTGTAACATAGAGTTTCACAAAATGGCTTCGGAAAGTTGCAGCAGCTGTGGAAAGTGGCAAGATTCCGCAGCTAAATGAGCAAAATCTAAATCAAACAGCAGACACAAAAATATAGTTAAAAACCATGTTAGATTCTCTTTTGCAATTAATATACAATGATATTGACAACTTGGGAGGTTCAGGTGGATGAAAAAGGTATAGAAAAGTGTATGGAAAAGATGCAGATTTGAGACTCAACATACCCCCACTGTGAAGGTGTTGCATGTCCTCATGCAACCAAAATTTTGATAATCCTTCTTCAGTTCATATGCCTTGACACTTCAGCCAATACATCCAATCCTCTCCTCTTCTTCCTTGGTGCTGCCAACATCCTGGGCTTCTTCATTAAGCATCTAAATTTGATATTAACCAGTGCTCTGCTTAACTTCTAGCATTTCCTTTTCAATTTCTTGTTCTTCTTCTGCCATATTCCCAGATGTAGCATGGTATTATCATGAATGATTTTGTCCAATTTACTATGTTCCTTCAATGTCTCATTTTCATTTTTAATGTGTTTATTTAAAAGCTCTAGCTCAAAGACTTCCTGTTTTAGTGATTGGACTAGATCATCTTGTACTGTGTGAGGCTGGATGGACGAAGTACTGGGACCTGTAGCTGCCTTTTCCAAAGATTCTATATAGTCATATACTTCTTGCTGCTTGGGGTCTATATCAGGTGTCATTTTTATTGGGTTGTCCCCAAAATGCCGTGAAGGAGAGTTATCTTCAAAATCTGGTTGAGAAGGGATCACATCAACATCTTGTTGAGAATGGGATGGACTATGTTCAATGTCTGACTGAGAATGAAATGAACCAGGTTCACTAATTGATTGAGAGTGAGATGGACTATAGTCAGCTGGGGACTGTTCAGATGTTTCCTCTCCCAAATCAATGAAATGAGGACCCTTCATTTGCGTTTTCCTCAATTTCCCCTTAAGTCTGCTGCTTCTTCTCACACGCTGTGGTACACTATCCTTTTGTTTTTGTTTTCCTTTCTCTGTCTTCTTAGCCATAGATGACTGTTTTTGAAGATAAACTAATCTTTCAGATAACACTTGATGATCTTCTTCTTCAGAATAAGGGGTTTGATGTATAGCCTCAATAGTTTTTCTCTCTTTTGGTGTTATTGGCTTTTTACCCTTAATTTCTTTCTTCTTCCTCTTTGACAGTCTCTCTTCCCTATCAGTTCTTTCAATTGTAGTAGTAGGAGTATTTTGAATTTCATCAATTGTTATTTTTCTCCTACTTCTTCTTGCTGTGCTACCTTCAGGAATTTCTTGAGTAGGAGTAATTTGAGTTTCATCATTTATTCTTTTTCTTCTACTCCTTCTTGTTGTACTACCTTCAGGAATTTCCTGAGGTTCCTCAAAGAAATTTCTAATCAAAAATTGTTCCCATGTGTCTTTCTTCTCCTTTAACTCTTTTTCAATCAAAATTTTTACAAAACCGTGGTGATATAGATGTGGTTCTACATCTCCTAAATGCTTCTGAACAGTCACAGACATTTTCTTCAAACTATTTAATAGAAAATATGGGAGATTGATAGTTTGATTATCTAGAAAATTCATCAGCAATCTGGTGTGGTACATATACATGGACCCAAAACGGCCTTCACAGGTAATGAATTTTTGAACAACTAGCAACAAAGTAGCCCATTCCTCTTTCAATGCATGAACAGGAATTCCTCTTTTAAAAATAGTTATGTCCATACCTTGGTTTCGTAAGATTGTTCTCCAGGCTTCATCACTAATGCTTTTATTTTTAAACCAATGCTCACCCTCTTGAGGAAGTTCCGTGGCAGTTGCTATAGATGCCTCGTTCACTGCAAACTTAAGGTCTCCAATCTCTACTTCTAGGCCATTGAACGACCTTGCAAATGCTTTTGTCACTTCTTTATGATAACCTCTGAAATTTTGGATAAACCGCAGCCACTTTGCTTTCTTCAATATATCCCTTACTTGCGGATATCCCTCCATGAACTTAGGTCCTTCCAGTTCTGCTCTTAGCAATTTACCCATTCTTCTTTCTGCTCTTCACAAATTTGCCTGCGTGAGGGTTCAATGGGAATAGAACGGTTGTATGCACGGAGATGAGTACAATGACTGTGGGTAGATATCAGAGAGTGGGTATACAGACTATAGCGTAATAGAGAACGAAATGGAGTGAGATAGAACAGAGAGGGGTTTTCGTGAGCACGACAGAGACACGGCTATGAGATTAACAGAGTATAACACATCCGGCAGTGTTTTGAAATTTGGTGGCTGCGAAATAAATGTGAGCACGTTTAAACAACGGCTATGGATTTATGCGGCTGTAAGAGTTCGTGGTCAAATCAACTACGTCTCATTATCATCGGTGGAATATTGGAATATGAGTGAAGATCGGGGGTTTAATTATGGAATCGTTTGAGAATGAATGTGGGAGGATCATATGGAGATCGTGAAAGGGTTACAGAAGTTGTCAATATAATCATTGCACATAATGGATGGAGCTTATGGTTTAGAACTATATAAAAATGTGTTTTTCAATGCTATTTGAAATGAATTTTACTCATACCTTGGAATCTTTTGCCTTTTTCCTTGGTCTTCAACTAGTTGCTCTTCATTGGTGTCTTGAATGCTCCATGTCTTCATAATTGATCCTCTCACCTGCATTTAATTTCATGATTATGGAAATAACATCTGGCTGTACATTCTTTTGAAAACAGAGTTGTAGCTGCGGAATCTGCTTCTGGCTGCGGAAACTGGAGTCAGCTGCGGAAACAGATGTCAGCTGCGGAAACTGACACAGCTATTATTTGGATGAATGGAGATGAACAGATGACAAATGACCAGATGGAAACGGTCATGAAAAAGAATTTTATTGATGAAATGGAATGAAATAGATAAAATGAAGTGGAATGGAGTGAAATGAAGAGAAATGAAATGGAATGAAGTGGAATGGAATGGAGTGGGTGGTCACAAAACTTGTGAAATAAAAGAGAGATTTTTTTTTTGGAAAATATAGAGTGTCAGGTGTTCCTGATTTTCACCCTATATTTTCTGTATAAGACTGCCAATCAGTGATTGGTTTTCAGGCTTATACAATTTTTATTTTTATTTTTTATTTTTTTTATTTTTTATTATTATTTTTTTTTAACTGTGGAGAAGAAGAATTCTTCTGTACCAGCCTGATTGCAGAATTCTCTTGAAACATTTTGACAAATTCCTCCTTTGAGAGTGGCTTATGATAAACTTTCAATCTGTGGCCATTCACAATAAGAGGAGTTTGAAACTCATCAATAGTCTTGATTCTTACCGCTCCATTGCTAAAGATCTTGTCAATCTCATATGGCCCAAGCCAATGAGTCTGAAATTTTCCTTGAAAATATTTAAACTTGGAATCAAATAACAATGCCCAATCTCCTTCTTGAAACTTCTTCTCTTTGATGTACTTGTCATGCCATTTAGCTCTTTGATATTGAACTAGATCAGTTCTTAAAATTGCTTCCTGTCCGATCTCATCTAGCTCATTCAACTGCTCCATTCTATGCTTTTGGGCTTCTGATAAGTCCATCCCCAACTAAACTGCTATCTTGAAGGTCTTGACTTGGAACTCAATGGGGAGCAAGACTTCTTTCCCATAAACAAGTTCATAGGGAGAATGTCCTGTTGTATTTCTCCATGTAGTTATGTAGGCCCACAAGGCTTCAGGAAGCCTTTCTGCCCAATCTCTTCTATGTAGATGAACAGTTTTGGTGATGATACTTTCAAGAAATTTATTTGTGGACTCCACTTGACCATTTTCTTGCGGATGGTAAGGAGTAGATCTTCTGTGCTTGGTTTTGTATTCTTCCATCAACTTTTCCACCAAATTGGATGTAAATTGGCTCCCCTGATCTGTCACAATTTCTCTTGGAACACCAAAGCGAGTAAAAATATCCTCATAAAGAAAATGAACAACTGAATTTTCAGTAGCAGATACTAATGCTTTGGCTTCTACCCATTTAGTAACATAATCGGTACAAACCAATATATACTTCTTTTGCTTAGATGGTGGATTAATAGGTCCAATGAAATCTAAAGCCCATTTTTCAAAGGGTTCAATGAGTACCTGTGTTTGCAATGGCATTTCATTTGAGAGGGTAGGTTTCCCTACTCTTTGGCAGCTATCACACCTTTTGACATATTGTTTTGCATCTTTGAAGAGAGAAGGCCAATAATATCCCAAGGAAAGGATTTTATAGGCCGTCCTTTTGTCCGCAAAGTGTCCGCCGCATGGTTCATCATGACATGCCTTAAGAATATCGGGCATTTCATCTTCCCTGACACATCTTCTGATCACAAGATCTGGCCCTATTTTAAACAATTCGTTAGAAATCCATGAATATTTTGAACTCTCCTGAATAATTTTTTGTTTTTCACTTGGAAATAAATGTGAAGGTAGTTTCCCTGTAACCAAATAGTTAGCAATATCTGCATACCAAGGAGTTTTAATAGTTACTGCAAACAAGTATTCATCGGGAAACTTATCCTCTACAGGAGAATCTTCTTTAGTATTCTGAATCCTAGACAAGAAATCAGCTACTGTATTTTGTTTTCCTGGTCTATCCAACACAGTAATATTGAATTCTTGCAAAAGTAAGAGCCATCTTGTTACTCTGCCATTAGTAGCAGGTTTGTTCATTAAATATCTAATTGCAGAATGGTCAGTATGAATAAAAGTTTCATAGCCTGTTATGTAATGTCTAAACTTATTAATTGCATGAACAACAGCTAAAAACTCTTTTTCAGTCACAGTATAGTTCAACTCTGTGGGAGTCAAATTTTTAATGGTATAATAAATGGCATAAGGAACTAAATATTTTTGACCCAACACAGCTCCTAGAGCTGTATCTGAAGCATCCGTAGAAATATGGAAAGGGAGTTTCCAATTTGGTCCTCTCAAGATAGGTGCTTCAGATATTCTTGTTTTCAAAATTTCAAAGGCTGATTGACAATCAGGATCCCATTTAAATTCACAGTCTTTTGTAAGCAATTTAAAGAGTGGAGATGCTATTTTAGTGAAGTTTTCTATAAATCTTCTATAGTAACCAGTAAATCCTAGAAAAATTCTAACATCTCTTTGACAATTTGGAATAGGTAATTTGGAGATGACTTCAACTTTTGATCTATCAACCTTAATCCCATCCCTTGAAATATGATGTCCTAAAACAATCCCTTCAGTAAACATCATAAAGCATTTTTCATGGCTTAATGAAAGGTTTGTTTCTTTACATCTTATAAGAAATTTTCCAAATTTTCTAATGCCTCTTCAAATGAATTACCATAAACTGTAAAATCATCCATATAAACCTCTACACAATCATGGATTAGATCAGAAAAGATTCCTAGTACTGCTCTTTGGAATGTTGCTGGTGCATTACATAACCCAAAAGGAAGCACTCGGTAGGCAAAAGTTCCCCATGGACAAGTAAATGTGGTCTTATCTTGATCTTCAGGTGCTACCTGAATTTGATTATAGCCACTAAAACCATCCAAAAATGAAAAGTACTTTTTACCTGCTAATGTATCTAATACCTGATCAATAAAAGGAAAAGGAAAGTGATCCTTCAAAGTTTCTTTGTTCAATTCCCTGTAATCAATGCATACCCTCCATTTACCATTCTTTTTAGGTACTATAACCAAAGGAGAAACCCATCGGCTATCTGAAATTGGATAAATGAAGTTTACATTGAGTAGTTTTGGAGCTCTTCTTTCACTATCTCCCTAAGATTTGGATTCATCCTTCTTTGAGGTTGTCTGATTGGTCTATTGTTTTCCTCAATATAGATATGATGGATGCAAGTCTTAGGATCAATACCTTTCATGTTAGTATACTCCCATGCAAACAGTAGAATGTTTTTGCAAGATTTTGGTTAGTTCTTCTTGTTGTGACTTTTCCAAATGTTTGTTGATATTCAATGTTTTTCCTGGAAAAATCTAAATAGTAGAACTACCAAACTCTTCCATAGAGTAAAGATACATTTGTCTTTATGATAAATATTCTATGTCAGATTCCAACTGAATTTGTGTGGGGTCATATTCTGAAGATGTCTCAAAATTTTCTAATGTGTTAAGAATTTGACTATCCTCACTGATTTCAGAAATGGTAAAGACAGGTACAGATAGGATGTGCATCAACTATAGGGAATCCAAACAAGTTATCTCCTTCCCTATTTCTTCCATTATTATCTTCACCATTGTTGTCTCCATTGTTTCCTCCTCCTCTACCTCTACCTCTAAATCCATCTATTATTTCCCCTGCCATGATAGTTTCTTTAGAGTCCTTAAAGTCCTCTGGTTCTTCTATCAAGGGAGGATGAGAGAGAGTCTCTTCCTTTTGTAAATGAGATTTAGTAGGTGGTATAGGAGAATCCTCTAATTCAGTTGTTCCTTGAATTCCAAAAATCTTAAGGCTAGGGGTAGATGGTGGTGATTCTTGACTATGCCTTGAAGAAGATGGAGTTGTAAAAATCGAACTCTTGGCTTTAGCTATAAACCTTCCCCTAGAATCTCTTGCTCTATGCATGTCATTTTTTATTTTTATTTTATTTTTAAAAGTTGGGCTAATAATTCTCTTTCTGATCTTCGAGGTCACACTAGGTGCAAGAAGAGAGCATACTTAAGAAATTACTAAACCAATAACTCTCTTTTCTGATCCTCCAGATCACACTAGGTGCAAGAGGAGAGCATACTTCAAGAAGTTATCAAGTTTTCCCTTCTTTTATTATTATTATTTTTTTTTTAAGAAATTGGCTACCTATTTACACTTCCCCGGCAACGAAGCCAAAATGTTTGGTCAATTTAGTGTGTCCTAAATTGCTGCATTTAATTTGTCAATTCGGGATTCGTAAGCTGATGAAGTGCGGCGCACTATATGTGCAAGATAACCTATTTCTTAACTTTTTGTCGTTTTTGGTTTTCTAATGTGAGATGGAAATTCTAAAATAAAAACAAGTATGGTTATGATTGTTCAAGGAAATGATATCCTCTATAATGATTTACCAACTTGAAACTTAAAAAAAATAATTTGAAACATACAATGACAAAACTTGAAAGGAAATGAAAATGTGCTGCTAGTCTAATAAATCAAAACAACGAACTATTGAGCATGAAAACCAAACTATTCTTGCTGCTGTCTAAACACAAAAGAAACTATGCTGAAAGAAATCCAAAAGTTGCAATAAAGTAAATCTAAATCAAATTACATCAACTTGTCTTCTGATCCCTCATCATTAGTCCGGCTATGATTTTCGGAAGTAACCATAAACAACTTGAGTAACTGATATCTAACTTGCAGAAAGTAAACTAATATCAAACCACACATTCATAATTCAATCCCTCACCATCAGTCCAGCTATGGCTTTCGGAGGCAACTGAAGATGTTATGAGCAATTTAATATATCTAACTTGCAGAAAGGAAAATAATATCAAACTACACATCCATAATTCAATCCCTCACCATCAGTCCAGCTGTGGCTTTCGGAGGCAACTGAAGATGTTATGAGCAATTTAATATATCTAACTTGCAAAAAGGAAACTAATATCAAACTACACATTTCATAATACAATCCCTCACCATCAGTCCAGCTGTGGCTTTCGGAGGCAACTGAAGATGTTATGAGTAGTTTAATATATCTAAATTTAACTACTGAAGCAAATGAGCAAAACTGAATTAAACAAAGCAGTACTGAAATTAAACAGAAACTAAGAAAAACAAATTAGCAGCAGAACACTGTTAATTCCATGTCATTAGTCAAAAAGTTATGCAAATGCTCGGGCTGCCTATTTATAACCTGAAACAAGAACACTGATCAGTTAACAATAACATAAAACATGAAAGACAGAAGTAAAATGGAAAGCATGAAAGATTATAAACAGAAATGAAGCATATATACCATGAAAGATACAATGTATAAACATGTGAATGGATTATGGCACAATGAGCTTTAAAGAAATAAAACAAGAACTATACAATAATGCACAGAACCTTGGCAAGTGCAGGGGCCCTCTACACCAACCTTGGCAACAATCTTCAAGTACGAATTACGTTTGGAAACAGTCTTCTTATATTAATATGCAGTCATAACAGAAAGGTGATATTACGGCACAGTGGAAATTACATTACAGAGCTATCTCCAGACTAATCGAGACTAATCTAATATGCGTATACAAACGCGTTATTTATAACAAAAGAAATATAACTGACTCCTAAAGTTTATGCTGATGGAGAACACGTAGACCATTACGTCCACAGATCTAGGATCATGGACGTATTGAAGAGTAAATCTATGAGGAGTGAATGTTTGAATTCGGCTATGGAGCCGTGTACAGATGTTGATTTGTCCCCCGCAACTCAGAAACGGCCATATGAATCTTCACGTGACACGAAACAGAGTCCTGTCACCGTGGGACTCTATGGTTGACTTCCATTTGGACACCTTTGACCGCAACCTCTTTAGATGAATTTGCTCGAGCCAATAGGACACGATCCATGTCCACATCATTTCTGACTTGCCCATGTGGCTCGTTTTTCTTGTAGACACCTGTAACATAGAGTTTCACAAAATGGCTGCGGAAAGTTGTAGCAGCTGCGGAAAGTGGCAAGATTCCGCAGCTAGATGAGCAAAATCTAAATCAAACAGCAGACACAAAAATATAGTTAAAAACCATGTTAGATGCTCTTTTGCAATTAATATACAATGATATTGACAACTTGGGAGGTTCGGGTGGATGAAAAAGGTATAGAAAAGTGTATGGAAAAGATGCAGATTTGAGACTGTCATAGTCCCCAACACACTCTGATTGATCTAGGGGCTGCCATCAATATCATGACCAAGGAAGCTATGATGAAATTCAATCTCCAAGGGACTTTGAATAAAACCACAACAATTCTGCAACTTGCAGATAGGTCCACAGAAACTCTGAAAGGAATTGTTGAGGGTGTTATGGTTACCATTGACTCGTGGGAGTATCCTACAGATTTACTGGTCCTACAGCCAAAAACCAAGTTTAATGGTTATCCTCTCATCCTAGGGAGACCTTGGTTAGCCACTACAAATTCTTATATTAGTTGTCGGGCTGGAAACATGACTATCAAAAATGGGCCTTTTTCTAAACATCTATTGTTATGTCCTGCAGCCCAACCTTCCCTTGATCATGATCCCCATATATGGTTGGAGGATGAAGAAGATGAGTTATATGACACTTCCCCTATGTGTTCCATAGATGATATTCTTAGAGGGGGGCAGCTTGATGAAGATGAAATCATTGACCATGCCATTCATAACCAGTCCTCCACTAACATTCCTCTCGAAACCTTAGTCAAAGTGTCTAAAAGCCAACCTTGGATGGAAGTGCACTCAATTGATTCAATCTCTAAAACCACCAAGGATATTGAGTTTGGCCCACCCAGATCTCTGAAAATCAACCCAAACCTCTCAAATGAAGAGGAGAAGCAGCTATGCTAGCTTTTGAATGAAAATCTTCCAGCATTTTCTTGGAATTACAAGGACATGAAAGGGGTGCATCCTTCAATATGCAGACATCACATTTATATCAAAGAAGGATGAAATCTTGTGAGACAACCCTAAATAAGGATGAACCTAGCTTTGAAGGACATAGTCAAAGAAGAGCTTCAGAAACTACTAGATGCAGGATCCATATATCCTATATCTGACAGTGAATGGGTATCCCCTCTTGTCTTAGTCCCAAAGAAGAATGGGAAGTGGAGAATTTTTGTTGACTATAGAGAACTTAACAAAGCCACCAAGAAAGACCATATCCCTTTACCCTTTATAGACCAAGTCCTAGATGGCCTTACAGGGAAGAAGTTCTTTTCCTTCTTAGATGGGTTCAATGGGTGCAATCAGATTCAAATCAGCCCTGAAGGCCAGGATATGACTACTTTCACCTACCATTGGGGTACCTTTGCTTATAGAGTCCTACCATTTGAGTTGTGAAATACCTCAGCTACCTTCCAAAGAGCTGTCCTGAGCATCTTTTCTGAGTTATTCCATGACTCTGTCGAAATCTACATGGATGATTTCACACCATATGGGGATGAATTCTAGGAAGCTCTCTCCAATTTGGGTAAAGTACTGAGAAGGTGCATTGATATGCATCTCTCCTTGAGCCCAGGAAAGTGTGAATTCCTAAAGAAAGTAGGGGTTGTATTAGGCCACTCCATATCCCAAGCAAGAATATAGGTAGACCTGAACAAAATCACTATCATCAAAAGGGTACCTACTCCTCAAAAGCAGAAAGATTTCAAGAGTTTCTTAGGCTTAGCTGGTTACTATAAAAGGTTCATCAAATATTTTAGCAAGATGTATTTGCCATTATTTGGGTTATTGGCCAAGGATTCTGATTTTATTTGGTCTAGCCCTTGTTAAGAGGCTTTTGACCTCATTAAGGAACAGTTCACTACTGCCCACATCCTTTGAGGTCCAAATTGGACTTTTCCTTTCCACATCCACACTGATGCATCTGATAAAGCTGTAGGGGCAACATTAGGACAATTAGAGGAAAAAATGCCTTATGCCATTTATTTCACCAGCAAGAATTTTTCCAAAGCCGAGCTGAATTATACTATTACTGAGAAGGAGATGTTGGCCATTATCCATGCTTTGAAAAAATTCACGCATTATGTAACTGGATATCAGACTTTTGTTCACACTGACCATGCAACCATCAAGTATTTAATGAACAAACCGGATGTTAATGCTAGAATAATTAGATGGTTGTTACTTTTGCAGCAATTTTATTTGACTATTGTTGATAAACCTGGAAAGGGGAATGTTGTTGCAGATTTTTTGTCTAGGTTAGCTCTCCTAGCAGGTGAAGAAGGAATGGTGGATGAGCAGCTACCGGATGAGCTTCTCTTTGCCATATCAGCACTCTCACCATGGTTTGCTGATATAGCCAACTACTTGGTTGTTGGGAGACTCCATCCTAATCTTTCATTCAAGGAGAGAAGCGGAATCATCAGAAAAAGTGCCCCTTTCACATGGATTAGGGGGAACCTTTTCACGCTAGGCCCTGATAAAATCCTAAGGAGATGTGTGAGGGAGTAATAATTTTTTTATATCCTCTCTGCATGTCATGACTACCCATGTGGAGGCCACTTTGCTGCAAAAAAAACTTCTTACAAAATTTTGCAGGGAGGATACTATTCGCCTACCCTTCATCAAGATTCTAAAAGATACACTAGCAGGTGCGACCAATGCCAGAGGAAGGGGAAACCCACACAAAGGAATGAAATTCCTCTGCACCCTCATGTGGCTCTTGAGCCATTTAACAAGTGGGGAATGGAATTTGTTGGACCTATTGATCCACTATCTAGAAAAAATAACTATATCATAGTCTACACTGATTACCTGACAAAGTGAGCTAAAACAAAAGCAGTGAAGGTAGAAACTGAGGAGAAAGTAGCAGAATTTTTTAGGGAGAATGTGTTTTACAAGTTTGGGTACCCCAGAGAACTAATCCCTGATTAGGGAGTACAATTCACCTCTCACCTCATTGAGAATATTTTGAGGAAGCACAATATTGAGCATAGAACTTCTAATGCCTATCACCCTCAGGCGAATGGCCAAGTAGAAGTAACTAACAGAGCTTTAGAGAGCATCCTTACCAAGGATGTGAGAAGCAGTAGAAAATATTGGGTAGATAGATTGGTAGAATCTACTTGGGCCTACAACACTACTTGTAAGACAACAACGAGATTCACTCCCTATGAACTAGTCTATGGTAAGAAGGCTCTACTTTCAGTTGAGTTTGAATTCAATACTTTAAGAATGGAAGATGAATTAAATATAGATCTATCAAATGCCAAAAAAGATAGGTTGCTGCAACTAAATGGATTGGATGAGTTCAGAATGCAAGCACTTCTTCACACAGAGGTAGTTCAGTTGCAAAGGAAGGTATGACATGATAAGAACATCAAAGAAAAGACCTTCTAAGAAGGATATTGGGTGTTGTTGTATGATTCAAGGTTTGAATATTTCAAAGGAAAGCTGATGACAAGATGCTTAGGACCTTACACAGGGGAAAAATATTTTGATAATGGCGCAGTTCAAATGAGAACCATAGATGAGGAAGGAATCCCCTTGCTTGTCAATGGTCATAGACTAAAAATTTACAAGAAGCCTTTGTCAAGGGAAAAGATCATAAATTCAATAATAAGAGAGGTGTATGTGATGGGAAACTCCATATTTTCCCACACCTCCTAAAAAAGAAGAGAGAAAAAAATAATAAAGATCCATGGGTGAAAACCACTCTGAGGCACCCAAGGCAAGCTTGTGGGTTGAAAACCTCGATGGAGGCAGCTCACTTGCTCTCAAAATAATAATAATAATAATAAATAAGAAGAAAACAGAATAAAGATCCATGGGTGAAAACCTCTCTGAGGCACCCAAGGCAAGTCTGTGGGTTGAAAACCTCCATGGAGGAAACCCACCTTCTTTCAAACAAAAAAAAGAAAAACAAAAAAATACATCTGCATCTCTATGTTTTTTGTGTTTTCTGTTTTGCGGGTTACTAATGGTTTCTGGAAACAAAGGGAAGCATTCATCTTCTTTTCCCTTGTAATATTCCCAATTAACCCAAGCTAATGGGAATATACAATTTTGTTTCAAATTTCTGTTTCATGAATAAAATTGTAAAGGAGGATCAATAAAACTCCTAATCAGCAAAATAAATCAATGCTACATGTGAACATAGCTAAATCTAGACTATTTACATAAGCACACTTAGGTGTGAAAGAGACTGGATCACTTGACCAAGTCAACCAGGACCAAATCAACAACACTATCTAGATACAGTGAATCTTCTAGATGCACAACGCAGTTTTAGTTGGAGGCTACACATGTGAATGGAGCTAAATCATTGAGATGGTTTAGGGTTTGAAAAGACTTTCATCCTATAAAAGGAAGAGGAGGAAAATAGGATAAGGTTGTTGATTATGTTATATTTTTGAATATATTGTCTTCTTAGACATATATGATTCTCTAGAATTTTAGCTGAGAATAGTGTTGTTTAGCACCAGGGTGTTCTTGATCAAGAATCCCACCTCTTCCATTGAGTAGCTCTTGGAGGAGTCTTGCTGATATTTTCCACTATTAGGCATTTGGCCAAGCTCATCTTCCAAATACAACGCAAATACTGTTGAGGGTTTGGTTTTCCTTGTAAGCTGCAGCAAGTGGAGGCTAGATCTGCTTAGATCTAGGCCAATCTAGTGCCTATTTTCAGTGGGAAAGCCATCCATCCCCTTGACAAAAGAGTATTAGATCTTTGGAGCTGCATTTTCAGATCTTGGCATCAAGCCAAACTAGTGCAAGAGCCTATAGGGCAGTTTACCTTCCAGGACTACATAATTTACAAGTGTACAGTTGTAGGGTGTTTTGACACACATTTGGAGGAGAGATCTCTGGTGTTGGGGTTTTTCCCTTCACCATGGTGATCCATGGATTATATTTTTGATCCATGTTCTATTCAGATCTGATCTGCTTCTATTGTATCTATCTTCAGAAATTTCTGAATACTACTGTAGATCTGCAACTTTAGATCTTAGATCTACTCTTTGTGTTTCATGTTTTGCTCAAAACCCCAAGGGGAATTTGTAAAGGAGATCTTCTATTGTAAAAATCTGAAAGAGATCTGATCTTTTGTACACAGATCTGCTCTAGATCTGGAGTGTAATATACAACTGCTACAACTCTTAAAAATAACGTTGTCAAGCCATTTTTTAGTCAATACATGTGTTGCAGCCCCTCTTTTTGAGGAATTTCTTCTATTCTTGTCTTTTGTATCCTGTTGTACATTGTAAGGGACTCATTATGGATCTGATTTATTGATGTATATATGAATTTTGAGCCTTCTTATTGGTCTCCTATTGTTGGTCAGAAAAACTGCGTTATTTTCCTGCAGTATTGTTGCATATTGTTGCAGCCCCATTTTTGGGTGTTTTTCAGCCATAATAGGCGTGGGAGGTCTGTTTACCTCACCTAGTTTGATTTTTTTTTTTGCGCTCCTCTTGGATTTAGATGCTATATCTCTAGATATAAGTGATACATGAGCTGCAAATTCATGTCAGTGCACATACTTCTGAAAAATGCGTTATTCTAGCAGGTATTGCTGAATCTTCCCTTTCGGGGATATTACATCCCTTATTATATTTTACCATCCATACCATCATTAACTCCATTAATTTTCATAACTTCCTCCATCATTCACTCATATTCCTCCATTCCTGAGCATAATGTAGCAAAAGAAAGCAAGCCACAAACTGCTACAAAAATCACGATTTTCCTTCAAAAATAAATTAGTTCACAGACTGCAAAGAAAAACAAGGAGGAGCTGATAAAGCAGACCCCAGGAAAGACAATAGTACCACCCATGGCATCTGGAGCACCCCCACATAGCATCTATAATAGGAAGGAACATCAGCAGCTCACTCAGAGAGTTGCTCATTCAGCAAGCTTCTCACTCAGAGAGCATCTAAAAGGCTTGTCTCCTCACTCCAACTCCCCCAAACGCCTTGGAAACAACAAGTAAACTCAGGTATAGCTTCTCACCCCTCGCTATGCATCCATAATAGCCATAAATAATTTAATTTTCAGACTTAGACTTTAAGGGGTAGAAAGGTGGCCAGTTATCTTGGATACCATCATGAAGTATGACTAGGGGAGAACTGCAAAGGAACGCCACCTGACCATGCAAAGGAAAAAAAATTAAATCAAGTGGAGTAGGCGAGAACGAGGGGAGGAAACATGCAGTCCATCATGAATTGATAGGGAGAAGGAAATCACGGTCGCTAACAGAAACTAGAGCTGAGGCCGAGTTACATAAGCACTCCAGAAGTAGTCGTGTGGTCTAATAATAAAGAGGGCTTCTCTCATCCAAACTAGTAAATTAAAATTTTTCAAAGGGAGAGAGACCGACAGAAACCCGCAGTGTAGCAACAGTGAGCTTAAGATGACATCACCCTACCCATGGCCTAGTCCTATTTCATAAATATGAGCAGGGAAGCTTTTATAGCAACCCAAAAAAGGTTGAATCCCTCTTTTGGCCTTAGAGCAGAAGAAGAAGAACCAACAGAGGAAGAAGAACAACAAGAAGAAGAACCAAAAGAAGAACCAGAAGAGGAAGAGCCAAAGGGCCAAGGAAAAATAGAATACATGGCCATAAAAGTCATAGAGATAGTAGAAAGTAGGCAAGAAGAAGACTCACAACACAACACCACATCCCCTCATACAAAGAAGTAGTTGCCACCTTAGCTCCTCTGAGCGCAAAGAGAAAAAGGAAGACCTCTATGTATTTCAAAGCTAACAAGAGTCAGAGGATAATTCAAAGAGAGCTATAAAATCCTACCATGAGCCCAATTATCATGGAAGAATCGTCAAGGGAGGGGGAAAGATTCAAAGAAACAGTTCTGAAGGAGCATTTGCAGAAGGCACATGCAGAGAATGTAGCACTGAAGGAGAAATTGAAACAAAAAGGGCAGCAAGTAGCCACCATGGCAGACTTATGCATAGAATCCCTTCAGCACATATTCCCTTCTAACTCATATGATGTGTACCTCAAGGAGAAATGGCTTTTATTTCAAATCAAAACTCTAGCCTCCCATGGATCACTACCTTTCCAATATTGTAGAAAATTCATGACTTTATACAAGCAAGCTAACATGGTTGATCAGGAAAAGATGGCAGATTTTTATGTGCACAACCTTGTGCTGACAAATCTAGATATTTGGGACCCCAATCCTACAATGGGGGATATGCAGTTGATGGCTCTGGTATCTTGGATGGCGAATGAGGACACTAGAGAAAAATAGATATGGGAGGTCATGGGAAGAAGAACTAGAGAACCCCTATATATCAGACCATAATTGTTCATCCCAGGAGGATTAATCCTTAACCATTCAGAGATTGAAAAGGACTCTGCACTAGTTGAAAGCTAACTTCACGAGTTAGGAATAGGTAATAGACCATTTTGATGATGTTTCTAGGCAGATAGAAGATGAGTGCATTATGGCCAACCAAAGGAGATGGAACAACCTCCCTCATAGCCTCATGAACCGTGAGTACCATACTCCAGAAATAATGAGGAGTGCATTGGAAAGGGAACCATTATACAAGAGGGCCATGCAAGACAAAATGATCCAATGGTTGGGACTAAAGCTCAGCCCATCTGTTTTGTTGGGGATGAATGATAAAAAGGACACAGATGCACAAGATAAAGAATGGGAGAATGAAGAAAAGAATAATGGTTTTTACCCCCTCGCAGAAACTCCAACACTTCTTCCTCAGGAATTCAGGGGGGCTTTCAAAGCCTTAAAGGAAATGCAGGAGGAGGATTAGTTTCTCAGAGGATGAGAAACCATTTAGTAGGGGGGTGATGATGGGCTCCATCATTAGACATATTTGGAGGGATTAATGGTCACCTTTTTGCCTTCTTAGATCTCTTTTTCTTTCATTTTTATTATTATTTGGTTTTATGATGCTAGTATAGGTGGTGATTAAGGCTAACATACTCTGAGTGCCTAATATGAGGTTGAGTGCAGAAAATGAGGAATTATTAAGCATTTTTATAAGGATTTTATCATAAAGACTAGGAAGAGACAACAAGGAGAAATTATAGGAGGATTTTCCACCCTCCTTAACTCTCTAAGGTAGCCAAAGGATCCCAGGGATTCTCTCCAGAAATTTGAACTCCAAAGGTAGCCAAAGGATCCCACGGATTCTCTCCAGCAATTCGAATCCCAGAGGTAGCCAAGCAACTCAAAGAGGAGAGCACTCAATCTTGGTTTGCTTGGAGTCAAGTGGACTCAGTCACCATTTTCCAAGGGAGCTATTGGTAGTTGCCTGTATAATAAGTAGAGCAGAGCTAGAGCTAGGAGGATTTAGTCAATTCCAATCAATTCTAGTTGGAACTTTCTTGCAAGTTATTGAGATTTTTATTATTTCAGTGATCAAAATTTCAAAGATGTATGAGGTTATTCTTTTATGAAATGAGTAGACAGATTTCATTTTACTGATTTAAGTTTCAGAGATCTAGGCTTGTGGGTTAGGGCCCAATCCACGTGCCTCAGCCTCTTTGCTATACTTCTCCTTTGCTTTTTTTCAATTCATTAGCTTCGCTTTTGATAACTTCATTTTGTTCCAAGTTGATTCTTAGTTTTTCTATCAATAGGTTGCTGTAGTTTTTCCTTTTCTTGTGAGTAATAGAGTAGAAAAAAACCAAGAAAACCTGTGGATCAAGACACACCTTCTTATCTCTGTCAATAGAGCTCTAGCAGGGCGAACCTTCCCACAGGCCCAAAAATTGGTTTATGTTTATTGTTTTTGAGGTTAAAGGTAGAGCATTACCATTTTTCAGTCTTCCTTTGCACTATATTTTTATGCATTTTCCTCTTTCTTTGCGCATAAGTTAGTAGGATTGATTGCAAGAATCATTTTTAAAGTCCCAGAGAAGCTCCGAGGTGCCTCTCGCTTATTTTTCCCTCTCTGCCTTCATGGCATGTACACTGTTTCTACGCTTCCATTTCCTCCTTTGGCTCTTATTTTCAACTGTTGCACCCATGTTTTTCTAGTAAACGCTTTTAAGCCCTTCGGCCTGCCTTATTACTTTGTTTTTTTATTCAAGATTACCTTACCCTTTTTAACGCAGAACACGTAAAAACCATTCAACATCAAAAAATCAACCTTCACCTTCCTCCTTGAAATCCCTGCTACCATACTTAACATTTCATACTCCACATGGTTTAGGTTTTTCTCGTTAACACTTACCGCTTCTTGACGCCAATTGAAATATTCACCACATCGCAAATCGCTCATCGCAACCTTTTCCTTTGTTTCCTTCAACACTTACCACTTTCGAACGCCGATGCGATATTTCTGCCGCATCCCAGATCGCTCACCACAACCCGCAACATTTTCCTATTTCCTTCAACACTTATCGCTTCCGAATGTCGATTGTGATATCGGACCCACCTCCACATCACCACTCCGCATCGCACATCACAAATCACATTTTTTTTCTCTTTTCTTTAACACTTACCACTCCTATCGGCCGAGTGTGATATTGCAATCGCGCTCCTCCTTTGGTCCCACTACCATGTCGCCCATCACAAATCACACTTCATGAGACTTACCTCATCGCACTTCGCTCCCACTCCCGGACGACCTTTCTGCTATCCCTTTAATTTTTTGATATTGAGATTGCGACAACGCATATCACAACCTTTTCCTCCATTGCATCTCCACCATCGCATATTTCACATTATTCCTTTCCAAATCCATTTCTGCGCATATTATAAGGTTTTATAGGGTTTAAACCCCCGCTTTCCACTTATAAGCCCTGTTTCATGTGTTGAGCCCTCCATTAGCCTCTTTATCCCTTTTCTTTCCTCCAAGATGAAAATCAACATTTTCACAATCAGAATTGAGTCATTGATAGTTTAGCTGTATGGATAGAAGCATGGTAGATAGAGCATAAGATAAGTAGGGTGTGTTTAGCCAATTAGCCAAAGTTAAGTGCAATTGAAATTAGTTTCCTTTCTGCAATTTCTTTTTAGCAATTTAATTTAGTTTCTTTTTGTCATTTCCTTTCTAGACATTGAATTATTTTCATTTCCGTCATTTCATTTTTGCAAATTAAGTTAGTTTCCTTTCTGTCATTTCCTTCCAGCAATTTACTTTCCAGTTCTTATCGTAGTTTAAAAAATATCATCCTTTCGTAAATCAAAAGAGGATAACATGAAAAAATTGCATCTGTTGTGTATATAGCACTGTCATCTCCAAGTTTATACGAACCTCGGGTTGATAAAGTAAATTAGGGCAGCCCCTGGGAGTTGTAGCACTCTTTGTACAATACCAAGGCTCACCACTTTTTGGCGTCGTTGCCGAGGAGGTGTCTAGTAGATGCTTTGATTTTGTTTTTAGCATTATTTTCTGCTTTCCTTCCTTTTCATGTCATTTCCAAAATACTAAAAAGATACAAAAATAATTTATTTTCATGCCTCGTAGGACTAGGAATACTCAAAGACAAACATTACCTAGAACCCCCACATCACCTAATGTCTACCCTTCACTGTTCTTCAGTGGTAGTGAGATTGAACACCCTCTAGGAGAGCCTTCTGAATATTTTGAGGATCCTATTGGGGAAGAAGAAGAAGACCTTGTTTCAACTGAGGGACCTGCTTCACCTATATTAACCATGGCTGGGATCCAGAGAGCCTTTGTAATATTCCCAAATGGGAAAAGCAAGAATAGAGTGCATAAAACTGGAATTATGCATAAATATAAATAGGTAAAAGAATGAGACAACAATAGATCCATTCCATTATGAATATAACAGCAAAATAGGTACAATTTATTGAGAAAAATATCACTCAAGTTGGGCAAACAAGCCTCGCATGAAAGAATACACCTAGATCTAAAATGTTGTTAATACATGAAATACAGGAATGCTTGTCTAAGAGAGAATAGCAGCTGAAATATATAAAATTATATTTCTGTTGATATAATGCTCCAAAAATTCAAAGGCTAGAGATCCATGCTCCAAAACATATTTCCAGGACAACCGAGTAAAGTTTTCTGGAAATACACACTATACAAAATATAGCAGATTTTTCCCTAGGGATAAATAATCTCTGCAACTGAATCACTAAAGAGAGATGGATGATCTGATATATAAGATGGTTGATCCTCCTCCAACAGATATCCTAAATTAAGGGATGATCCCCACACAAGAAACCTAAAAACTCCAAAAGGGCAATAAACCCACTTCTACAGCTACTCTCCAAAATAATACAGTCCTTGAAGGAAACTGTGCTATAGCTGATGACCGCTACTTGGCATGGTTCCAAAAGATGTAATGAAGCCTTAAAGTCTTCCTTACAAGCTTTCAGATGAAAGGATGATCCCTCCAATGGAAAACTAGCTCAGAAATTGGAGATCTCTCTCCTCCACTACTACACCCTTGCAACACAACGAAACTCTAAACAGAACTACGTTTTACATGAGACTGAAGCTTGGAAAAATGATTGAATGTGGAAGTATAGTGCAAGACTCCTACAAGATCTTCTCAATGGAAGATTTTGGATTCCCGATCAGGAACACCCAGTGCTAAACAACACTTGCAATCTTAGCTAAACAACCGAAGAAAGATATATGTCTAAACAGACCATATATTCAGAAATATCAAATACATCAACATAATGAATATGGCTGCCATCCTCTTCCTTTTATAAGATATGAGCTTCCAAACCCTAAGCCCCATCCATTAATGACACTACTTCCATTCAATCTGTCTCCATCTAAAACTACGTTGTCCCTCCATTAATGTCCACTCCTCAATGACAACACTGTTGATTTGGTCACAGTTGACCCAGTCAAAGTGTTCCAACCCCTTTTCACACCTTAGGGTGCTTTATTAAGATGAAAATATGATCCACTTTGACATGAGAAGTGGTTTTATTCTTCATAAAGAGATTTATGGGTCTCCCTACCCACTTATTCACCTATCTCAGTGAAAAAACAAAACTTTAATATTCCAATTAGCTGCAAGCTAATTTAGGAATATTACAGTCCTCCCCTCCAAAATGTTGCTTGTCCTCAAGCAACTGCAAGGATACTGGAAAATATTCAATGGATATGTTTCCTCCCAAAAATACAAGTTTTCCTTTGGTGGATAAACCAAATATCTCTCATCACGAAAAAGTGGGAGATATATGGAAAGAGTTATATACTTTCCATTGGCCTCCTCAAGGCATGATAAATGGTAAATGTTAGGTGGCTCAACCCCAATGATAAACTCCAATCTCCATGCTATCATCTAAACAAAATGAGCCATCCTTCGTATCTCATAGGTACAATCCCCAATCCCCTGCTTATGCAATGTATAGGGGTTGCATGGCTGAAAATGAGAGATAAAATTGTTCAACTTACATTATCTCTCTCTCCATTTATGATAAATTTGGAGCTGCTGATATTGGGCTACAATAATATAGTCCTCATGAAGCCAAAATATACTTGGGATCTCAAGATCCCACTCCTTGGTTCTAGGAACATTCCTTTCCCAATCTTCCCTACATATATTGGATAGAGTGTCATCACCATATGGGCTCCAAAAGAAACATGGACTAAGTGTCATATGACATACTGGATGGTGACAATAGTCCTTCAAGTGAGACCACCGTTGTTTTGCTTCTTGATATCTCCAAACATGATATGATAAATGGCCATCCAACCACTTTCTTTCTTCCATAAGCTTCTCAAAATATTGAAAATGGTGCAGGGCATTAGGTGTTGGATGAATATGAACCAAGAAAAACATGTCTTTCCCAAATACCTCTATAAGGTGGTTACCTTCATCACTTAAAGTAGTCCCAAAAGGACCATGAAATCCAAAGAGAGGTTGGCTCTCTTGTGGAGGAATGTGCCACAAATGCATGGTAAAGGAATGCATATACATTGTTAGTTGATAAATAAGCTTCAAAACAAAATATTTACCATATATTGTAGACAACTTGGTGAAGAGGTCCATAGATGAACCTTCCCATTTCTCCATCAAAAGGGGAAATGATTGTAACAACCTTGCAAGGGGGTTGCTTTCCTCCTCATACATCAAACAAGTTACATATCTCCTGATATGTTGGTGCACATCTTCTTTGAGATCCTCTAAATAGAATCCCTCCATGATGGTGTGATAATACCCAATGAAGTCTACATGTCTTGAAGAGAGTGCCTCATATGTTGCATGTAGAATATTCTTCTTGAGCTTGGAGTCTCCAATCAAGTAGATCTGATCATGGAAACAAATGAATCCATCAACCACTCTATACCTCCCATCTATCACTTTCCCATCAAGAACCTTACATGTGAAGAGGTTCTTGAAATATTCTAACAATAGTTGGGACTCCCAATATGGATCTACGCTTCCCAACAATGACAACGCTATAGAAATCTTAAATGAAGCACCTGTCTCATCATAACTCTCCTATTTGACATGCATGATGCCAAAGTCACATGTTGGAGTATTTTTACCCCACTTTTGTTGCCTCCCTTGCAGCTGATCTTTCCCAAGACAAGATTGAAGTACATGGAGGTCAACCTCCTCTTGGAAAGTATTTCCCATCCAAAACTTCCATATTTTTGCCAATGCATGCAAGAGTGTTAATAACCTCTTGTCATATTCAGAAATCTGCCTCATGTGTGGAAGAATCATTTTTTTCCCCAAGAAGATAGAGTAGCCCTTTGACCCCATGCTTGTGTCATCACAGTTTCCTGAATCGTCATATTTCAGTGAAAATAGCTGAGTGGGAGATGGCAATGTCCATATCATAAAATTGCTCATCCCTCCTTTAAACCCACCAAAGGTTCTCTGTGCTGTGATAGCTCCTTCCAAGGCTCCTTCCTTAGCCAAATATATCAAATATGCACCATGTTGAGATAACTCTTTGTTTATCTTCCAATCAGGGGGTCTCCCTGGTGGAATGCCTCCATGTAATGAAACATCAAGGCTTGGAGCAGGTTGTATATGTGAGTGGACTTATTTGTCCCTGTCCTCACTGTGTAAATCATCCTTCCTCTTCTGTGCATCAACCTTCTGAAATAGAGAGGGGTGTGTGCTCCTAATCATTGATGCTGGTCCTCCTCACTATTTTCTTCTTTCATCTTCAATATCTTACAATATATCGATAATGTCACATGCTGCTCATGGACTATGCCCGGATCTCCACATGTGAGATTCTTTGGAACTCCTTGCAAGGGTACAAGAATTCCTCTCTTTGGAGCAATTGCTCCATCTTCCTCTTCATGAGGTACTAGATCTTCTCTTGCTGTGACAGCGTTGTTACCTCTTACCTTCTCTTCCCCTTCATCATGAATGGAGGTTTCCTTATCATCATTAAGAGGCTCTATGTTTAGATCCTCTTTTGAAAAATAGATATTCATGTCTTCCTTTTGAGAAGAGAGCTCTTTCTGAAGTGGGTACCTTGCCTCTAGAAAGGTATTCTACAAGTTTTTAACCTCCTCAATAGTTTTCTGAAATGGAGTTGGGTTTATATATCCTTCCAACTTATGCAAAGTTTTTTTTTTTTAGGCTTGGCTAGCTCAACCAAGGAAGTTTCAGAATGTTTTTCATCAAATATTTTTACTAACCTCCTAGTGAAACTTGCATAAGTAGATATATTTGCATTATTTAATGAAGAATATTCATAAAACCACCAGGCATAAGCCTTACCTTCAAGATGCAATGCTGCTACTCTAATGGCTTCATCTTCTGAAACTTGGTGTTGCTACAAATAGGTCTCTATCTCCTTCACCCAAGCCCTAGCTGAACATTTAGGTGACCCATCAAAAGTAGATAGAAAGAATCTACCGACATCATGCTACTTGCACCTCTTGCCTCTATTGTGATTTCTAGGTGTTTTATCCTCCCTGATATTGCAAAACCCTTGGAATTTTAGATGGTATTTGAACCTCTGAGATTGAGATTCATACTCTTGAAGATAGTCACCAAGAGTCTCCTCCTTTGGTACATCTCCTTCCTCCATCTCTCTTGCTATGAAAATAGGCATGGTAGATCATTGTAGATCTGATGGTGTAGTTGAATGCTCACACCTATAATTTGAAAATTTGGAGATTTCTTCGTGTACACGCCCTCTTGGAGAATCTCTACATCTCTCCATTCTCATCTCTTTGATGTCTCTGTTAATGCACTGCATAGTTTGAAGAAGAAATTTTGAGAACTCCTTCCCTCCTGATAATGAAGTTTTGCCTTCATCTCTTCTACAAATCTTCTCCTTCCTATGATAAGCCTACTTAGATGACATAATGGCTGAATTACATTGGCTGAGCCAAGATTATCCTCTGATACCACTGTAATATTCCCGAATGGGAAAAGAAGGAATATAGTGCATAAAACTGGAATTATGAAAAAATATAAATAGATCAAAGCATGAGACAATATTAGATCCATTCCATTATGAATATAACAGGAAAATAGGTACAATTTCTTGAGGAATAGATCACTCAAGTTGGGAAAACAAGCCTCCCATGAAAGCATACACCTACATCTAAAATGTTGTTAATACATGAAATACAGGAATGTAGAAAATTGCGTTGTCTAAGAGAGAATAGCAGCTGAAAGATACTAAATTATATTTTTTTTGATCTAATGCTCCAAAAATGCAAAGGCTAGAGATCCATGCTCCAAAACAGATTTCCAGGACAACCCAGGAAAGGTTTCCAGAAATACACACTATAAAAAATATAGCATACTTGGCCCTAGGGTTGAATAATCTATGCAACTGAATCACTGATGGGAGATGGCTGATCTGATATACAATATGGCTGATCCTCCTCTAAGATATCTCCTAAATGAAGGGCTGATCCCCACACAGGAAACCAAAACACTCCTAATAGGGAAATAAACCCACTGCTGCAGCTGCTCTCCAAAATAATGGAGTCTTTGAGGGAAACTGCATTGTAGCTTATGACTGCTACTTGGACTGGTGCCAAAATATTTAATGAAGCCCTGAAGTCTTCCTCACAAGCTTTAGGATGAAAGGATGATCCCTCCAATGGAAAACTAGCTCAGAAATTGAGATCTCTCTCCTCCACTGCTACACCCCTGCAACACAACCCAACTCTAAATAGAACTACATTGTACATGAGACTAAAGCTTGGCCAAATGCCTGAATGTGGAAGTAAGTGTAATTTTCCTCCAAGAGATTCTCAATGGAAGAGGTGGGATTCCCAATCAGGAACACCCAGTGCTAAACAACACGTGCAATATTAGCTAAATAACCAAAGAAAGCTATACGTCTAAACAGACCATATACTTAGAAATATCAAATACATCAACATAATGAATATATCTGCCATCCTCTTCCTTTTAGAAGATATGAGCTGCAAACCCTAAGCCCTGTCCATTAATGACACTACTTCCATGCAATGTGTCTCCATATAAAATTGTGTTGTCCCTCCATTAATGTCCACTCCTCCATGACAACGATGTTGATTTGGTCAAAGTTGACCCAATCAAAGTGCTCCAGCCCCTATTCACACCTTAGGGTGCTTGATTAAGCTGAAAAGATAATCTACTTTCACATGAGAAGTGGTTTTATTCTTCATAAATATATTTATGGGTCTCCCTACCCACTTATTCACCTATCTAAGTGACAAAATAAAAAATGCTGTTCTGAAAGAGCTGAGGGCGAATGCTAAGGGCGAATGTTGTTCTGCAAGAGCGGAGGGCGAATGCGCGCGTGATATCAGACATTAATGTAGCTATTGCGACGGATATAAGTTTCATATTTTTAATAAAATCATTTTTATGTAGCGCGCATATAAGTTTCGTATTTTTATGTAGCGCGCATATAAGTGTCGTTATACCGACGGAGGGAAAAGTGTCGCTATTGCGACGGATGCCTCCAAACGTCGCAATTGCGACGACTGCCTCCAAACGTCGCAATTGTGACACTTTATCTAAGTGTCGGTATTGCGACACTTTTCTATAAACGTCGGTATCGCGACGGTTTCGAGCAGGATTGAAAAAAATTGGGGAAATTTCTGACATTTGGTCAAAAGCGTCGGAACCAAGTGTCGGAATTTCCCCCAAATGTAGTAGTGTCTTGATCCTGCATCACTTAAACTTGTACTTCTTGGATGGATCAGTGAAGAGATGATATAAAACTTGAGTATTTTAATAGGAGGATATATCTACCAACAACCATTTGAAACAATCAAAGTTGTCTTCCAGAATCATTCTAGGGCATTTAGGAAGAAGGGTGGAGCTAGCCAAAGTACATCCAATACCCCTTCCTATTCCACCTTCATAAAACACGAGATTGGTAACATGCTAGAGGACTTCAAGAGTCACATGATGTAGACCTTTTCTTTGAAAATGGACATAATTTAGGTCAAAAGGAAGCAAGAGGAAGCAGAGAGAGCCCTAGCCATATTTTGTCCTAGATTAACCAGAAAGCACCCAAGAAATGAATGTCCATTGAATGTCATAGAGGTTTTCTTAGTCTGTGAGGAGAATCATGCCACAGAAAAGTGTTCCTCCTTACTTGGACTTAAAGCTGTAAATCAAGGTGGGAAAGAAATGCCAGAGAAATTATGTTTCATCAACCAAACAAGGCCTCAAGGCCCTCAGTCATATTAGCAAGGTATGCAAGGTCCACCTTACTCCTACTATCACAACAATCAGAGTGCACCCGTGCAACCTTGGTACACCCCCACTCCTCCATCCTGGTCTGCACCTCCTACTTGGCCTTACAACCCTTCATATCATCCTTAGCCAGTAAACCAACCATTTCAGCAGTATGTTACACAAAAAACTCAGCAGCACAATCCATCCCAAGGGTGGAGGCCTCAACAAAATCAACCACCTACTCTAAGGCCTCAACCCCAACCTCAACCTCAGCTTACTCATGCTACTCCACCTAGGCTACCTATACCTTCACAACCCAATGTGAACTCAAGCAACAAGAAGGCATGACAGGCTCCCAATGGAGAAACATCCCATCTAGATTATGTTTTGGAGATACAGGAGGTTAAATTCAAGCTGAGAAGAGTACTCCTATACAACCATCCTAAATATCCACCTTTAGAGGTTGAAGAGGAAAAGGAAGAAGGTAACACTCAAATCCAACCACCTCCTTTTCCTGATCTCTTGATCCACCTTAGTCTGCATACCCCAGAGGAGACTAAACTCCTGGGAGAATTGGAAAATTTGTGTATAAAGATACCACTTCTCCAGGCTATTAAGGATGTCCCAATCTACAATAGGTTCATCAAATAAAATTGCTTCAAGAAACCTGGGAGAAGGAAGAGAGATACCCCCACCATCAATGTGGTAGGACAACTGTCTGACCTGATGCTAGGGAAGGTGATATTTCCAAAGTACCTAGACCATGGTAGTCTAGTTGTTGATGTGCATATATATTGTGTCATAGTCCCCAACACTCTGATTGATCTCGAGGCTGCCATCAATATCATGACCAAGAAAATTATAATTAAATTGAATCTCCAAGGGACTGAGGAAAACCACAACAGTTTTGCAACTTGCAGATCGGTCCACAGTAACTATGGAAGGAATTTTTGTGGATGTTATGGTTACCATTGACTTGTGGGAGTATCCTACAAATTTTCTGGTCCTGCAGCCAAAAACCAAGTTTAATGGTTATCCTCTCATCCTAGGGAGACCTTTGTTAACCACTGGAGATGCTTATATTAGTTGTCAGGCTGGAAACATGACTATCAAAATGGGCCTTTGTCTAAACAACTAGTGTTATATCCTCTAGCCCAGCCTTTCGTTGATCATGATCTCCCTATATGGTTGAAGGATAAAGAATATGAGGTATATGACACTTCCCCTATGTGTACCGTAGATGTTATTCTTAGAGGGGGGCATCTTGATGAAGATGAACTCATCGACCATGCCATTCAAAATCAGTCCTCCACTAACATTCCTCTAGAAACCTTCATCAAATATTCTGAAAGCCAACCTTGGATGGAAGTGCACTAAGTTGAGTCAACCTCTGAAACCACCAAGGCTATTGAGTTTGGCACATCCAGATCTCTGAAAATCAACCCAAACCTCTCGAATGAAGAAGAGAATAAGCTATGCCATATTTTGAAGAAAAATATTGCAGCATTTGCTTGGGATTACAAGGACATGAAAGGGGTGTATCCTTCAGTATGCAGACATCACATTTTCATCAAAGAGGGATGCAAGCCTATGTGACAACCCCAAAGAAGGATGAACCTGACTCTGAAGGACATAGTCAAAGAAGAGCTGCAGAAAATATTAGATGTAGGGTTCATATATCCTATATCTGATAGTGAATCAGTATCCCCTCTTGTCCTAGTCCCAAAGAAGAATGGGAAATGGAAAATTTGTGTTGACTATCGAGAACTTAAGAAAGCCACCAAGAAATACCATTTCCCTTTGCCTTTTAAAGACCAAGTCATATATGGAATTGCGGGGAAGAAGTTATTTTCCTTTTTAGATGGGTTCAGTGGGTACAATCAGACTAAAATCAGCCCTGAAGACTAGGATAATAATACTTTCACCTACCCTTGGGGTACCTTTCCTTTTAGATTCCTACCCTTTGGGTTGTGCAATACCCCAACTACCTTCCAAAGATTTGTCCTCAGCATCTTTTCTAAGTTAGTCCATGACTCTGTTGAAATCTACATGGATGATTTCACACCATATGGGAATGACTTCCAGGAAGCTCTCTCTAATTTGGGTAAAGTAATAAGAAGGTTAATTGAGATTCATCTCTCCTTGAGCCTAGAAAAGTGTGAATTCCTGAATAAAGTAGGGGTTGTATTAGGACACTCCATATCCCAAGCAGGAATAGAGGTAGACCTGAACAAAATCACTATCATCAAAACGGTACCTGCTCCTCAAAAGCAGAAAGATGTCAAGAGTTTCTTAGGCCTAGCTAGTTACTATAAAAGGTTCATCAAAGATTTCAGCAAGATGGCTTTGCCATTATTTGGGTTATTAGCCAAGGATTCTGAGTTTATTTGGTCTGACCCTTGTCAAGAAGCTTTCGAGCTCATTAAGGAACAACTGACTATTTCCCCCATCCTCCGAGGTCCAAATTGGAATTTTCCTTTCCACATCCACACTGATGCATCTGAAAAAGCTGTAGGGGTAGCATTAGGACAATAAGAGGACAAAATCCCTTATTCCATTTATTTCATCAGCAAGAATTTGTCCAAAGACGAGCTGAATTATATTGTTACTGAGAAGGAGATGTTGGCCATTATCGATGCTTTAAACAAATTTAGGCATTATGTAACTGGATATCAGACCTTTGTTCACACTGACCATGAAACCATCAAGTATTTAATGAGAAAACTAATATTTCATTCAGGGAGAGGAGCATAATCATCAGAAAAAGCACCCCTTTCACATGGATTGGGGGCAACCTTTTCAAGCTAGGCCCTGATCAAATCCTAAGGATATGTGTGAGGAAGGAATAATATTTTTATATCCTCTCTGCATGTCGTGACAACCCATGTGTAGGCCACTATGCTGCAAAAAGAACTTCTTACAAAGTTTTGCAGGCAGGATACTATTGGCCTACCCTTCATCAAGATTCCATAAGATACACTAGCAAGTGTGACCAGTGTTAGAGGATGGAGAAACCCACACAAAGGGATGAAATGCCTTTGCACCCTCAGGTGGCTCTTGGGTCATTTGACAAGTAGGGCATGGACTTTGTTGGACCTATCAATCCACCATCCCGACAAAAGAAGTATATCATAGTTTGCACTCATTACCTGACAAAGTGGGCTAAAACAAAAGCAGTGAAGGTAGCAAGCAAGGAGAAAGTAGAAAAATTTCTTAGGGAGAATGTGTTTTACAAGTTTGAGTACCCAAGAGAACTAGTCACTAATCAGGGAGCATAATTCACCTCTCACCTCATTGAGAATATTTTGTGGAAGCACAAGATTAAGCATATAACTTCTACTACCCATTACCCTCAGGTGAATGGCCAAGTAGAAGTAACTAATAGAGATTTATAGAGCATCCTCACCAAGGTTGTGAGCAGCAATAGAAAATATTGGGCAAACAGATTGGTAGAAGCTACTTGGGCCTACAACACTATTTGGAAGACAATAATAGGATTCACTCCCTATGAACTAGTCTATGGTAAGAAGGCTCTAATTTTAGTTGAGTTTGAATTCAATACTTTAAGAATGGCAGTTGAATTAAATATAGATCTATAAAATTCCCAAAAGGAGAGGTTGTTGCAACTAAATGGATGGGATGAGTTCATAATGCAAGAACTTCTTCACACAGAGGTAGCTCAGCTACAAAGGAAGGTATGACATGACAAGAACATCAAAGAAAAGACCTTCCAAGAAGGATATTGGGCATTGTTGTATGCTTCAAGGTTTAAATATTTCGAAGGAAATATAATTACAAGATGGTTAGGGCCTTACCCAGTGGAAAAATGTTTTGATAATGGCGTAGATCAAATCAAAACCATAGATGAGGAAGGAATCCCATTGCTTGTCAATGGTCACAGACTGAAAATTTACAAGAAGCCTTTGTCAAGGGCAGAGTTCATAAATTCAATAAGCAGAGAGGTGTATGTGATGTGAAACTCCATAGTTTCCGAAACCTCCTGAAAAAAAAGAGAGAAAAAAAATAATAAAGATCCATGGGTGAAAACCTCTCTGAGGCACCCAAGGCAAGCTTGTGGGTTGAAACCTCAATGGAGGCAGCTCACTTGCTCTCAAAAGAAAAAGAAGAAAAAGGAAGAAGAAGAAGAAAAGAGAATAAATATCCATTGGTGAAAACCCCTCTGAGGTGCCCAAGGCAAGTATGTGGGTTGAAAACCTCCATGGAGGCAGCCCACTTTCTTTAAAAAAAAAAAAACAAAAAGAAAAACAAAAAAATACATCTACATCTCTATTTTTTCTGTGTTTATTTTTTCGTAGGTTATTAATGGTTTCTGGAAACACAGGGAAGAATTCATCTTCTTTTCCCTTCTTATATTTTACCGTCCATCACGTCACTTACTCCTTTCATTTTCATAACTTCCTCCATCACCTCCATCCACCATATTCATCCATTCCTGAGCACAATGTAGCAAAAGAAAGCAAGCCACAAACTGCTACAAAAATCACAAAGTTCCTTAAAAAACAAAGTAGTTCATGGACTGCAAATAAAAATAAGGAGGATCTGACAAAGAAAACCCCATGAAAGACAAGAGTTCCACCCATGGCATCTGAAGCACCCCCCACACAGCATCTACCATAAGAAGGAACATCAGCAGCTCACCCACAGAGCTGCTCATTCAGTAAGCTGCTCACTCAGAGAACAGGAAAATAGTGAATAATGTAGCATCTAAAAGGCTTGTCTCCTCACTCCAAATCTTGCAAATGCCTTGGAAACAACAGGTAAAATCAAGTATTGCTTCTCCCCCCTCTCTATGCATCCATAGTATCCATAAATAATTAAATTTTTAGACTTTGAGTTTAAGGGTCAGAAAGGTGGCTAGTTAGCTTCACCACCATCATGAAGAATGACTGGGGGAGAGCTACAAAGACATGCCACTTAGGCATGCAAAATAAAATAATTTAAATCAAGTGGAGTAGAGGAGAACGAGGGGAGGAAACACGCAGTCCATCATGAATTGACATGGAGAAGGAAACCATGGTCTCTAACGAAAACTAGAGCTTAGGTCGAGTTACATAAGCACTCCAAAAGTAGTTGCGCGGTCTAATAATAAAGAGGGCCCATCTCCTCCAAACCAGTAAATTGGAAATTTTCAAAGGGAGAGAGACCGACAGAAGCCCACAACACAACAATAATGAGTTTCAGATAGCGTCACCCTACCCATGGCTTGGTTCTCTTTCATAAATATGAGCAGGGAAGCATTTATAGCAAGCAAACAATGCCAAATTCCACTTCTAGCCTTAGAGAAGAATAAGAATAACCAGAAGATGAAGAAGAACAAGAAGAAGAAGAGCCAAAAGAAGAACCAGAAGAGGAACAAGAAGAAGAAGAGGAAGAGCCAAAGGTTGAAGGAGAAATAGAAGTGATGGCCATAGAAGTCATATAGATAGCAGAAAGTGGGCAAGAAGAAGAATCACATCACATCACCACGTCCCCTCAATACCGAAGAGGTAGTTGCCACCTTATCTTATCTGAGTGCAAAGAGAAAAAGGCAGACCTCTATGTATTTCAAAGTTGACAAGAGTCATAGGATAAGTTAGAGAGAGCCAACAACTCCTCCCATGAACCCAATTATCATCGATGAATCACCAAGGGAGGATGAAAGAATCGAATAAATAGTTTTGAAGGAGCAGCTACAGAAGGCACCGACAGATAATGTAGCATTGAAGGAGAAATTGCAGCAAAAAGGGCAGCAAGTAGCCACCATGGCAGACTTATGCATAGAATCCCTTCAACACATATTCCCTTCTAATTCATATGTTGTTTACGTCAAGGAGAAATGGATTCTATTTCAAATAAAAACTCTAGCCTCCCTTGGATCACTACGTTTCCAATATTGTAGACAATTCATGAATTTATAGAAGCGAGCTGACATGGATGATTAGGAAAAGATGGTAGAGTTTTATGTGCATAACCTTGTGCTGAAAAGTCTGGATATTTGGAACCCCAATCCTACAATGGGGGATATGCAGTCGATGGCTCTAGTATCTTGGATGGTGAATTAGGACACTAGAGAAAAAGAGATATGGGGGTTCGTGGGAAGAAGAACTAAAGAACAATTATATATCAGACCAGAATTATTCAGACCAAGAGGAGTCATCCTTAACCATTGAGAGATTCAAAAGGACCCCGCACTATTTGAAATCTACCTTTAGACTCAGACACAGGTAATAGGCCACTTTGATGATGTTTCTAGGCAAATAGAAGATGAGTGCATTATGGCCAGCCATAGGAGATGGAATAGCCTCCCTCATAGCCTCAAGAATTGGGATTACCATACTTCAGAAAGACAGAGGGGTGCATTGAAAAGGGAACCATTATACAAGAGGACCATGCAGGCCAAAAATATCTAATGGTTGGGACTAAAGCTCAACCCTCCTTTGCTGTTGAGGTTGAATGATGAAAAGGACATAGATGCACAAGATAAAGAATGGGAGAGTGCAGAAAAGAATAATGGTTTTTACCCCCTTGGGGAAACTCCCACACTTCTTCCTTAGGAATTTAGTGGGGATGTCAAAGCTTTAAAGGAAATGCAGGAGGAGGATTATTTTGTCAGAGGATGAGCAACCATTTAGTAGGGGGGTGATGATGAGATCCATCATTAGACATATTTGGAGGGGTTAATGGTCACCATTTTTCCTTCTTAGATCTCATTTTATTTCATTTTTATTATTATTTGGTTTTATGATTCTAGTATAGGTGGTGATAAAGGCTAACATACTCTGAGTGCCTAATATGAGGTTGAGTGCAGAAAATGAGGAATTATTAAGAATTTTTATAAGGATTTTATCATAAAGACTGGTAGGAGACAGTAAGGAGAAATTATAGGAGGATTTTCCACCCTCCTTATCTCTCAAAGGTAGCCAAAGGATCCCAGAGATTCTCTCTAGTAATTCGAACTCCAAAGGAAACCAAAGGATCCCATGAATTCTCTCTAGCAATTTGAATCCCAGAGGTAGCCAAGCAACTCAAGGACGATAGCACTCAATCTTGGTTTACTTGGAGTCAAGTGGACTCAGTCACCATTTTTCAAGGGAGATGTTGGTAGCTTCACTGTAGAATAAGTAGAGCAGAGCTAGAGCTAGGAGGAGTTAGTCAATTCCAGTCAATTCTAGCTGGAACTTTGTTGCAAGTTATTGAGATTTTTATTATTTAAGTGATCAAAATTTTAGAGATGTATGAGTTTATTATTTTATGAAATGAGCAGACGGATTTCATTTTACTGATTTAAGTTTCAGAGAGCTAGGCTTGTGGGTTAGGGCCCAATCCACGTTCCTCAGCCTCTCTATTGTACTTGTTCTTTGCTTTCTGTCATTTCATTAGCTCCACTTTTGATAATTTCATTTATGTTCCAAGTTGCTACTTAGTTTTGGTTTTAATAGGCTGTTGTAGTTTTTCCTTTGCTTGTGAGTAATAGAATAGAAAAAAACCAAGAAAATATATGGATCAAGACCCCCTTCTTAGCTCTTTCAATAGACCTCGAGGAGGGCGAACCTTCCCACAGGCCCAAAAACTGGTTTTTGTTTCCTATTTCCTAGGTTAAAGATAGAGTTGCATTAACATTTTTCAGTCTTCCTTTGCACTGTATTTTTACGCATTTTCCTCTTTCTTTGTGCATAAGTTAGAAGGATTGAATGCAGGAATCATCGTTAAAGTCCCAAAGCAGCTCTGAGGTGCCTCCCGCTTCATTTTCCCTCTCTGCCTTCATGGCTTGAACATTGTTTCTATGCTTCCATTTCCTCCTTTGCCTCTTATTTGCAACTCTTGCACCCACCTTTTTTCCCTCAACGCACTTAAGCCCTTCGTCCTGCCTTATTCCTTTGTTTTTTTATTCACAGTTACCTTACCCTTTTTAACACAAAACACGTAAAATCCATTCAGAAATCATCAAAAACTTGACCTCCGCCTTCCCCCTCGAAATCCCCGCTACTGTACTTCAAATTTCACACTCTTGATGGTTTAAGTTGTTCCCGTTAACACTTACCACTTACAGACGTCAATTGTGATATTCAGCACATCACAAATCACTCATCACAACCTTTTCCTTTGTTTCCTTCAACACTTACCGCCTCCAAACACTGATGTGATATTGTCGCCACATCATAAATCACTCACTGCAACCCGTAACATTATTTCCCTATTTCATTTAACACTTATCACTTCTAAAGGCCGATTGCGATATCGGCCCCACCTCCACGTCACCACTCTGCATCGCACATTGCAAATCACACCTTTTTGTTCTTTTCTTTAATACTTATTGCTCCTATCAGCCGATTGTGATATTGCGATCATGCTCCACCTCTTCTCCCACCGCCACGTCGCCCATCGCAAATCACACTTCGCGAGACTTACCTCATCGCACAAGAGAGGTTGATAAGAGAATCAACCTCTAGATCCCATCATCAAGAGGGAGAACAAGAAAAACTGAAAATAAAAGAAACAAAAACCAACTCAAAGAATTCTGAAAGTAGGGAGGAGTCTAGGAAAGTAGAATCTAATTCCAAAAGGAGGAAGGAGTTACAGGGGGAATTCTGCAAGATAAAGCCTCCAATATTTGATGGAGAGAAGGAAGAGGATGCGGAAGCCTGGCTCTTGAATATGGAAAAATATTTTCATGTATATGAGTATGAAATCAATCTAAAGGCAAGGCTTGCAATTTACCAATTGCAAGGTAAAGCCACATTCTTGTGGGAGGAGACCAAAATTATAAACTTGTTGGATGAAAATACAGTCTCATGGGAAGAATTCCGAGAGAATTTTAAATCCTGATACCTCAGTGAAAAGTATTATGATGGCAGACCTAAGAAATTCTATGAGCTAAGGCTGCGGTAGCTCACCATTGATGAATTTGTGATGAAGTTCACAAATTTACTTCGCTATGTACCATACATAAGAGAAGAAAAACCGAAGGTACAAATATTTTTAAATTGTTTACCCACAATATACAAAGAAAGAATTGAGTTTGATAAGCTGAAGACTATGGACGAAGCTGTTAGAAAGCCCGACTATACTATCTGAAATTTAAGGGACAGAATGACCACTTGACAAACTAGTAGAATAAGGAAAAAGGGAAGGCTAAAACAAGCTCAAAAATACTCAAACCAGCCTATTTAAAATTTGTTGGCAAAAACCACCAACGAAAAATATTCAGTAATGGTGGAGAAAATTAGCTGACCGATTCTCACATAGGATCCAAGCCCAAGGAATGGAACATCAAATGAAATGTAGTGGTAAAACCAAAGGAACCCCTAAAGTGCTCGGGGTGTGGAGAACCTCACATGTTGAGGGACTTCCCACACAATCCCCAGTTATTCAAAACATTCAAGCAATGCACGAGGCAACCATAGCGAATGATGTTGCCAAAATCATTCCTCGAATTAGCGCCACATTAGAATACTGACAGGATAAACATCAATAAACCATGATTTAAATTGAATGTATCATTTTCAACCAACTTTTATCTGTTTTAATTGATCATGGAACTAGTTTAAACTATATTAGTCCACACAGTGGAAAAATGTAAATTGTAGACAAAAAAATTTCAGCACTCTTGGCTGGTGCAGTTTCCTACTGCCACCAAATTGAAGGTAAACCATAAATTTCATAAGTAACCTGTAAATATGAATAGGTATATTACATATCTAAATCTGAATATCCTACCCTTAGGGTATTATGACTTACTAGTTGGCATGTATTGGCTGGAACAACAAAAATCAATATTAAATGCTTAGAAAAAATAGTAAATTGTACAAATGCACTAGGAAACTCAATTGTATTGAGAGGGAAACCAAAAATTGTGTCTGTTAGACAAATTATTGCATTACAGTTGAAGTGGACAATGAGAAAGGGTTGTCTAGTGTATGTTGTACAATTGAATATTTGGGACAACATGCAGAAAATGAACTTATAAAAACTTACCAATGATTAAAGAATTTCAGGATGTATTTCCTAAAGAAATCCCTCAGCTTCCCCCTTGGAGAGATATTGATTTCTATATTGATATGGTTCCAGGAGCCTCCTTAGTTTCTTGAGACCCATATAGAATGAGTACACTAGAACTGTTAGAATTAAAACTTAAGTTACAGGAACTGCTAAACAAAGGATATATCAAACCTAGTGTGTCGCCATAGGGAGCGTCAATTTTATTCATCAAGAAAAATGATTGTACCCTCAGGATGTGTATATACTATAGACAATTAAATAAGTTAACCATCAAAACTCGATACCCCCTACCACGAATAGATGACTTGTTTGATCAAGTAAGGGGAGAAGCCGTATTTTTAAAAAATGATTTATGAACTTGTTATCACCAACTTTGCATAAAATATGAGGACATCCACAAAATAGATTTTAGAACTTGGTATGGACATCATGAGTTCATAGTCCTACCTTTTGGACTCACTAATGCCCCTACGACCTTCACGTGTCTCATGAATAGTGTTATACACAAGCATCTGGATAAATTTGTGCTAGTTTTCATAGATGATATTATGGTGTACTCTAAGAATTGAGAGTAACACCAAGAACACCTTCGAATAGTGCTGCAAACACTAAGATAACACCAACTGTATGCAAAACTCAACGAGTGTGATTTTTACAAACTGAAGATTCAATATCTAGGACATGTTATTTCCAAAGAGGGTTTGGTGGTAGTTCCAGAAAAAGTACAAGCAATTTTAAATTCTCCCATACCCACAGATGTATCATCTATCCATTCATTCATATGTATTGCTGGATATTATCAAAGATTTCTGGAGGGATTTTCTTCCTTAGCTTATCCTATTACCTCTTTGCAGAAAAAAGATGTGAATTTTAAGTGGACCACTAAGTGTCAAGAAAACTTTAAGAAGCTGAAAAAAACTATTTGTTTCTCCCATCCTAAAAATTGTTGATCCAGCAAAGGAATTTACTGTGTGCACTGATGCTTGCATAGAAGGAATGTGAGGAGTATTACTGGAAGACAATGCGGTGATAGCCTATGAGTGTAGAAAACTGAAAAAACATGAACAAAATTATATAGTTTATAGCTTAGAATTAGTTTTTGTCATACATGCATTGAAAATGTGGCGACATTATCTATTGGATAAGAAATTCATGTTGATGACTGACCATATCAGTCTAAAATATTTCTTTAGTCATCCATATTTTAATGCAAGGCAAGCGAGATGTTTAGCTTTCCTTAGTGAATTTTATATGGAAATCAAACACATTAAAGGAAAATAAAACCGAATTGTTGATGCCTTAATTATACACTCTCATCAAATTTTTTCTTACACAGGTAGTAGTGTACAAACCAATATTGAAGAGAAGGTTCAAGAAGTTCTCTCACAAGACCCCTCATATTTGGAATTGCAGAAAAAAATACAACAATTTGAAATCCTAGGATATGCCATGAATCTGAAAGGATTAATCATTTATAAGCAAAGGCTTTATATTCCTAACATACCTATTTTGAAGTAGATGATCATTATGGATGAATGCCATAATACATCATATTCAGGTCATCCGGGTTACCAAAAGATGGTGACAACATTGCAGAAAATTTGTTTTGGCTTGAAATAAAGAAAGAAATAGTTGATTACCTAGACTACCTCGGACCAAGTATCAGCATGGAATTGGGAAGTGATGTCCATGGATTTCATAACAAGACTACCTCGGACTAAGTATCAGCATGAATCCATTATCGTAGTGGTAGACACGCTAACAAAGGTTGCATATTTTATTCCAGTGCAATCTACCTTTGTAACAACACAACTGGTAAATGTGTTTATGAAGGAAATTTTTAAACATCACGGAATACCAAATATGATTATCTCTGATACGGATGCAAATTTCACATCCACCTTTTGGAAGACATTGTTTGGGGGGATGGGAAAAAAACTGAATTTTAGTGCAGCTTATCATCCTCAAACCAACGGGCACACTAAAAGGAAAAATCAAATACTAGAGGACATGCTTCACATGTATGTAATGGACAGACCCACCAGGTGGGAGTATTTTATTCATTTAGTAGAATTTGCATACAACAAAAACTATCAAACATCTATTAATATGAGTCCATTCGAGGCTTTATATGGTATAAAATGCCATACTCCACTTAGCTGGAGTCAGCTAGAGGAAAAACTGGTACTTGGACCTGAGGAATTACATAAAATGGAACAGAAAGTACGAAAAATTCAACAAAACATCAAAGCATCTCAAGACCACTAGAAAAGCTATACATATAAGAAAATAATACACAAATAATTTAATATTAGGGATCATGTGTACTTAAGAATAAAACCTCACAAGGTTACCCTTCACACCGACAGTTATGCTAAGTTAACACCCAAATATTGCAGGCCCTTTGAGGTTTTGGAACGAGTGGGCCTAGTAGCATATAAATTGGCTCTACCTATTCATATTAGAGTTCATAATGTTTTTCATGTGTCATTGTTGAAAAAATATGTTCATGATCCTTCTCACGTGTTTGACTGGACTTTGATACAGATGGAAACAGAAGGGGAATTTCTTCTAGAACCACTTCGTATATTGGGACGGGAAGAAACTGTGCTCCAGAATATAACATTCTCTCAGGTGAAAGTACAGTGGAAGCACTTTAGACCTGAAGAAGCTACATGGAAGCGAGAAGAAAGCATGAAAGAAGCTTTCCCAATGTTGTTCAAAGAATAATAAGAGTCATCTGCTAACACCGAGTACAGTGTTTCGTTTTATACGGGGGCTATGTAATACCCTTGATTTACAACTCTTATGTTTATGTAAATAGGACAAAGACTAGGTTCACCTATGGAACAATTATGTTGTTGGTGGAAATATTTTAATTAATAATTATTGATGAAAATTGTGTCAATTTTGTAAATGTAGAGTAATAGAGATATGAAAATTATTTTCCATGAAGATAGGATAGAATTTCATACTTTCCCAAATTCTCCAAAAAAATCTTTTGGAGAAAAATTAAAATTAAAATTAAATTAGATAGAATAAAATATCTAAGAGCTCCCCAGTAAAGAGGAAAGTTACTGGGAAGAGGTAAGGAAAAAAAAAGTTGAGGAAAAGTAAGTTTTAAAGTAAAATTTTGTGGAAAAACAAAAGTAAAGCCTAGGTTATGGGAAACAACAGCCCAAAATAATGGGACACCGTAATGGAAATTTGCTGGTGAAAGTTGGCTTAAAACTGCCATCACTAGTGTGACAAGAGGTTGTCAACACTGGGGAAAATCGATCTCTACTTGGGGGAAATATTTGAGGAGAAGCTCGTGTTTGGGAGGAAAATCATATGTACAAGTTGGTATGCAGTATGTAGAAATTTTTATAATCAATTTCTTGTGTTTTAGTAATGATTAGAAGCATCATCTTGTCTAATTTAGTAGACATATTTCTGCTTTGTAATTAGGGATTATTGTTACATTAAACTAGGTTGGAATAATGGTGTAGGTTAGCTTGTTATTCTTTTTGAATACTGTGTTATGTACAATGTTAATACAATGTTATTTACAGTAGATTAATGTACTATAGATGTATGCAATTACAATATGTTTAAGTATACACCCACACAGGGTTATGATCAGAGGGTAAATGCAGTATATAATCATATATGAGTAGAAGTAAAATAAATAAGATAGCCTTTAGAAGCTATGAGAAAACAAATCCATTACTAGAATGAGTAACAAAATCTTGAAGAATTAGATATTAAACTAAGACAAATCTAGAAATATATCATTTCAATTCGCTGGAAAGAATAAATCAAAACTAGTTATGTTACTTCTAAGCTACTGTGAGAAGTACAAAGCATCCTGTAATTTAATTCTGAAAGAAAATCTGTGTGGCTACTATGCCAAAATAAAAATGTGAATGTATGATATACTATACAAATAAGTTGCACATTACATTTATGAATAATCTACCGATACATTTAACATTTACTAGAAATCCAAACAAGGAAACCATTATTATCCAAGAGAATTATGAAGAATTTAGTAAAGGAAGTAAACAATAAAAAAGACGAATGAAGTCACATAACATATGAAAGTATTCAAAACCTGATGATTTCATTCATATAATCTAAAAGTATGATTTAAAGTACATACACCTCCATCACAGAAAGGATGAGGAAATTTAACTTAGATTTCTGAGCATATATATAAATAAATGTCTAGATACAACCAATAAATAACGATGTACATCCTTGATGCTATACATCCATATGTATAAGAATGTATTAAAAAGAAGAAAAAATATTACATAGGTTCATCAACTGTCAAAGGCCAAGTATGGAACTGACACCAAAACATAGAAGCTACAAAAACATCTGCCTAAGTAGAACTCAAATCCTTTCCAGAAGGAGAGCCATGGTGGAACATCATGCTACCAACCTGAGGAAGAATGCAGCTGGTAAGTATTGGCAGTTACAGAACCTTGAGTTTCACGCAGACCAACATAATTCAGAAGCATACTTGTAATACGGAATAAGTGCGAAAATTAGAAAGAGCCAAAGAGAATAATAAATCAAAAATATTGTTGTCTAAGGGGCAGAGAGATACTTTACCTGAGAACTCTGTCGTGAGGTTTCTTGTTCCACCTTTGCATACAAAACAAGCCACGATGTGAGTGAAAAATTACATCGACATAGTAAAATGTAAGAGAACACATAGAAACCCAGAGATTTCCATAGGTATCAAAATTACCTAATGAAGGAGGTAGGAGAGGATAAGTTGTCCTCCTCATCGCGCCTCCAACTATGGACCTATACAGAAAAATATATGGGTTTCACAAACCCGAAAATATAAACATATACATCAAACTAAAATGTTACGCAGAGCGGAAACTATAATCCAAATTATATGTACAGCGATGCCCAAAACGAGAAAGATAATAGTGGTGAGTAGGGTTGTGGGCCAAACCTCAATCGAGGAAGCCAAACTTCATATGAATTTATAAGAAATCTTAAGGGGAAGAAACCCCAGATGGTTTAGGCATTTCTCTAAATATTATGAGGGGAAACAGCCCATATTTTCTTTATGTACCTACCTTGTATAGTATAAAGAGAAAAAAAACTCAATTGGAAGATACTTCGATGAGAAAATGTAAAGAGAAAAAGTAAAAAATTAATGGAGAAAAGGGTAGCACATACCCTACATAATTACTCAAGGGAATTAAACCTAAAATTGTATGGGTAACACAGATATTATCCAAAGCTATAGTCAATGTACCCAAATACAAACAACTCTATGAGCATAATGAAAATTCAAATCTACAACCCAGAAAATTAAATGAGAAACCCAAAATTTAATGGAATAGGGGATAGCCATTACTCTGCGCAACATATTCCATTCAGAATAATTTAGCCCATAAACCAAAAGGATCAAAAGGGGATTATTTAATGATCTCTTCAACGTACTCAAATAACCAGGAATCGAACCCAACCTCATATGGGTGGAATGGCCAATTAAAAGAAAATATTTAAATGTGATTTTACATATAATATAACATAGGTCTTTAACACTATGGTTAACCTATGAGAGACACTGAAATCAAGCCATAAATCAAATAGGGAGAAGAGAACCAAATCAAAAAGAAATGTAACACATCAAATGTGTAGTGCTTAACCCAACATTCCATGGGTAGAGAACATATTCAACCCAAAATCGAAATGCTATACTAAATAAAAAACCCAGATTTAAATCAAACATACGATCATAATTCCCTTATGTTCACACTCAAATGGGTAAACTAATATTCACAAATAATCTGAAGAGCATAGTGAAAATATAGTGACCAAACCTAGAATATAATGGGAATAATGTTTATCATATGCAAACACAGAATTTGAAATGTGAACTTACCTCGTACTGAAGAAAAAAGGGGCTAGAGGATTTTCGGATTTAACTCAGTGATATGTCACAGTAACGTTGTGAGAAGGATGAGAAGTATTACCCCTTTATCCAAATGACCACGCAAAGAAACATAGGGTTTCCTTCCTGTGTAAGTTAAGAACCCACGGTGAGATGGGTATTCCCAATTTAAGGAAAATCCAAAGACATAAAATAGAGGAAAATGCAGAAAAGAGGTTACCTGATATGTTAATGTCGATTCTGACCACACTATGGGGTTTCCCTGCAATACAAAAACATGGACATTTAGAAGAAAACCCAGAAAATCTAAGGGAAAATACAATTATGCATACATTCCAAAAGAAAACACAGAGAAATCATTGTAAAACCCTTACCTTTGAGGTCAATGGAAAATAAATTATCTACGCAACAACATTTCTCCCATAGTTAGCATGCTAAGCCCAAAGAGGGTTGGTTTCGAGGAGGAATCGAGCTTCCATGGCACTTCGAAATCGAGTTACAAGTTCGAGCACTGGCAGCATAGCTCCCTCAAGCCTAAAGGCAGCAAACCTCACAGTGAAGGATCAAAATGAGGAAGAGAATGGTAGGTAAAACCCTTAGGGTTTTCTTAATGCTTCTGATCCATAGACCATTCTCCCTTGATCTCAGTCGTTCATCAATGGCATTGAAAGGGGTGAAGGGGATGTGAGGGCACATGGCCTCTACCAAATGGTTGAGTCTGAGCTAGACACGTCATTGAGATAGGTTCAATATATTAAATGTGAAACAAATGTATAAGGTAGGTGTTAAGCCTTCGTTCCATCACCAACATAGGATTATACATATGTTAAATAATGGTAGTGAGGGTATAGAGTATACCATAGTAAGACTATAGGTATGTTAAATATTGGAGTAATGTATAGAGTATAGGTAGATTACTATATGTATTGGTAGGTTAATAATATTAACCTATAGGTGTTGCATGTGACTAATCAAAGAGTTAGGACTCCTTCAATTAACAAAGAGTTAGGATTCCTTTAAATTAGAAAGTTTTAAATTCGCCACGGCATTATATATTATGGGCATTAGTTAATGGGTAATGATTAGGGAACCATGAAGTTAACTAGGGAAACATGAAGCCTCCAACCTTAATTAAAAATCAAACTTATTTAAATTGATAAGATGGTGAAGGATGGTTGACGATCATTAACCAGAAAAGTGACATGAAAACAAACATTTGGTGACATGACAATGTACTAAACAATTTGTAATTCAAATGTATAAGAATGTGACAACCTTTTTTTTTGTATATCATTTACTTGTATATGCACATAATGTAAATGTGATTTGAATAATTTATTTCTATGTTACTACTTCGTAATTGAATTACGAGTTCTTTTTTTTTCTTTTCCTTCTAGGAAAATATAAATTGTCAAACTTTCTCATATAACTATGAATGCAATTGTGTTTTATAAAAAAATTTCATAGAATAAACATTTTATGTTATATCCAATTACGAGCTTCTATATGAAAATTTTCTAGCAACATAATCCTTATTTTGAATGGCAGGGACTCCGCTACCTGTTAATATGGAGTTCATACTAATTTTTAAGACAAAAATTTCAATTTTCACCTTAATTTTACATAAAACTTTATATAGGGAGGTAAACTAATTAAAAGTAATATATATGTGTGTGTGTGTGTGTGTGTGTGTGTGTTTTACTATGAGGCATAATTTCTTCACTATTTAATACAAAATTGACAATGGCATGTAAAATTAGTATTACTAGTACTACATGATGTAAAATTCACTCTTTATTAATTTATTATCACTTATAACATAATTTTATATTAACTTTATATATAGAAAAATAAAATACTTTAAATTTAATTTTTTTTTCTATTTTGGTGGTCAATAAGATGTTTAATTTATTCCATTTTTAATATGAATTTTATATTAATATTTAATAAAAAATGTATCTGAGAGAGAAATAATTTCTTCTTAATTTAAAGTATGATAGAGATTTGTAATTCCTTCAATGTTTAATATGGAGTTGATACCTAATATTTTAAAAATTAATAATAACAAATATTATATATATATATATATATATATATATATATATATATATATATATATATATATATATATGATGATGATGATGATGATGATTAACGTCCACTAAGACAAATGCAGCCTATTGGACCTCAAGAAAGGAAAAAGAGTGTAAGTTTGATTCTTCAAAATATTGTTTATATGATCAAAGAGAAGGCAAATAAGCGCCCCAATATTGCTATAGAAGGGTTGGCTTAATAGGTCAAGAAGATTCGAAGTGTGGCAGATGTTAGGGAATTGAGTGTAGATATGAGTAAGAGTCAGGCAGTCTAAAAGGAAGCATTTTTCATCTTCCACCTACATAGTATCACAAATATGACATATTCTATCGTTCCAAGGAGTCTTGGGAATGGACCACCACACGGTCTCACTCCAAATCTCATGATAATTAGTTCTTATCCTAGCAACGTTCATTTTTTTCTTAGTGTTGGTCAACACAAAGAGAGAACTCTGATTATCAAGGGTTGGGTTGATCACCTCCTTATAGTATCTTAGCTTCATTTTACCCTCCATCTTCTGATCCTCCCAAGACTTGTCCATAAACTTGGAGGTATAGTATTTTTGACACCATATTTTCTTCCCATACTAAGTTCCTCCTTAATTCACCAATATTTGAGCCAAGACTGGGCATCCTTATGCCACCCGCACTTGAGGCGAAGGTGGGGGTTTTGACTACAGTTGGAAATAATTTTTAGGAGCCTTTTCGATTCCATGTTGTAAAGCTTCTTCTTATACATCAGATATCTAAACATAGTCTTACTTTCAATGGGGGACAAACTAGCTTCGATCAAGAGGATAGGATAGGGAGTATTTCCTTTGATAGGTTTTGGGTTATGAATTTGTTTTGAATCTTCTCAATCTTCCTCTATGACTCTTTGGATATACTACAGCCCCAAACTTCACATCTGTATAGGACAATAGGGGTGATGAGAGTCTCAAAGAGGAACCTATTTTTACTCCAAATGCTAACTTACAATTGTTCTCAAGCTCATAATAAGCCTTCTAACCTCCAATAATCATTTTCTCAATGTTATAATTCTAGTTGAGTTGATGAGGGAAGTCAATGCCCAAATAATTATAAGAATAAGCCTGCTCTAAGCACTGGTTATTAAACACGAAACTAGCATGGGTGATATTTTTGGATTTAATGATCATGACTTTAGTATTATCGGTATTAATTGTCATACCCATATTCTTGGAGCAGTAGACATGAAGAGTCTAAAGCTGCTTGTTAAGGTCATCATGGTTTTTTTTCAAAAAGAATAATATCATCGGCATAAAGGAGAAGAGTAATGAGAACACCAGCAAGCTCAGTGCCCATGCATCCTGCAGTTTCTAGACACTCCTCTAGCTTAGCAATGTATATGCAAAAAGGGGTAGGGGGATAGGGGACATCCTTGCTTAATTCTGATGTTGCATTTAATGTCTTAAGACAACCCCTCCTTGGTCTAAAGCTTGGCAGTGACGCTCTCGTAGATGCGAATCACAAAAATCCTCATCTCAGGAGGGACCATGATCTCTTTAAGTCTCTCCCAAAGTTTATCTAGAGGAACAATGTTAAAATATTTTCTAAAGTCCACAAAATAAAAGAAGAGATCGGTTTTACTATTATGGCATTCCTCCATAGTGATTCTGAGAGTGACAAGATGGTCAATATTCGAGTGATGTCTCGTAAAACCAGCTTTCCCTTTACCTCTTTTTCCCTGGCTTTCAAGCCAAATGCTAAGCTTCTTTTCCAAAATGAGCCCATAAATCTTGGCGAGGATCTGGCTAATCATAATGGTCCTGTAGTTAGATGGAATGCTTTTGTCCCCATTTTTAAAGATATGCACAATAAGTCTTTGAGTCCAAAGTTGAGGGAAGACATGTGGTACAGCCAAATTGAGAAGGTTGTGGAGATGAGGAATGAGGATGGATATTCCCATTTTAAGGATATCAGCTTGGTATCATTCAATATCTTTAGCTTTCCCATTAGCAAACTTATTAATACCAAACTCAACAACATCCAAAGAGAATAAATCCTCCTTAATTGGAGTGATTAAGGGGGTTCCCATAGTGTCTGGAGAGTCATAAAACTTATTAAGATAGTTATCTCAATTTTCTAACGGCATAGAATAATTATCTTTGGTTTTACGGAAAAGCATATTCCGCCAAAATGATTTTGGTGTGACTTTAGAAAGATGGAGAATATAATCCTATATTTTATTAATGTATGACTTTTTCTTTCTCCGGATGAGATTTTTTTATATATTGATATTCTGGAGCTTAATGACTTCATTAGGAGCGTCTTTGATTCATTTCCTGGCAATTTTACAATCTTTGTCATACCATGAATTGGAAGTTCTATTAGTCTTCTTAAACAAAGTCTCATTAGAGAACTTTCTAATGGTATTCGAAAGAATAGTAGTGAAATGGTAATAAATTTGATTAATGTTATTATTATAAGTCATGGAGCCTAAATCCCTCTTTAAATCCTTTAAGAAGAGGTCGGCTTTACTTCTATCGAAATGAATGTGTCTTTTCTTTTCATTGGTCTCTTGAATGTGGGTGGTATGTATAGCAAAATTGATGGATAGAGATAGAGGTATGTGGTCAGAGTCATGCCTGAATCCATTAATTAGCTCAAATTTTGTAATATTATTGAGGATGAGGGTGTTGAAGAGCATATAATCCATGACATTGATACCCAATCCATGGAAATAGGTCATCTGACTGGAGAGCAAACATTTGTTAATACCATTACAAATGAATAGGTCCTGGGAACTACAAAGTTCGAGGAGCTAAGTGCCGAATATGTTCTCGATAACGTATTCAGAATTTATCTTGAATTTATTAGCTAAGTTACTATCTTCATCAGGCCACAAGAGGTCAGGGTTAGATTTTTTATTTTACGTAATGGCTTGGTTAGTAGCAGTTCTAGCATTAAAGTCTCTGAGAAAAATAATATTACCTTCATTCCTCGGGTTGAAGATGTCTTTTTCTAAAGTATTGAAAGGAAACTCCTTATCCATGTTTTTCTTCTTCTAGGATGTAGAGTTGATAGGAGAGAAATATCATATTGCAAGAAATATCCCATTGGTCGTAGAATTAGAGATTTTGATCCAAATTTATTGATTGAAGGGGTGGACTTTATGAAGTTGGATGTGAGAGGAAACAACGCTCCTTATATAGTAGGCTATACCACCAAAACCCCTCCAAGAGGATTTATTATTCCAAACAGACCAAAGACTGAAACCGTCAAGGTGAGGGACCCTAGATTCATCATGCTCCCAAGTTTCAACTAAGAGAATAAGGTCAATATCACTTGGGATCAAACTTAACATATGACCTTTACACCATGGAAATCCATGGCAGTTCCAAAAGAGGATCTAGAGTGATGCAAGTCCCTATTTATTACTCGTGCTTGAGACTTTATCTCTAATAATAGCTTTCATATTCCTAATGATTGCCCATTTCCCGCCTCTCTTGCCTCCTTGATATTTTGGACTTCTTTCCTAAGTTCAGCTTGGTCTTCTGGAATGAGATCTTCAGTTATAAATATTCATGTTCCTTTTAGGCTTGGGGATTTCCTGAGTATATCTAATTTATGTTCATCACAACTAACCTTGACACAGATGAGCCTGTGTTTATGCTCAAGTATCTTTCCAACCCTTATTGCTTCTGTGAGATAAGTTGTTTCAATTTGAGATTTTGTGTTTAATTGTTCTTTAACTATTTCTAATGAATTTCATTATTTTGTTCTTCTATACCCGCAATTACAAGATTTAAGCCTCGTTTGTGGCCCTCATATTCGAGTACAATTAGTTTATTAATTTTCTATTTGATGGGTTTAAAATCTAAATTGTATTTTGTATTATTTAGGGCTGAGTTATTTAACATTCAAACAATTATTAAAAACAAATATATATATATATATATATATATATATATATATATATATATATATATATATATATTGAAAAAAACATTATATATTATATAAAACAAGTGAAAATTAATTTTTTTTTTAATATAATTAAATCATTCTATTAGTGTCTTATTCAAAACCAAAATAAGAATCAAAGCTCTAGAAATACTATTTTTTCCTCAAATTTTACAATTAAAAAAATATATACATTTGATCAACCCTTAGTAAGTCTAAAATCCAAATAAATCTATACTGATTTATATTTATTCAAATTTTAAAAAACAACAAGGCATAAACCAGCTTTCATTTACTTAATATTTATATTTATATAAACACCTTTTTTTTAATATTATATTTATTTTTATGCTTTAAAAAATATTATTACATCACTGATTTACATTTGTCCCCCACAAAGGCCCGGGCCCATACTTTGAAGTTGGGAAACGACTAGGAAGTCCATCACAACGTCTCTATCATTACCGTATAACACAGTTTCTGAATCCACTAATCAGCCCACTGGAATTTGCGTACTCGTGACTGTTTTGGTTAATTCATGTTATGGACCGTAGTCCAGGTTCAGAGAAGCGATCTACACACTAAATAATTGCCATGCTCGTACTCAAACATCAAAGGACGTTTGTTTGTTCAGTGTATTTGCAAGCTAGATGTGATAATATAAAAAGTTTATATTCAATGATAATTGATATTTATATTTTTAATACAAAATTAAAATTAATAACTAAATAAAAATAATTTTGAATTACAAATTTTATAAATTATTATTATTTAAATAATAAATATAAAAATGTTAATATTAGGAATTTGACTTTTATGATTCATAAATTATGTATCAAATCTTTCGGTGAAAATTACATTGGAGAAATTTGTGTCGACCCGTTTCGAACTAGCGAGTGTGGTTCATCATCAAGACAAGATGCAAAATCTGATCTAAGACTCAACTTAAATAAAAATGCTAATTCAAATTTTCATTCAATTATTATAAAAAATATTATTTTTTAAATAATAAATATAATAAATGTTAACTCAAATTTTCATTTAATTATTATAATATATATATATATATAATAATAATAAAATAATTTTAAAAATATAACTTACAATCAATCTAAATGTTTAAATATCATAATAATAATAAACAAATAAATATAAATGCAATTGTCTTTTTTATATAAAATGAATTGTTTCATGTCAAAACATAAAAAATATATAATAGATAGTTAAATTTAATATAACTAAGTAAAAAAGGATTGAACAGTCGATCCTAAAAATAAAATGATATTTACAACTTTTAAAAAGTAACTTCATTTAAGTAATTATGAATTGTAAATTAAGTATATACAATTAGGTATTGACCTTTTTTTAACATAATATACTCATTCCATTCTATATACACTATTTTTTAGTCCATCCCAAATTATGTCTATAGTAATCTCTTTGCTTTTAACTATAGATTGTTTTTAAATATCCATTAGTTAAGGTTTTAATAACTTATCAGTTAAGCTTTGACTAATATATTTTCTAATATTTAACTTTATACAAAATATATATTTTTTAACTTTATTAAAAAATTAATTTTTAATTTTCCCATTAATTTATATATTTCTTTTATTACATGTACAACCTTATATAATAAAAAAAAAAATTGTTTTAACCTCTTATTACATTAAAAAGCATACTTAATGTAAATTTTTTATGGTTTAGTTATCAATATTTTAATTTGAATAGCCAACATTTACTTATGAAAGAAATTATTGATAACATTATATTGAAGAATTCATGTTTCGTTGTTCAAATAATGACTAATTCCTTTAAACTACCAAAAAAGAAATCAAAGAGTGGGTTGCACATCTGAGATAGTTGATAGCCATGACTTATACCAGTCTAGAACCATTCTTGTAATCATAGAATTTTGATTTCATATCAAAAAATAACCATTTTTAGATTTTGGATTTTGTGGGTTATGATTTCTACCATCATAGTTTGGATGAAGAAATTTCCCAAGGAAATAGCATTTTCATATATTTAAATTATATTTAGGATATTTCTGAAATTTACAATCGACATAAAATTGGTTGAGGGTAATTTGTTCAAAAAGAGAGTATACATTTTCATTTTATTATATCAAATGAAATTTCCCATCTAAATCTATATGAAATTTTATTGAATGGTAATTTGTTTATGAATGGATGGTAATCTTATTTTGTTTGAAAAGTTATTTATTTTGTCAAACCGATGGTGATCTTTCTTCTGGTTACTTGATAATGCTTTGATTTCCATTTTTCTCTAGCTACCCCGACTTGTTATTTCTTTCTCCCATCTAAATCTATATGAAATTTTATTGAATGGTAATTTGTTTATGAATGGAATGGCAATCTTATTTTGTTTGAAAATTTATTTATTTTGTCAAACCGATGGTGATCTTTCTTCTGGTTACTTGATAATGCTTTGATTTCCATTTTTCTCTAACTACCCAGACTTGTTATTTCTTTCTTTTTTTGAATGTGGATGTTTCCATTATAACCAATTTAATATATTTTAGATTTAGATTATATTTAAAACTAGCAAAGTTATATTAAAAATATTAATGTGATTATATAGTTGAAGACTCTTTATTTGTATTTACTATTAATAAATATATAACAGTAAAAATAATAATAATAAAATTATTACAATAAAATTATTATTATTATGATTATAATTATTAATTTATATTAATTATTATTTAATATTAAATTTTAGTTATTATTATTTAATTTTAAATTAGGTAATTTAAATTAATTATTTATATTACAACAAAATAATAATAATAATTATTATTATTATTAATTAATATTTTTATTAGTATCAATTAATCTTCTTATTAAGGAATTATTTATGGATTTTTATTAAGATACTCCTTGATGTGAATTTATTGGTGCAGTTCTTCATCATGACCATTTTCCATGAGAAGAAGTCGTAACTGACTAATTTCTCATGATATTTGAATAGTCCACTTAGCACTTATTGCATCAGGTGAAGAAGTGGGATTGAAACTAGTGAAATGAATCACATAGCTTCAATCATCACTTCTGGGGCTTGTAGCCGGTAACTAGGACTTCCCGGGAGGTCACCCATCCTAGATCGCCTCTGGCTCAAGCATGCTTAACTGTGGAATTTTCCCCACAATCAAGCCCACTTAGCTTGCTACCCCATTTGCAAAACCTTAGTAAGTAATTGTAATAATAATTAAACAAATAATAATAATAATTCATTCAGTCATTTTTATTTAATAATAATTAATTGATTACTTATTATTATTATTATTTAGTAAAAGAAAAGTCAATCATGGTAAGTTGTGGTTCATCATGGCTGACTATGATTAATTTTGATATTGAGAAAATCTTTGTCAAAATGCAGCGTTGGACCATGGTAACCATCGTGGTTAACCATGGTTGGCCATGTTTTAGTTTCTTACTAAGACAATATTTGTTCGAATGTGATGTTGGACAATGGTTGACCATGATTATAAACCCAATGGATTTATATTAAACCCTAGGATTAATAGTCTAAACCCTATGAATAATTTTATACCCTAGGAATATGAACCATTAGATTAATAAACCTAAGGGATTGATACTATAAACCCAAGGAATAATAAACCCAAGGCATTAATATTTTTGGAGCGAGGTCCCCTAAGTCCGAAGACCATTTTTGGTTATATTTTTATAATAGTTTAGTAGTGTGCAGGGGCTTTGGGGTGGGTCAAAGCTCCTCATGAATTGTAATGGGTCAAAAGGGTAGATCAAGGGGCCGTAAACCACGGTTTGCAGACCATAGAGTAATGCAAGCTAATAATATAAATATATGTATAGAACAAGTCTAATAGAGCAATTTTTGGATAAATATGAACATGAATGATAGATTTGGATACTTTTTGATATTTTGTGTGAATTGTCTGGGTAGAAGGCTCATGCTGGCTGTGTGCACGGAGACCTTAGTCCTGCTGTGTGCGCAGGTTGTTGAAGTGTTTTTTATGAAGGGAATGAAGTGATATCAATAAAGGAATGTTGTTACAGATATCTGAGTTCTATACGCATCTAATGTTTATGTTATGAATGTTTCTGCATTTTATTTCTGATTTATGTATTGTCTACGAATAGATATTTTGTGCAATTGTGTCTAGGTTTATACGAATGCTTATTGGATGGATTTGATGATTTAAGGTTCTAATATTATGTGTTAAGGGTTATTACTTTGATTATGGATGATGTGTTAACTTGCGCAAGGTATTCCGGATATTTGACCTAAATCTGTCTGTAAGGGTTTACTGGTTAGAGCTTCTGTTGCGAAGGTCTGTTTATGGTTATTTTAGATCTTAACGCATGCACATCGTTCAAACCTCTCTCAGGGTGTGGAAACTTTGTTTCAGCACCCTCCCATACTGCTTCAGGTGAGACTTTGACTTGCGCAAGTAGTTCACTTCTGAAAGGGCCAGTGGTAAGAGGGTTTTGTTGGTTAACCTCAATTCTGAAACTAGGTCAGGACCCCTCAAGCCAAAAAATGGTTTTGTTCCAGGACCGAGAGAATTTTGAGAGAGGTTGGGTGATGCCAAGAGGTCATTGGAAGCTATTAAAGCCTAAACATTTAGGACTGGTTTGAAATACAAATTTAGGAATTTTCCCTAAAACAAAAGATAAGTAAGAAGCTCTCTACTGAAGAGTGGAAGAATAAAAATATTTTCAATGAGGTGCACGAGATCTTCTTCGTAACCTTTGCAGACGAGATGCAGGAGCAGTTGGCAAGGTTAGCAGAATTCCAAACCTCTTTGAACGACGATTAGGTCACGCAGTGGACCCCTGAATTGATCCAACAGTTGGAGAAGATTGATAATTCCTTTACCTTAACTCTATATTACTGGGTTAACAGCGCCTTGGGTGGGTTTGTAACGGAGTTTGTAGTCGATCAGTTTGTGTCCTACTTTGGAGCTGAAAGGATATTTTTCAAGGGATTAAGGGTTAAGTTCTTACAAAGTTTGCCTCTACTGACTAATATGATATTGTGTGAAAAGGGCATTTTATATAGCCACACCGAGTGAGTGACCCCTAATCAGAGCGAAAGCACTATGCATAGCGGTAAATACTATCGGGTCAATCAGGGAGGGGATAGATCTGTATACATTCCTCTAAGAAACTCCCCTGATATAAATGGGAGCAAGGCCACACACATTGAGAATAGCCCTCCTACTGCACTACCATCAAATTCACACAGGGGTAAGAACCCTCCTACCCCACCACCACCCCCACCTGTAGAAGATATGGCTGCACATATGAAGTTACCCACCTTTAAGGGTGTGGGGGATGAGGATATGGACCGATTTTGGTTTTTGGTGAATGCGGTGTGGACTGCGTAGAATTTCAATACGTTTTCAAGAGAGTGCAATTGGCTATGGCCTTTGAAGGTCATGCTTTAGATTGGTTCATGGGTTACCTTACTCAACATGTGGATCCCACAGTTCAGGAGATCAAGGATTCCCTGAGACAATAGTTCCAAAAGCCAAAGTCTTATTTTCAATGCGTGATAGAACTAAAAGATATTAAGCAAGGGCCAACAGAATCAGTTTGGGAAGCTAACCAACGACGGAAGCAAACCATTAGTGATAGAGGATTTTCTTATGATGACAAGCAGTATAAGGAATGGTTCATTACCATGCTATTGCCACATCTACGCAGGCCTATGGGTCAGCAGAAGATTGATTGTTAGGAAGAAGCTCTAGATATTTCTATGAAATTAGAAGCTACGCCGAGGGATGACGCTCAATTTGGAGCGCTACAGATTCAGAGCCAATTAGGAGTTATGCACTTAGAAATTTAGAATTTATGAAGATACCAGAGTAAAGAATCTAGCGTAGATATATGGTGCTTACGCTGCAAGGGAACTAGCCACACCAAATATCAGTGCCCTTTGTTATTGGATTAAATGCAAGCTGGGGGACCAAGTCCACTATGCCCAAGAGATTTTTTTGGGCCTGGTACCCCCACACTGTGGTGTGCTGATTGTCGGGTGGTTGGGCGACATGATACAGACCATTGTCTGCGGTTAGGAGCCTATGTACCTGGACTAAAGCAACAGTGGTGCAAATTTTTCTCTTCACTCGGTCACGATGAGCACAATTGTTGAACACATGACCTGATGATCAACAGAGAAAACCTTTACATAATTTAGGCTGACCCTTCATTGCCAGCATCTCCCTCTAGACTGGGATGATCCCCAGCAAGAGGATACAGAGGGGGGAGATGTGGAGGCGCAAGTCAAGGGAGAGGGAAACTAATTTGTTACAAATATGGAGATGCTGGACACTATGCACGTGATTTCCCGAACCCTGCGCAACAATCCTGCCAGTACTATAGGAAATTTTATCATGTAGTTGAAGATTATTCGGTGTTGATAGCTAAAATGTAGAAAAAGTAGAAGACGCCAACGCAAAACATACAGATGGTTGAGGTTGAACTACATGACGAAGGTCCAAGTGTAAATGTAATTGCACGCAGCAGTATTACCACTGAAGGAAATGAGGAAAAGGTTTCCGCAGAACCACTAAGCAGAAAGGCTTTTGAAAAGAAGGAAAGACTCAACCTGTAGAAAGAAAAAGATATTTTCATTGAAGCCAGAAAGGATTTTTCTTAGTTGGTAGCATCCACGTCAAGAACTCCCATGGAACCAAAAGCTGATGATGAATTTTAACCATTGTTACAAGCCTGCATTAAGTTATTGCGCAATCAGAAGGCAGTAGATAATCTCCTAGCCTTGATAGACGGTTGCACAGAAAAAGAGGTGCCATGGACAGAGCCCAAGGCCGTGAACAAGGTTAATAAGAAAAAGAAGAGAACTGGTAGGGAGATATGCATGACTGTGCAGATTGGAGACTATGAGATGGACCAGGCCATCTTGGATCTAGGGTCTGCCGCAAATGTCTTACCTAAGAAAACCTGGCAAAATATGGGAGAGCCGAAGTTGGAATGATCCACCATTTAGCTACGCATGGCCAATCAGAAAAAGATAATTCCACTTGGCAGCCTTCCGCAAGTTGTGGTAGACATCGCTAGAGTAAAGGTATGCACTGATTTTGAGGTTATACAAATTTTGGATGATGCAGACCCCTACCCTGAGCTATTAGGACTATATTGGGCCATTGATATGGGAGTAATCATTATCCTGAAGCATAGAAGTATGAATTTTTAGAATAATGGTACACGGGTGATAATCCCACTGGATCCAGCAGAAGGAGAATGGTACACAAAATCAATGCATGAGGGGGATGATGTCGAAAATATATATAAGTTGACTGCGTAAAACGAAGATTGGATCAACCCTACAGATGATGGCATGTTGAACTGGGAAAATTATAGCTCTTGTTTTTCCAATTCTAATGGCAAAATGGAGAACTGGAAGAACCATTTGCATAATGTCTCTATGCTGTGCTGCCTCGAGCTCACAAAGAACTTCTGGTGCATCTCCTTTGAGGTAAAATAACTACCCTACTTTGATGGTTCTGGCAGTTTCAAAGAAGTTTTTGAAGCATTATAAAAATTTGTCCCAAAGGAACAAAGGTTCTAGGTGCTTGATTTGGTTATGCGCACAAATCCAATGTGTTGGTGGGAGACACACAAGGGAACTTTCCAGGACTAGGAGGAATGTAGACAAATGATGAAGTTGTGCTTTGAACCTCCAACCACCCCACCAATTGAGCTCTTTTATGGTCGGGGGGATTCGCACAAGAACTTATCCATGTGGATAAAGGTATGGGATGATGTAATATAACCAAATGGGAAAAGTAAGAATATAGTGAAAAATGTTGGAACAATAGTGTTAATCATCATATAAAAGTAAGAGGCCAATATGGAGACCTTCTATTGATGATAAAAACAGAAAAATATGCATAATAAATGGGCCATAAGACGTACAATAAGATAGAACAAGCTTCCAATGGATAAAACCCTCAAATTTAAAGAGGTGCTGCTACTATAAATCAAAGAGCTAGAAGACTGCTATAGCGCTGTTTAAAAGGAACTGCTACAAAAAATGAGGATAAAAAATAGCATGGGCTGATATATACTTCAAAAGATAGATATAATACAGATCTAGGCACTATACAACCTCCAACGAAGAACCCCCAAAGGGTTTTCAGCAAAACACTGTGTACAAGATAGGAATCAAAGCTCTAGGGATGAAGATTCACTGCAACATATAGATCTAGAAAGTGTGGCTGATTTGATATAAGAAATAGTGCAGCCTCCTCTAATGGATCTCCTAGATGAAAGGCTGATCCCTTCACTAGCAAATCTCCTCTTCAAATGGTGTGCCAAAACCACCCTACAACTCCTCCCTCAAAATAACCCAGATCTAGAAAGAAACTACAATGTAGGGGAAAATAAATATGTGGCCTGATGCCAAGATCTGAAAATAAGCACAAGGGCCTTCCTTAATTTCATCCCAATGGAAAGGAACCCTTCTCCAATGAAAATAAGTATTGAAGTGACCCAAAGATGGTCTCCACTACTGCAACCTACAAAAAAAATTGAACCTCAATAGGATCTATGCGGTAGATGTAAGATGAAGCTTCGGCCAAATGTGTGATAGTGGAAGTGAAGTACAAGACTCCTCCAAGAGCTTCTCAATGGAAGAGGTGGGATTCCCAATTAGGAACACCCAGTGCTAAACATCACAACAATCTCAGCTAAATAGCTAGAGAAAGCTATATGTCTAAATAGACCATATATTCAGAAATATCAAATACATAAACATAATGAATATGGCTGCCATCCTCTTCCTTTTCTAAGATGTGAGATTCCAAACCCTATGCGCCATTCATTTATGACCCTACTTCCATGCAAGGTGTCTCCATCTAAAACTGTGTTTTCCCTCATTGATTGCCACTCCTCCATGACAGCGCTGTTGATTTGGTCAAAGTAGACCCAATCAAGGTGTTCCAGCCCCTTTTCACACCTAAGGGTGCTCAATTAAGCTACCAGGAAGTCTTCCTTTCACATTGGCATTGATTTTATTCGTATTAAGGAGATTTATGGATATCCATATCTTCTTATTCATCAACAAGAAATAAAAAACAAAAATTAATATTCCAACTAGCTCATGGCTAATTTAGGAATATTATAGATGAAAAGACATGGAACGAGTGGGTTCATAGATTTGTCCGCTCGTTGGGGCCGGTACCCACCACCTGGTATCTAGAAGTTGAGCTACACTTAGGTACTCGAGACTAGTTTAAAATGACCGAGGATTCCTTAGCAACCTTTGGCTTGGTTGGGGGCTCAAAAAAATTGGATGAAGCCCTATAGGACAGAGATGCTTTGTTCTTTCATGCATCCTGGCCCAAAAAAAATGTGTTGCGCTGGCCTAGGATGTGTAGATGCAAGACATCATCCACTGTCAAAATCTGTTAATCAAGGATAATGAATATGACCCAAGGAATGAGTCTGAGTTATTTTCTCCTACTCTGCATCTGCGGGGAATTTCCCTGATCTGCTTGCAACACGAGATAACGCTCTTGTCTGTAAGATGTCTGTGATAAATCTCTAATAATAGCGTTTATAGCCTGTGTTGCCGCGGAAGGCGTTGAAGGCATTGAAGACGTTCGGCTAGATCTTATACGTGGAAGCCGTAATATCCCAGCTAAGTTATTTCCCAAATTCCTCCTGATAACTTTCTCTTGTTATAGTTTGCAAATCTTTTGTGCATACCATGGATTCATCTTCTCATTCAATGGGTCGTTTTGGTTCTAAGCATTTCGATGATTTAGAAAATGAAGAACAACTTCGTTCTGGTTTAGACTCTCTGTGTTCTCCTTCTGAGTCCTCTTCTAATTCTGCATGCTTAAATATCGAAGAAACAAATCCTCGAATGAAATGGAAACTCCCTAAGATTTCTCCCTCCGATGTATATCATGGTATCTCTCCTTTTCAGTTCCGTGCTCTCAGCCAGATTAAGATCAAAGAAAATTCCATTCGCACTGAGCTTAACTGTAATACCATGATGACTGTTCCTTTGCTTGAACATAAACATATATCTGCTGCTTTAAAGTCTGGTTACAAGTATGTCCATCTGGGGATGGTGAGGGTAGGCCTGAATGCTCTCCATAGGAAAGGTCAAACTGCCTTTGTATTTTCGGCCTTACTTGATAATCGATGGTCATCCTTCACAAAAGCCCTCATTGGAGGCATCGAGACAACTCTGTCCGATGGACCAGTCCAGTATGATGTATTTCCAGATTTTTCAGTCGCCCTTGATGATCCCAATATTCTGAAATGCCTAACTTTAGGTGTTCAAACTCAAGGCTATGATGAGTTTGATAATAAGTCCAAAAATTTGACTATTTTCTACATTACCTGTGTTAGATTTTATAACACAACTATTCCTGCTATTTTACATGCTCCTGAGAAAGGATCTGGCACTATGACACTCATCCAATATGATTCATCCTGCAATCCAGTTGCCCCTTTGTCAATAAATAAAAGATCTCTTGTTCCTCCAGATGAATGGGTTACAAATTGGAAACGCAATACAAAGAAACCCATTGCAATAGCCCAGTCCATAATATCTGAATCTGATAACCAAGTTATTACTAGATTTACAAGAAGACAAATCACTGAACAAGGTCAGTCTTCTACTTCTTCATTGGTTCCGACTATTTCGCACGTCCAGTCTGCATCTGCCAGAGAACCAATGATAATGATTGATCCAGATATTCTTGCTAAGTTGAAAGTTATGTTTTCTGAGCCAATGGTATCTCCTACTACCTCTGTACAATATGTAAATCCTCCTTTAGCTACTGTTTGTGAACATCCACATTGCTCAAAGACTCACTGTCAATTCTCCTCAGATCCTCCTCAGCCTCATGGATCCTCATCTGATCAGTCTAGGAGAATTAATATGATTAAGTTTGTTCCTTCTTCAGAATCTTCTGAACAAACTTACAGACAAGTGACATTCTTTAATATACATGAAGATCTCTTAGTTCAGTCTGTTTCACCAACCACCTCACGTGGTTTGGGTTTTGTTGATCCGTCAGTCATCCCTGCTTACAGACGAAATCCTATTGATAAAATTCCAGCGTCTGTTGAGATTCCCTCAGATTCAGAAATAATTTCATTTCTGAAAATCTTCAAAGGTATTGGACCTTATGATCCAGAAGATCCATGGAAAAAGAAGATGTTCAACTGGGACATCTACACCCATGAGAAAGAACATTTGTATATGCAAGAAATAAAGCTTCTAGACAAGAAGGATAGGAAAAGTTTTAACAGTCAAAATTATTCCGAATGGAAAGCTTGGATGCAAGCCAATAATCAGTGGATATCATTTTATGAATGGTATTATCCTTCTATAAATCAAATTGAAGACTCCTTGATCAAGCAATTTCGCAATGAAGCAAAGCAAAAAAGGATCAAACAGTCTGAGGAATATGTTGATTCAAAGCTTGAACAACAGCCTGTAGTAATTCCTTCGCCACTACAGATGCTAGTATTTTCTCCTAAGATACAATCTATGCTATCCAAGCCAAACTTGCCTAAATCCTTGATAGCAGTCAGGACAAAAGGAGAAATTTTAATCAAAGAAGTTTGCTTAAGGTTGAAAGTAAACATGATTAGACAAGGAACACCAAGCAAACACAGGTGGGAACTTCTTGATGGTTCCATGATTGAGACTGATACATAATTTCCTCCCTGGCGAAATTTTGTAATCAGGCAACAGGATGGTAAGATGTATAAGTTACTTCCATCCCATGTAGATGATTCCTCTTTATCTACAAAAGAATCAATTGCAGCAACAAACTGGACTAATCTTGCTATTTCTAGTTTAGAGAAGTTTGTCAGACAAGAATTTTCATCAAGTGAAGCTGCAAATAATGAAATAAAATTGATGATTGGTAGAGTCTTGCAGAAACAAGACTATAATACGACTTGTCTGAATGAAAACATTAAGATCTTGACAGAAAATGATCATGCTATAGCCAAAAGCCTTGATCAACTTACTTTGCAGACAGATAAGAAGATCTATGAATCAGCAGTGGCTCATGGAAAATAATTGGTTAAGGTTAATACTAGCCTTGATATCCTCAAGAGACAAGTCTACACTGTCTCCACTAATGTAGATTCATTGAAGAAAAGACCGAGTACAAGCTCCGAAACATATAAGTCTTCTACTCTATTTCTCGATCCAAAAGTATCTTTTGCCTTATTCTATTTCACCCTCTTGTTCGTAGTTTGATTTAAGGCTTCCCGCACGACTATCGGTCTTTTCCTCCAGCAGACACTTCCTATAAGCTATTCTCCTTTTGCTAATCCTAGTTTCTTTGGAAAAGCACAAAAGTTGTATATTGATATACTAGGGCCGTTCGTCCGTTTCGAGATTTATGAATGAATATGATTCGAGAATCTATGAAAAAGAGTGATAAATTGTTTATAGTTCCAAAGAACATCGGATGATATTCCGTGAAACTAGTCTTCATACAAGGATTGATGTCTCCAGGGCCTAGAAGAACTAGAAAATTGTGTAAATAATTTTTCGTTTGAAGAAAAAAAGAAAAATTTAGTATTGAAACATCCACTGAAACATTAGCGGATCTAGAAGCCAACAGGGTTCATGCTACTACTTCTAGATTCAAATATGATTCTTCATGGAATCCTGCACTCCTGAAAACTAGAAGAGATATGATGAAAGAAGAATGAATGGCATAAAGATTGGTGCCTGCAAATTCCACATATTCATGGAACATTGATAATTGCATAGAAGCGTGTAATGTCTGTGTACATTCCATGATTGTTTGCTACGGAACTTATCTTGTCGATGACATTGGTCCCATAAATGCAAACCTGATGAAAGAATTATTGGTGGGTTTGAAGCAGTACCTTCTTGATTCTTGGTTGAAATGCGAAACTTTTAAATATGCTTCTCTTATCACACAATGGGAACAATCGATTATTTTAAATGCCGTATGGTAGCACATATATGATCCAGTCACTGGCATTTTCCTGTCAATAATATGATAGGATGTCTTCTATATGGGATTCAAGTCAATTTCATTAGTTTTTCCTCAAATTACTAATGAAATTACTACCATCACTCTTTTGGCCATGAAATCGCATAACATGCAACATTTTGATGAATCACTTCACTGAGTTCCTTCCACAGGCTCCACTCTCTTACCCCAATGTTGATCCTTGAGCCAAAATGAAAAGAGATCTGCTGTGTCCTCTCTTCCACGTTTGGGTTTCTTCGGCCATAGTCAATAAACTCCCTGGTAAAATGGGAGATTATAAGTTTGGTGTAATTCGACAAAAGGCTGTCAAAAATTTGTCATTGTAGAACTTTGTTCTCAAATGAAAACTCGCCGTCCGTGGCCACAAATCCCAAAAAGACCTCATGGTTATCGACAACTACATAGCCGTGCGCCAACAGAGATCTGGGGAAATCGCAAAGGGCGAGAACGGCATCGCAAACACAAATATAAGCATGCCAAAAGAATTCCCAAGCATTCTACACAAAAAAACATTTTCAAGAGAAAGCCTTACAAACATACGTAAATGTTTTCAAAAGAAAAAGGAAATAATTATGCTATAAAGCGCAATGAGAAAGGACATACCTCCAATACTGTCCCAAGAAAAAAGAAAGATAAAGGGAAGGAAAGAAATTCACATATAGAAATAAAAAAGGCAAGGTAAATTTCTTTGACCTTCCTATGTCGATTGTGATGAGCTTTTAACATTCTGATCGGATTCGAGATAATGAATTGAATTTTATGTATTACTGACAACTCTCATCTAGTGAAAGAATTTGTGAGGTCTCTACACGCACAAAATGTAGAGATTGTGACAAGTGATCCAGATGTTTGCGAGTTTGCAACATCGTAAACATGATGAAGAGCGAAGAGATGAAGATGAAACAAGTAGAAATTATTTTTACTCGCATGATTGCGACTACTCGATCCACAGATTAAAGACATGTACAAAACACACTTGATGAATCATCTGAAGAAGTCTCCTTCAAAGCAATCGGATCGGTCGAATCAAAGGGTATGTTGAACCGCATCATTATTTTCAATTGATGCTCTAACCCGGGCAATTCGAGAAAATGAAGACTTTGGAGAAGATTTGCCTCAAACATTGCCTAGCATCCACCAGGCAATCAAAAGAGCTTAGAAAGGCCCAGCAAGAGGAAATGAAGTTATGTCTAGAAAATCACGTGAGATTTGAATGTCAAGATTCTAGGCATAAACCAAGCTTCAACATCACAAGATCTACGCCTATATACGGTAAAAGTGAATAATTGGACATTTTCATCAGAGTCCAATTATAGAAGAAATGAATAAATTCCGGGTACAAGAATGTAGAAGATTCTAATGATGAATTAGAAAAGAAATCGTCTTGGGCATAATACGCTACTTGAGAGATGTTATGTATTGTGTCAAAGATGAAGGTTAGAATTGGGTCCCAAATTGAGTATTGGAAAGCATGAATGAATACGAGATCCATCGAACATTGTCAATAATACTGTTGTAGCACACACCTCGGATAGACAACGGCATGTCGAGAGTCACTATTTTTGCCATGAGACATTACTATGATTTCGAGAAGTTGAGGTAGATTTATTTCTTGCGAAGAAATAGGAGTACATCTTGTTTGTCCCATCGTTCCGGGTATGGGTGTGCAATGTGCAACTTGGGCATACATTTTTCAAAACTTTGAGAAGCATGAGCGCAAAGTTAGACCAATTGAAGTCGGATGAGGTATGGTTATTTTTGTTAGCACAGACAACAAAGAAATATGTTTTTTCCTTTCATCAATTCTAATTCACCTAACGAGTGCTAAAAAGAATTGAAAGAATGGAGAATCTCTTAGCAAAGGTGGAGATCAAAAAAGAGATTTTGAAGACGGAAGAATTGTTGGATAACGAAATATGCCGGAAGAAATAACGGACATCAACGCTGCTAAATTTAAAAGAATGTTGTTCGGAAGATCCAAATGCTTTACGCATATAAAGAAAAAAGAAGTTGATGCCATTAAAGGATTTCGGTGGAAAGCTACGAAGATTGACGAGTCCTATGAATGCGGAACAAATGAAGCTATGCGGAGAAGAAATCAAGGAATTGTTGCGATAAAGGAAAGGTTTGATAAGAAAAAGCAAGAGTCCTATTGCTTGCTTTTGCATTTTTATGTAAATAAACATTTAGAGATGCCGATGAGGTAAGCCAAGGTTAGTTGTTAATTATAAATCCCTGCGAATAATATTTTGGACTATGATGCTATCCTCTTCCTAAACCTTCAAGGATACTTGCCCAAATTCCAAAAGCCTAAAATCTTTTCAAAGTTTGATCTTAAGTCGTGTTACGGCAAGTAGGCATAGAGGAAGAAGATAAGTGGAAAACAACTTTCTCATCCCACGGGAGTCATTATGAATGGACATCATGCCTTTTGGCCTGTCCAATGCACCCTCGACATTTCAAAGGATAATGGATGAAACCTTTGAAGAGAATGACGAATTTACTTAAAGAAATATATTGATGACATCCTAATACACTCAGATGACATTCACTGAAAATATCAAACATCTCGCGATTAATCTTGAAAAGAGTAAAGGAAATGGGTATAGTATTGTCGAGTCTAAAATGAAACTCTTTCAAATCTATGATTGATTTCTTGGGCTATAACATTCGGTATGGATCCTATGGAATCATTCAAAGAAGTTTGAATTTTGTTGATAATTTTCACGATGAAATATTAGATAAGACTCAGACTTCAAAGGTTTTTAGGAAGTCTTAACTATATTTCTAAGTTTGACTGTAGATTGCGCTCATGACAGAAAATGTCGAATAAAAGGTTGCGAAAGAACCTATTCCTTGAGTAAAAGAGGAATGTACGAAGAGTACGCCCAAAAAATAAAGGAAAAGGCTAGGAAAATTCCAGCACTCTCGCCAATCCGGGAAGATTGGGAGAAAGCAATGACGATCGCAAGCAAGCTTGGATGAGCTTCGATTCTGCGTCAAGCATCCGTAGTATGCAAAAAGGATGTTGAAATATGCACGATATACATAAGGATTGTGGTCCAAAAGCTCGGTTAGTCGTGGGATAGTCAAAAGAAAGAACTTTAGGGCGTGCGTGTTTAGGCATAGTTAAGTTCAAGACGTTTCATTATTTATACCAAATTCCACAGCATTAAACGGTGCAAAGCATTGCAATTTTCAATCTGCGAAATGTGAATTTGAGGGATGCACATGGTCGATGGGTCATGCGGCTAAGCCAATACAACTTTGATGTTGTATTCGTTGAAGAGAAAGGAATTCTTTGCTGATATGTTGAGCGAGAATTTTTAACAAATAATTCGTTTTTTCTCCCTTTCTTGTAATTTCATCGGAAAAATTTCTTGAAGAAGTACGAGATTGAAACGCCTCACAGGATGGAGTTAATTATAATCTTTACGTTACTGCTTATTTCATGATGAAACTTGGTTTCCTTTAAAAGAAGTCGAATCTGAGCTGGAATTCCATCGTTATGGAACATGCGATTATGCAAAGACGAGATAAATGAAGAGGCTATAGTAGCTCTAGACATCTTGCATACAATGGAAATACTTTCGTGACTACCGGAGCCAGGCATGAAGATGATCATTTGATTCACGGTTGTCATATTTGCCCTACGAGATCATTTTCAAATTATCAACAAAGATAGTGGTTATGATAAAGACCGGGTAAAAGATTCCTTCTATCGTTTTGCAATGAATCTCTGAGAATTATTCATCCACCCTATTTTACTCATGCCGATTTTTAGTTTCTTTTTTGAAGGAATGACTATTGAAAGAATTGAAGAAATTAACTTTGCTCATATTGGTTTTGGATTGAGTGGAAAATTTATGGTTTATCGGCCTTAACCCATAAAGCCTTCTTCTTTCCAAATGTTAAAGATATATAATTTCAATGAACCAAGAGTTCTACATTCGGGATTACCATACAAGCAGAAATCGCCACATAGCGAGTAGTTGAAGATATTTATTTTTACTGATTGAATGAAAAGATGTAGTACGTGATGGTTTGTCACCAATACATACAAAGCACGGAGGATGGGATCCAACTCAATACAGCACTAGCTATACCGGTCTTTCATCAACAAGTGGATATAGAAATCACATCCATTCGAGTACATGAAATCTTAAGCTACCACTGTATAATAATTCTTCACAAGTGTGGGAATCAGAAAGAAGTACTAGTACAATATTTCTCAAGCAGTTTGATTGAGAGATATCGATATCAACATTATTCCCTACTTATCAAATAATGTAATATGTCATGCCATGATTATGTCTTTCCAACCCAAACTATGGTGTTGGACAAGCTCGATGATTCCACTGAACCAATATCTCCACTTTGTAAGATTTTGTACTATCCTAATGTCTCAGGGCTTTCGTGGATTCTCCTCGTTGTAAAGAATCTCCACATTGTAAGATTTCTTGAACAAATGTATCTTAGATTTTCGTGGATTCATCATATGATTTTCCACTATGTATTTCCTTTAGGTCATATCTATGAGTCATGAGGTTACTTTTGATTTCGGTCCCCATATTCGAGAGAAGGCTTCCGTATGGAATAGGAGATGAGATAATGTGAGTTGTCCACTCACATCCGAATCTAAAGTGTACTCCATATCTCAGTAATTATGATTTCACTTTATTGATGTCGCATTCTTGTACTGCGAAATAATTCACCCTCACGGATGTTTGTTCCCCTTGCGTTTCTATAGGAAAGGTAAGACTCATTGGAGTGAAGGAGGTCTGGAATTTTTAGAGTTCTTAGAGGTCGATGTTTTTGGGAGTTTGGGTCACGAGTCTAAGTTATTTTCTCTGTCTGCATACGCGGGGAATTTCCGTCAGCTTGCAACACGAGATAACGCTCTTGTACCGCTAAGATGTCTATGATGAATCTCTAAGGCCCTGAGCACACTTTGTGCGTGTAGCCTTCAGATGATCTCCGCCTTAGTGCAAAGACATGCCGATACAAAGCCACTCTAACGATCTATCTCGGTAGATTTTACCCATTGTAATTCCGCTGTTTATTTCTGAAGATGAATAAATTATTCTATTGTTAATCAATCCGCGTAAGAATGGTACCATTCTTACGCGGATCGATTAACAACAGAATAAATTATTCATCTTCGTAAAATAAACAGCGGAATTACAATGGGTAAAATATCTACTAAGATAGACTGTAGGCTTTTTATCGTACATATTTGCGTCATATGTAGATCATCCTGAAGCACAATTTCGGTACACAAAGCATACTAAGTCTTAGAGATTCATCACAGACATCTTACAGACAAGAGCATTATCTCGTGTTGCAAGAAGATCAGGGAAATTCCCCGCAGATGCAGAGCAGGATAAAATAACTCAGACTCAGACCCAACCTCTAAAAACCTTTCGACCTCTAAGAACTCTAAAAATTCCAACCCCCTTCACCCAATGAGTCTTACCTTCTTATAGAAACTTGAAGGGGAACAAACATCCGTGAAGGTGAATTACTTCAGAGTACAAGAATCCTGACATCTGTAAAGTAAATCTAATTACTAAGATATGGAGTACACTTTGGATTCGTATGTGAGTGGACAACTCACATTATCTCGTCCCTATTCCATACGGAAAGCCTTTTGGCATATGGGGACCGAATCAAAAGTAACCTCATGACTCATAGATATGACCTAAAGGAAATACATAGTGGAAAATCATATGATGAATCCACGAAAATCTAAGATACATTTGTACAAGAAATCTTACAATGTGGAGATTCTTTTAAACAGGAGAATCCACAAAAGCCTGAAAAGACATTATGATGTACAAAATCTTACAAAGTGGAGATATTGGTTCAAGGAATCCCACGGAAACCTGTCCAACACCATATTCGGTTGGAAAGACATAATCATGGCATGACATAATACATTATTTGATAGTGGGAATAATGCTGATATCGATATCTCTCAATCAAACTGTTTGAGAAATATTGTACTAGTACTTCTTTCTCGGATTCCCACGCTTGTGAAGAATTATTATCTGGTGGAGCCAGAAGATTTATGTACTCGAATGGATTTGATTCTGTATCCACTTGTTGATGAAAACTGGTATAGCTAGTGCTGGTATTGGAGTTGGATCCCATCCTCCGTGCTTAATATGTATTGGTGACAAACCATCTCAAGTGGCCACATCTTTTCATTCCGTAGTAAAAATAAATATCTTCAACTTCTGCTATGTGGCGGACTCGTTTGTATGGTAATCCTGAATGTAGAGCTCTTGGTTCATTGAAATTATATATCTTTAACATTTGGAAAGAAGAAGGCTTTATGGTTAAGGCTGATAAACCATAAATTTTCCACCAATCCAAAAACCAATCTGTAGTAGGGTCAATTTCTTCAATTCTTTCAATAGTCATTCCTTCAAAAAAGAAACTAAACTGCAAGGAGTAAAATAGGGTGGATGAATAATTCTGTAGATTCATTGCAGCATAGAAGGAATCTTTTACCTGGTCTTCATCATAACCACTTCTTTGTTGATAATTTGAAAATGATCTCAGAGTAATATGACAACTGTGGATCAAATTATCATCTTCATGCCTGTCCAGAAAGTAAGAAATATTTCCATTGTATGCAAGATAGTCTAGAGCTAATATAGCCTCTTCATTTATCTCGTCTTGCATAACTGTGTTCCATAAGCATGGAATTCCAGTTCTGTATCTGACTTCTTTTAAAGGAAACCAAGTTTCATCATGAAATAAAAGCAGAACAGAAAGATTATAAGTAACCCATCCCAGAGGCGTTTCAATCTGTACTTCTTCAGCAGTTCTTCTGATGAAATTACAAGAAAGGGAGAAAACGGAATTATTTGTTAAAAATTCTCTGCTCAACATATCAGCAAAAGAATTCCTTTTCCCTTCAACGAATACAACATCAAAGTTGTATTGGCTTAGCTGCATGACCCATCGGACCATGGCTGCATCCTCAAATTCACATTTCTGAATTGCAAATTACAATGATTTGCAATCTGTTTTTACTGTGAATTTGGTATAAATAATGAAATCCTTGAACTTAGCTATGCCTAAACACACAGCCCTAAGTTCTTTCTTTTGACTAGCCCAATTTAACTGAGCTTTGGACCACAATCCTGATGCATACTGACATATTTCAACATCCTTTTTGTTACCTGGATTTACTTGGCACAGAACTGCTCCCCATCCAGTTTTGCTTGCATCAGTCATTATTACTTTCTCCCAATCTTCCTGGATTGGCGAGAGTGGCTGAATTTTCCTAACCTTTTCCTTTATTCTTTGGACAGCTTCTGTACATTCTTTACTCCAAGGAATAGGTTCTTTCTTCAATATTTTATTCAGCAATTTTCTGTCATGGGCACAATGCTGCAGAAACTTAGAAATATAGTTAAGACTTCCTAAAAACCTTTGAAGCTGAGTCTTATCTAATATTTCATCAGGAAAATTATCAACAAAATTCAAAATTCTTTGAATGACTCCATAGGATCCATACTGAATGTTATAGCCCAAGAAATCAATCATAGATTTGAAGAGTTTCATTTTAGACTCAGACAATACTATACCCATTTCCTTTACTCTTTTCAAGAATATCCTGAGATGTTTGATATGTTCAGGAATGTTGTCTGAGTGTATTAAGATGTCATCAATATATTTATTCATAAATTCGTCCATTCCTTCAAAGGTTTCATCCATTATCCTTTGAAATGCCGAGGGTGCATTGATCAGGCCAAAAGGCATGATGTTCCATTCATAATGACCCTGTGGGACAAAGAAAGTTTTTTTCCACTTATCTTCTTCCTTTATGCCTACTTGCCAGAACCCCGACTTAAGATCAAACTTTGAAAAGATTTTAGATTTTTAAATTTGGGCAAGTATCATTGAAGGTTTAGGAAGAGGATAGGCATCATAATCCAGAATATTGTTCAGAGGTTTATAATTAACAACTAACCTAGGCTTACCTCTGGCAATCTCTAAATGTTTATTCACATAAAATGCAAAGAAAGCAATATGAATCTTGCTTTTCCTTATCAAACCTTTTTGCAACAGTTCCTTGATTTCTTCTCCGCATAGCTTCATTTGTTCTGCATTCATATGGACTGCTGCTGATCTTCGTAATTTTCCACTGAAGTCCTTTTTCAATGGCAGTTCAACTTCTTGTTTCTTTATATGCCAGAAAGCATTTGGATCATCTGAACAGCATTCTTTGAACTTAACAGTGATATCTGCTATCTCTCTGGCATATTTCCCATTATCTAACAATTCTTCTGTCTTTAGAATCTCTTTCTTGATTTCCATCTTTGCCAACAGATTCTCCATTCTTTCAATTCTTTTTAGTCTGTTAGGTGAATTAGAATTGATAAAAGGGAAAAATATTTCTTTATCATTCAGACTTACAAAATAACCAAACCTTTGGCTCACCTGATCAAGCTTTGCACCATGCTTTTCAAAGTTTTGAAAGAATGGCGTTCCAAGGTACATTGCACAGTCCATACCTGGAACGATGGGACAAACAAGATGTACTCCTATTTCTTCAGTAAGAAATACATCTACTTCAACTTCAGAAACTGTTGTAATATCACCACTGGCAGTAGTGACTCTTGGACATACCGTCGGTCTTCTAAGATGTGTGCTAACAACAGTATTATTTACAATGTTCAACCTGGATCCTGTATCCATCAATACTTTCCAATATTCAATCTGGGATCCAATTCTAACCTTCATCTTGACGCAATACATAACATCTCTGTTAAGTATATTACATCCAAGACCTGTTCTTTCTGATTCTTCGTCAGAGTCTTCAACATTCTTGTCTGGTTTACTCATTTCTTCTATAATTGGATTCTGATGAAATGTCCAATTATTCACTTTACTAGATATAGGTGGACCTTGTGATGTTGAAGCTTGATTTATGCCTAGAATTTTGACATTCAATCTCTGTGATTTTCTAGACATAACCTCTTATTTTCTTTTACAGTCTTTCTGAGCTCTTTGATTGCCTGATGTATGCTAGGCAGTGTCTGTGGAAAATCTTCTCCAAAATCTTCATTTCTGAATTGCATGGTTAGAGCTTCAACTGAAAATAGTGATGCGGGTGGAACATACCCTTTATTTGACTGATCCGATTGTTTTGAAGGAGACTTCTTCAGATGATTCATCAAGAGTGTTTTGTACATGTCTTTGATTTGTGGATCAGTAGCAGCAATCATCTGAGTAAAATAATTTCTACTTGTTTCATCTTCATCTCCATCTGTTTTCATCATGTTTACAGTGTTGCAACTGCAAACATCTGGATCACTGCATTCACAATCTCTACATTCTGTGCAGTGAGGATCTCTGCAAATTTCTTCACTAGAAGAAGAGTTGTCAGAATACATAAAATTCAATTCATTATCTGAATCTGACTCAGATGTCAAAAGCTCATCACAACTGCTAGGAAGATCAAAGAAATTTACTTTGCCTTTTTTATTTCTATATGTGACTTTCTTCTTCCCTTTATCTTTCTTTTTCTTAGGACAGTTATTGGAAGTATGTCCTTTCTCATTGCAGTTGTAGCAAATTATTTCTTTTTCCTTTGAAAACATTTCTGTATGTTTGTAAGGTTTTCTTTTGAAATGTTTTTTGTGGGAATGCTGGGAATTCTTTTTGGCATGCTTATATTTGTGTTTGCGATGCCGTCTACGCCCCTCTGAATTGCCAGCTTTGCCAAGATGCCACCGTTGCGCAGTTGCCGATAAATCGTGAGGTTTTTTGGGATTTGTGGCCGCACGGAAATTTTCATTTGAGAACAAAGTTCACAATGACAGCCTTAACAATTTTGTCGAATTACACCAAACTTATAATCTCCCATTTTACCAGGAGTTTATTGACTATGGCCGTACAGTTCCATAGAAGAGAGGACACAAAAATCTCTTTCCATTTTGGCTCAAGGATAAAATCTGGGGTAAGAGAATGGAGCCGGTGAAGGAACTCATTGAAGTATTCATCAAAATGTTGCATGTTATGCAATTTCATGGCCAAAAGAGTGATGGTAGTAATTTCATTAGTAATTTCATTAGCAATATGATTAAGTTTGTTCCTTCTTCAGAATCTTCTGAGCAAACTTACAGACAAGTGACATTCTTTAATATACATGAAGATCTCTTAGTTCAGTCTGTTTCACCAACCACCTCACGTGGTTTGGGTTTTGTTGATCCGTCAGTCATCCCTGCTTACAGACGAAATCCTATTGATAAAATTCCAGCGTCTATTGAGATTCCCTCAGATTCAGAAATAATTTCATTTCTGAAAATCTTCAAAGGTATTGGACCTTATGATCCAGAAGATCCATGGAAAAAGAAGATGTTCAACTGGGACATCTACACCCATGAGAAAGAACATTTGTATATGCAAGAAATAAAGCTTCTAGACAAGAAGGATAGGAAAATTTTTAACAGTCAAAATGATTCCGAATGGAAAGCTTGGATGCAAGCCAATAATCAGTGGATATCATTTTATGAATGGTATTATCCTTCTATAAATCAAATTGAAGACTCCTTGATCAAGAAATTTCGCAATGAAGCAAAGCAAAAAAGGATCAAACAGTCTGAGGAATATGTTGATTCAAAGCTTGAACAACAGCCTGTAGTAATTCCTTCTCCACTACAGATGCCAGTATTTTCTCCTAAGATACAATCTATGCTATCCAAGCCAAACTTGCCTAAATCCTTGATAGCAGTCAGGACAAAAGGAGAAATTTTAATCAAAGAAGTTTGCTTAAGGCTGAAAGTAAACATGATTAGACAAGGAACACCAAGCAAACACAGGTGGGAACTTCTTGATGGTTCCATGATTGAGACTGATACAGAATTTCCTCCCTGGCGAAATTTTGTAATCAGGCAACAGGATGGTAAGATGTATAAGTTACTTCCATCCCATGTAGATGATTTCTCTTTATCTACAAAAGAATCAATTGCAGCAACAAACTGGACTAATCTTGCTATTTCTAGCTTAGAGAAGTTTGTCAGAAAGGAATTTTCATCAAGTGAAGCTGCAAATAATGAAATAAAATTGATGATTGGTAGAGTCTTGCAAAAACAAGACTATAATACAACCTGTCTGAATGAAAACATTAAAATCTTGACAGAAAATGATCATGCTATAGCCAAAAGCCTTGATCAACTTACTTTGCAGACAGATAAGAAGATCCATGAATCAGCAGTGGCTCATGGAAAAGAATTGGTTAAGGTTAATACTAGCCTTGACATCCTCAAGAGACAAGTCTACACTGTTTCCACTAATGTAGACTCATTGAAGAAAAGATCGAGTACAAGTTCAGAGACATATAAATCTTCTACTCTATTCTCAGATCCAAAGGTGTCTTTGCCTTATTCTATCACACCCTCTGTTAAGAGTTTGATTAAGGCCCCTAGCACTATCAGTTTTCCTCCAGCAGACACTTCTTATAATTATTCTCCTTTTGCTAATCCTAGTTTCTTTGGAAAAGCCCAAAAGGACATTGATACTAGAGCTATCCGTCTGTCAGAATTCCTGCATGATTTTGATTCAGAGTCTGAGAAAAAGAGTGATAAAAGATTTATAGATTCAGAATTGAAAGATGATATTCCATAAACTAGTCTTCATAAGATTGATGCTCCCAGTCTAGAAGAACTAGAAATTTGTGTAAATAATTTTTCTGTTGAAGACAAAGAAAAATTTGGTATTGACACATCCACTGAAGCATCAGCAGATCTAGAAGCCAACCAAGTCCATGCTACTACCTCTAGATTTAAATATGATTCTTCATGGAATCCTGCTCCCGACAGAAGAGACATGATGAAAGCAGAATGGCATAAAGATTGGTCTGCAAATTCCACATATTCATGGAATATTGACAATTGCACAGAAGCCGAAGTGATGTCTGTCTTACATTCTATGATTGTTTGTTACAGAACCTATCTTGCTGATGATATTGGTCCCATTAATGAAACCATAAGAATTATTGGTGGGTTTGAAGGTACCCTTGATTCCTGGTTGAAAGCTGAAACTTTGAAAGATGCTTCTCTTATCACACAATGGGAACAATCGGTTATTTTAAATGCTGATGGTAGTACATATATGGATCCAGTCACTCATTTGCCTATCAATAATATGATAGGATGTCTTTTATATGGGATTCAAGTCAATTTCATTGGTTTTCCTCAAATTACTAATGAGATTACTACCATCACTCTCTTGGCCATGAAGTTGCATAACATGCAACGTTTTGATGAATATTTCAATGAATTCCTCCATCGACTCCATTCTCTTACCCCAGATTTGATCCTTGAGCCAAAATGGAAAGAAATTTTTGTGTCCTCTCTTCCACACTGGGTTTCTTCGGCCATAGTCAATAAACTCCCTGGTAAAATGGGAGATTATAAGTTTGGTGTGATTCGACAAGCTGTTAAAGCTGCCATTGTAGAACTTTGTTCTCAGATGAAAATTGCCCGTGCTGCCACAAATCATAGAAAACCTCATGGTTATCAACAACTCTGCAAGCAGTGGCATCTTGGCAAAGCTGGAAATTCAGAGGGGCATAGACGGCATCACAAACAAAAATATAAGCATGCCAAAAAGAATTCCCAACATTCCCACAAAAAACATTTCAAGAGAAAACCTTACAAACATACAGAAATGTTTTCAAAAGAAAAAGAAATAATTTGTTACAACTGCAATGAGAAAGGACATACCTCCAATAATTTTCCTAAGAAAAAGAAAGATAAAGGGAAGAAGAAAGTTACATATAGAAATAAAAAGGGCAAAGTAAATTTCTTTGATCTCCCTAGCAGTTGTGATGAACTTTTGACATCTGAATCCGATTCAGATAATGAATTGAATTTTATGTATTCTGACAACTCTTCATCTGACAAAGAAACTTGCAGAGATCCTCACTATACAGAATGTAGAGATTGTGAATGCAGTGATCCAGATGTTTGCAGTTGTAACACTGTAAACATGATGAAGACAGATGGAGATGAGGATGAGACAAGTAGAAATTATTTGACTCAGATGATTGCTGCTACTGATCCTCATATTAAAGACATGTACAGAACACTCTTGATGAACCATCTGAAGAAGTCTCCTTCAAAAAAATCAGATTAGTCAAACAAAGGGTATGTTCCACCCGCATCTCTATTTTCAGTTGAAGCTCTAACCGGGCAATTCAGAAATGAAGATTTTGGAGAAGATTTGCCTCAGACATTGCCTAGCATCCACCAGGCAATCAAAGAACTTAGAAATACTGTAAAGGAGAATAAGAGATTATGTCTAGAAAATCACAAAGATTTGAATATCAAGATTCTAGGCATAAACCAAGCTTCAACATCACAAAATCCACCTATACCTGGTAAGGTGAATAATTGGACATTTCATCAGAATCCAATTATAGAAGAAATAAATAAAACAGATAAGAATGATGAAGATTCTGACGAAGAATCAGAAAGAACAGGACTGGGATGCAATATATTCAACAGAGATGTTATGTATTGTGTCAAGATGAAGGTTAGAATTGGATCCCAAATTGAATATTGGAAAGTTTTGATGGATACAGGATCTAGGTTGAATATTTTCAATAACACAGTTGTGAGCATGCATCTCAGAAGACCGACAGCATGCCCAAGAGTCACTACTGCCAGTGGTGACATTACGACAGTCTCTGAAGTTGAAGTAGATGTATTTCTTACTGAAGAAATATGAGTACATCTTGTTTGTCCCATCGTTCCAGGTATGGACTGCGCAATGTACCTTGGAACGCCATTCTTTCAAAACTTTGAGAAGCATGGCGCAAAGCTGGATCAGGTGAGTCAGAGGTATGGTTATTTTGTTAGCCTAAACAACAAAGAAATATTTTTCCCTTTCATCAATTCTAACTCACCTAACAGGCTAAAAAGAATTGAAAGAATGGAGAATCTCCTAGCAAAAATGGAGATCAAGAAAGAGATTCTAAAGACAGAAGAATTGTTAGATAACGGGAAATATGCCAGAGAAATAGCAGACATCACTGCTAAATTTAAAGAATGTTGTTCAGAAGATCCAAATGCTTTCTGGCATATAAAGAAACAAGAAGTTGAACTTCCATTGAAAAAGGATTTCAGTGGAAAGTTACGAAGATCAGCAGCAGTCCCTATGAACGCAGAACAAATGAAGCTATGCAGAGAAGAAATCAAAGAATTGTTGCAGAAAGGTTTGATAAGAAAAAGCAAGAGTCCTATTGCTTGCTTTGCATTTTATGTAAATAAACATTCAGAGATTGCCAGAGGTAAGCCAAGGTTAGTTGTTAATTATAAACCTCTGAATAATATTTTGGACTATGATGCCTATCCTCTTCCTAAACCTTCAATGATACTTGCCCAAATTTCAAAATCTAAAATCTTTTCAAAGTTTGATCTTAAGTCGGGGTTCTGGCAAGTAGGCATAAAGGAAGAAGATAAGTGGAAAACAACTTTCTCTGTCCCACAGGGTCATTATGAATGGAACATCATGCCTTTTGGCTTGATCAATGCACCCTCGGCATTTCAAAGAATAATGGATGAAACCTTTGAAGGAATGGACGAATTTCTGAAGAAATATATTGATGACATCCTAATCCACTCAGACAACATTCCTGAACATATCAAACATCTCAGGATATTCTTGAAAAGAGTAAAGGAAATGGGTATAGTATTGTCTGAGTCTAAAATGAAACTCTTCAAATCTATGATTGATTTCTTGGGCTATAACATTCAGTATGGATCCTATGGAGTCATTCAAAGAAGTTTGAATTTTGTTGATAATTTTCCTGATGAAATATTAGATAAGACTCAGCTTCAAAGGTTTTTAGGAAGTCTTAACTATATTTCTAAGTTTCTGCAACATTGCGCCCATGACAGAAAATTGCTGAATAAAAGGTTGCAGAAAGTACCTATTCCTTGGAGTAAAGAATGTACAGAAGCTGTTCAAAGAATAAAGGAAAAGGTTAGGAAAATTCAGCCACTCTCGCCAATCCAGGAAGATTGGGAGAAAGTAATAATGACTGATGCAAGCAAAACTGGATGGGGAGCAGTTCTGTGCCAAGTAAATCCAGGTAACAAAAAGGATGTTGAAATATGTCAGTATGCATCAGGATTGTGGTCCAAAGCTCAGTTAAATTGGGCTAGTCAAAAGAAAGAACTTAGGGCTGTGTGTTTAGGCATAGCTAAGTTCAAGGATTTCATTATTTATACCAAATTCACAGTAAAAACAGATTGCAAATCATTGTAATTTGCAATTCAGAAATGTGAATTTGAGGATGCAGCCATGGTCCGATGGGTCATGCAGCTAAGCCAATACAACTTTGATGTTGTATTCGTTGAAGGGAAAAGGAATTCTTTTGCTGATATGTTGAGCAGAGAATTTTTAACAAATAATTCCGTTTTCTCCCTTTCTTGTAATTTCATCAGAAGAACTGCTGAAGAAGTACAGATTGAAACGCCTCTGGGATGGGTTACTTATAATCTTTCTGTTCTGCTTTTATTTCATGATGAAACTTGGTTTCCTTTAAAAGAAGTCAGATACAGAACTGGAATTCCATGCTTATGGAACACAGTTATGCAAGACGAGATAAATGAAGAGGCTATATTAGCTCTAGACTATCTTGCATACAATGGAAATATTTCTTACTTTCTGGACAGGCATGAAGATGATAATTTGATCCACAGTTGTCATATTACTCTGAGATCATTTTCAAATTATCAACAAAGAAGTGGTTATGATGAAGACCAGGTAAAAGATTCCTTCTATGCTACAATGAATCTACAGAATTATTCATCCACCCTATTTTACTCCTTGCAGTTTAGTTTCTTTTTTGAAGGAATGACTATTGAAAGAATTGAAGAAATTGACCCTACTCCAGATTGGTTTTTGGATTGGTGGAAAATTTATGGTTTATCAGCCTTAACCATAAAGCCTTCTTCTTTCCAAATGTTAAAGATATATAATTTCAATGAACCAAGAGCTCTACATTCAGGATTACCATACAAACGAGTCCGCCACATAGCAGAAGTTGAAGATCTTTATTTTTACTACGGAATGAAAAGATGTGGCCACTTGAGATGGTTTGTCACCAATACATACAAAGCACGGAGGATGGGATCCAACTCCAATACCAGCACTAGCTATACCAGTTTTCATCAACAAGTGGATACAGAATCAAATCCATTCGAGTACATAAATCTTCTAGCTCCACCAGATAATAATTCTTCACAAGCGTGGGAATCCGAGAAAGAAGTACTAGTACAATATTTCTCAAATAGTTTGATTGAGAGATATCGATATCAGCATTATTCCCACTATCAAATAATGTATTATGTCATGCCATGATTATGTCTTTCCAACCGACTATGGTGTTGGACAGGTTTCCGTGGGATTCCCTAAACCAATATCTCCACTTTGTAAGATTTTTTACATCCTAATGTCTTTTCAGGCTTTCGTGGATTCTCCTGTTTAAAAGAATCTCCACATTGTAAGATTTCTTGTACAAATGTATCTTAGATTTTCGTGGATTCATCATATGATTTTCCACTATGTATTTCCTTTAGGTCATATCTATGAGTCATGAGGTTACTTTTGATTCGGTCCCCATATGCCAGAAGGCTTTCCGTATGGAATAGGGACGAGATAATGTGAGTTGTCCACTCACATCCGAATCCAAAGTGTACTCCATATCTTAGTAATTAGATTTACTTTACAGATGTCAGGATTCTTGTACTCTGAAATAATTCACCTTCACGGATGTTTGTTCCCCTTCAAGTTTCTATAAGAAGGTAAGACTCATTGGGTGAAGGGGGTTGGAATTTTTAGATTTATTAGAGGTCGAAAGGTTTTTAGAGGTTGGGTCTGAGTCTGAGTTATTTTCTCCTGCTCTGCATCTGCGGGGAATTTCCCTGATCTTCTTGCAACACGATGTTAATATCATGGAATTGGAAGGAGAGTGCGCAGTTGGAGGGCTCAAATTAGGGATGGTGTATGTTACCAAACCTCTAAAGTTGAAGGAAGTCAACATTAGGATAGAAGAGCAGCCCAAGTTGGCCAAGATTGGAGACTACTGGAATAATGATACAGTAGGAAATATTGTCGAGCTGCTAACAGTGTCGAGATCTGTTTCCTACAAATTTCTCCGAGTTGAACATAATTGTAGGGGACTTGGGTGTTATGAAGATCACGTTGAAACTAGATGCGTGCCCTGTCAAGTAGCGCCCATATCGATTGAACCCCAAATATAAGAAGAAAAAGGAAGAATTAGAAAATATGGTGGTTGCAGGCATCATTGAACCAGTCAAAAAATCGGATTTGGTAAGCCTAATGGTGGTTCAGGAGAAAAATACCAAAGGAGAAATAAGGATTTTTGTAGATCTGCGCAAGTTGAATGATGCCTATGTGCATGGCCCCTTCCCTACTCCGCTCTCTAATGAAATATTGGATAATGTAAGAGTACAAGAAGCTTATTCATTTATTGATGGATTTTCAAGGTATCATTAGATTCGAATTACGCCAAAATACCACAGCAAGACCACCTTTCCCATTGAATGGGGTTCTTTCTAATACACTATCATGCCATTCAGATTGAAAAATGCACCTGCAATCTTCTCGCGTGTAGTCGTGGCTGTGTTCAAGGAATTCATGCGTAAATTCTTAGAGGTATATTTTTATGACTGGATAGCATTTGGATTGGTAAAGAAACATTTTTCGAACCTACGCATGATGCTTGACACCTGTAGTAAGCACCAGATTTCTCTCAACTTGAAGAAGTGAATATTATGCATACCTTTTGGGATTTTGTTTGGGCATATAGTATGTCAGCAAGGATTGGTGGTAGACCCAACCAAGATCATGGTTATCATCAACTTAGAAGTCCCTACTAATGAGAAACAGTTTCGCTCCATCCTAAGACATAATAGTTATTACAGGAATTTCATCAAAGGGTATGTTGTGATCATTACGTCAATGGAGAAGCTTCTAAAGAAAGATATAGCATTTTTCTAGGATGACAAATGTCAAAAGAGCTTTGAGTTGCTAAAGGAGCAAATGGTCACTGCACCTATTTTGGTATTCCTAGACAGGTCTAAGGTTTTTCATATGCATGTGGATGCATCTGGTATAGAACTTGGGGTTGTTTTAGCCCAGCTAGGAGAAGGATACATTGATCACCTAATCGATTTTTTCAGTAGGAAGCTCTCCAGTGCAGAGCGCAACTAATCAACCACAGAAAGGGAAGCGTTGGCCATGGTATATGCATTGCAAAAATATAGACACTATCTGCTAGGAGGGCATTTCAAAATGCTCACCGATCATTTAGCTTTGAAATACCTAGTCAATAAGCCTATATTGGGGGGGAAGATCTCCTGATTGTTTTTTCTTTTTCAGGAGTACGAATTTTGATATTATTGTGAAACAAGGAAGACTGAATGTTGGGCCTGTTCATCTGTCACGAATTGAGAATGGGGAAGAACCAACCAGTCTAGAGGAGGGGTTACCTGATTTTCATCTCTTCGCTATCAAGGTAGTTGATGAACCTTTTATGAATATTATTCATCTTTTGACCACAGGAACAAAAGATGCATAATATTTAGTCCAGCAAAATAAGGGGATGGTTGCACGCACAACTGCTTTTACCCTAATTCCAGGTCAGTTGTATAAATTAAGAGTAGATAAAGTATTAAGGAGATATGTGTTGGAACATGAAATAGAGGATATCTTGGTTGAGGCTCATTTAGGAGTGGCAGGAGGCCACTATGCTGGGAAAGCCACTACGCAGAAGGTGTTGCATGTTGGGTCATGGTGGCCCATGCTACACAGTGATGCACAGGCATACTGTCGGGCCTGTGAGGCATGTCAAAGAATAGCGAAGACTTCAAACAGAGATGAAATGCCTCTATAATCGCAGATGGCCTTGAAGGCAAAGCTTCAGCCTGATACCCCTCCAGAGGTGCGCACATAGTCGGCCGCGCCAGTAAAGACAACATTTTCCAGCATCTCCATGAATGTTGAGAAGGGTTCAAAGATACTACAAAAAGCCATGGGACTAGGGACTTCTACCTTGGCACCATTTACATCTGCTATCGAGGAGCTCCAAGAAAAAATGAAGAATCCAGTACCAGTGTGACTCAGGATGAGTCACAAGATTGTTTTGGGGACCTGTTAGAGTGGGGACCCCTAAGTCCGAAGACCTTTTTTTGCTATATTTTTGTAATAGTTTAGTCTTGCGCGGGAGATTTGGGTTGGGTCAAAGCCCCTCATGAATTGTAATGCGTCAAAAGGGTAGATCAAGGGGCCACAAATCACTAATTGTGGACCATAGAGTAGCGCAGGATAATAATATAAATAGATGTCTATATTGAGTCTAAAAGGTTGTTTTTGGATAAGTCTGAACGTGAATGATAGTCAGGATGAAAGACTCTTGGAAGAAATATGGTTCTAAGGAAAGCATAATGACATGAAGCTAGACAAGATGAGAATATTGCTGGATCACTTTTGGATAGAATGAAGAGATGACCCGTGGATGAAAGTGATGGATGTTTTTTTCCCCATGAAGATATCCCAAAGATGAAGGCTCCTCAACAACATATAAATTCATGGCATTGAAGGAAGGATTTATTCATGAGAAGCTGGGTATTCCCATCATTGCTGCTATAGGTCCCTAATTAAGAGCAAATCCGGTAATAAGTTTCTTACTTGGAAGAAAATTGGTAATTCCTAAGCTGAGAGGGAGCTTAGGTACACTCATTATATAGGAATGAGTACATTCCTTTGTGGAATATGTTCTCCCTAGTTTAGAGGGAGAGATAGAAACTTCATTATTTTCTTCACCTAGGAAGACAGGATGGAGGATTTGGTAATAATTTACCATCCGATACTTTTGAGGATGTATTAGAACATCCAATATAAGAGTAGTCATGGAAGGACATATATTCTTTTAGAACTGGGAATCCAAGATAAGAATAGTCCTAGACATATCTTGAGTGAACCCAAGTGGGATATGATGCAAGATTGACAATGATGTAGGTTTCTATTCATCGTTGGTCTCGTCAGCATTGGAGCTCAAAGATCTCGTGGAGAGATGAAGTTGTTAGTCAAGGCATTGCAGTATGACAATGTTGGTTGATATGATGTTATATAAATGGCAATACCAATTCGATTCTTCTTATGATATTCTTCACATTGAGAGTGACCATGTACTATTATGAATACCTCCCTAGTTGAGAGGGAGTGTTGAAAAGTGTAACTAGGTTCGGTCTTCATAATGACTTGTAATTATGAGTTTATGTAATGAAGAAAATAAAAATAATAAAATGTATTTTGTGAATCTTTCCTCATGGGTTTCATGAGTAAGGAGTTTTTATTATAGGTCAAAAAATTATTTTTGATGTCCTTATGAGTTTTTCATCTTGTCATAAATATAATTTAGAGTCATGTATAGGAAGTAATGTTACACATCTAAAAGGACAAATATTTAGGTAAATATATTCTCTAATACCTTGTCACTTTTATTATGAAATTTGGCTCTAAATATGTTGTAAATATCCTTCGTAAAATGGACCTACTTACAAGAAGACATTTCATCCTAGAATAGTGAATATTTTCCCTATATAAAGGGTTTTATGTGACCTCATTAGTAGAACAATATTTCAGACAAGTCTGAGATGGTAGTGTGGAGGTAAGTCTGGGATTTGGTGATTAAAAGGGAGGAAGTACAGTGAAGAGAATAGTTTTTCTAGTGAAGGAAAAGAGTGTTAGAAAATTAAATATTGCAGAGAAATGAAACACATAAAATATGCGGAAAACACAAGCACACAAAGCACATAAAACTAGAGAGACACAGATATACATGGTTCACCCAGTTTGGGCTACGTCCACCCGAAAAACTAGTCCTTCCTTTCTATTATCTAGCAAAATGAAGAGACACAACCTACTGTAGATCTACTGTAATATCCTTTGTTCTCTCTCATAGTCTCCCTCTATGTTTCTCGCTCTGAGAATACACATACATTACATAACCGCAATAAAAATACCCTCATACAAGTGAGGGGCTACCTTCTGGGGCAAAAAACCCTAAACTAGACATAACTTCTACCGTCAGATCATCCTCCTAATGAACGGCCTAGATTAACTAGAAATTACTATAATTTTACAAGGAAATTTACATTTGTTTTTAGCTTCGGGGGTGCTGCCCCCAAAATCCCCCGCCAAGGGGGGGCTCCATAAAGTCGCAGCTACCCCCCCTGGACCCCCTAGGTAGTGTTTAATTATGGGTAGCGTTGCTACTCCCATTAAGTTATAGGGGTCCAACGCTGTGATACAAAATAAAAAAGATAATCAGGATCCACACCCAACAGAGAGGCCATATCATATCTTTGTTTTGGGCCAGCAGTATCATAGTCAAGGTCTGCCACAGTGATCCAAACAACAGTGTGTAGGAGAGGATATATAAAAGGTTTTATAGTCTACAATAATATGCGAGGAAATAAATTGACATCAATGCGAAGGAGAGGCAGTGCTAACCTATGTCAATGATCTCACACTCTCTCATAGGCTCCGTGATATATATATACAACATGAAGAAGGCAGTAGGAAAGAAGGATATCGTGGTAAAAGGACATCTATCTATGGCCATCAGTATTCATAAAGGATAAGGCCTAGCACAACAAGGATATCATAGAAAGGAAAAGTATCTAGGATTTCGAGGTTAAATCAAGGAAAGGAATACAAGGGAGATCATTGTTTAGGGCTAGGAACCAAGATTTCTGTAATATCCCAAAATAGGTAATTTCTACAACAATAAGAATATCTTAAGATATTCTTAAGTTGGAGATCCATAAAATAGACTCATATGAGGTTTTCAAAAACACATAGCCATCAAATGAGTGAAACAGCAGCAAAAGAAGAATGTCTACACATTCCCAAGTGGGGAAAATGCAGAAATTAGACCCTGAAAACGTTATTCCAGAAGATCTACATTTTTACTGGGTGCAATAATGCTTGGTTCCCTTAGCATATGATTTTAGGCCCTCACGTACAAAAGGGGATCAGAAAGAAATCCCTTTTGATATGTTAAACAGACCTCCTGGCTTCCTATCAACTCAAAAATAGCCAAATCCCATGACTTGAGTTATGTAGAAAAAGACTGAAGCATGTACAGTGTTATTTTATGAGGTTTTTTGTAGTATAATGATAAAATAGCATGGATCTAGAGTTATATGGAATAATATGCCAAGAAAATTAAGATCTAACCTCCTTATTGTATTATAAATCCAACCCGGCAAGGGTTTCATGAAACACACGTACAAGAAAGAGAAGATCTGAATATTTAGCTCAAAAAATGTAGTCTCATTGCAACATTAAAAAAATATAGCTGAATAATACAAAAGAGGGATGAGAATCCCTTCCTCTAGCTTTCCCGAAGAAGGGTTGGCCCTTTCCCTAGGAAACTAGCTCAGAAACAAGGGTCTTAACCCTGCTGCAGCAACTCTACGCAAAATGAAGCAATTCCTACAAGGGGCTACGCTGTAGGAGACGAAAAAACCTATGGCCTACTGCCAAGATATGAAATTTTCTCAAAAATATTCCTAGCTGATTTCTCAAGAGAAGGAAGGCACCCTCTACTGAGAAACATACCTAGAAGTGGTGTAAGAATCCTCCACTGGAACACCCTGCAACTCAACAATATCATGCTATAGAAATAACTCTGGGACTGAATAATGCTACTTGGAATTAAGCCTGGATGTGGAGAAATACAAGACAAGCTCTCCCAAGAGGCTTCTCAAGGGAAGAGGTGGGATTCCCGCTCGGGAACACCCGGTGCTGAACAGCACTGCTACCCTGCTAAACAACAAGAGGGAGCCAAGTCTAAACAGACAAGATCAAAAGATATAAATAAAAAATCATGAATAAAAAAGGCCTCCATCATCTTCATATATAGCAAGTGAACCTCTCCACATTGGATCCCATCCATATGTGCCACCAAGCTCATGCAAGTTGTCCTCCACCAAAACTGTGTTGTCCATCAAGGTGGTTCAATGTATCTAGACAGCTTCGTTGACTTGGTCAAAGTTGACTGAATCAACATGATCTCATCTTTTTTCACACCCAAGGGTGCTCAAATAAGCTACTTATTCTTACTCATTTCACATTAGGAGTGTTATTGATCCTCCTAAAGAGGTTAATGGGCCTCCTTACCCATTTATTCACCTACCCAGTGATGAAACAACTCTAATATTCCATTTAGCTTGAAGGCTAAAAATTTGGAATATTACAGTCCTCCCCTCCAAAATGTTGCTTGTCCTCAAGAAACTGTATAAGGACAGAAAAATATTCCCCTCCTCTTCTTGTGGCCTCCTCATCAAAAAGTCTCCACCACTACTCAACATGATCTGCTACAAATGTGTCCTCCAATGTTTCTTCCAAAGCATGCAAAACCATATGGCTTACATCATAGAAAGGTGGAAGATGTAAGTGGAAACATCCTTGCTGTCCCATGGCCTCCTTAAGGTAGGAGTGATGATGAACATGGGAAATATTATTCCCAATGAGTGACTCCCACGCCCATGCTATCATCCAAATGAAATGAACCAACCTAGTTAGCTCGAAAAGATCCTCAACCCTGGTTCATGCAATGTGTTGGGGCTGTATGGAGAGATTGGATCCTCCCAACCAAGTGGTTTCTCTCTCCATTTATGATAAGTATGGGGATGCTGCTGATCTTGGGATGAAATTTCATGACCTCCAAGAGTGGCCCAAGCTACCACATCAAACAAATAAACCATGAAGTGCCTCCTCCAAAAACTCAAGTTCTCCAAATGACTCCTCCCACATGAAGAAGAGAGATGTAATTTGGCAATCATGGGCTGCCCATTTCCTCTCCTGAAACATGCATCATGCAAAGTAGGGAGAATCATACTCCCAATGGGAATATTCAACTCATATCCCACTCTCCAAACAAAGCTTCTCATGAACATAGAAATATCAGCAATACATGGAAGCAAAAACCAATACAGACAAGTTGTCATATGACAACCAGAAAGTTGATCAAGGTCCCACAAAAGGAACCAACGCAGTGCATCCTTTTCCTGCATTCAATCAAACAAAAACAAGTGCCTTTCCAGACACTTTTTTTCTACCACAATCATTTTACAAGATATAAACATGAAAGTACAAAAGGGTGTCAATGGTGCACACCAAAAATCATGTGGCTTCCCCCACAAACCACCAATGAGATAGCCAATCTCATTGCTACAAATGGTTTCAAGTACAATGTTATACAATATGCAAGAAGGAATAATCCTCCTTGGTATAATATGCTTCTCATAAAAAGACAAGAAGTACAAAACATAAGGTGAAATTGTACATTCTCTATCATGCACTTGAGGTCTTGAGCTAAAATGGCTCAACCGAAAATGCTCCCTCACTCCCAATGAGTAGGAAGGTGGCTATGACATCCTATCTATCATCATCTGGGCTATGCATCTATCCATATGCTGAAATATGTCATGCTGAATGCCCTCCCAAATGAACTCCTCTGCCAAGGAAAGATATGCATCAAAATGCATGGAAAATAATTCCTCATGTGCTGCATGTAGCAGCTTCTCCTTGAGCTTAGAAGCTCTATTCAAGAAGACTCTGCCATAAGAATAGATGACCATATCATCCACCATATATCTATCTCCATCAGGGTCATCAAGAATCATGCAAGAACCAAGATCCTTGGAGTACTCTACCAAGAGTTGAGACCTCCAGTATGGATCAATCCTCCTAAGAGACAACGCTGGTGATCTAGCATATGAAACTCTCCTAATGTTGTTGCCTGCTACTTTGACATCCTCCATGCCAAATTATCCCTCAACATGCTTCACCTCTCCAAAATCCAAGAGTAGTGAACCAACTAGAAAGATTTCTCTTACCAACTCCGAATCTGGTGGCCTCCCCGGTGGAATGCCTCCATGTAGTGAGACATCCATGGTAAGAGAAGACTGTTCATATGATTGGGCAACCTTGCCCTTGCCCTCATAATGCAAACCAGTCTGCATCCTCCTTGCACCAGTTCTCTAATATAGATAGGGGTGTGTTCTCCTCATCAAGTGATGATGTCCTTCTTCCCTACCTTATCCTTCCATCAATATCACCTCACAATCATGTTGCTCATTGATTTTACCTTGCCTCCCATATGTGAGATCCTGGGGAAATTCTTGCAATGACACAAGAAATCCTCCTGTTGGAGCATGTGCTCCTCCTTCCTCTGCATGAGGCACTAGATATGCTCTAGATGTGACAGCGCTGTAACCCCCATCCTTTTCTCCATCTTCAATATGAATAGGAGGTAACTGCTCAATAAGAGGATCCTTCTTTGCAAAAGGAACCTTCATGCCCTCTTGTCCAAGGTTATGAAATAAATATATTGCCTCTAGCAAGGCATCACGTAAGATGTGATCTTCTACAATAGGTTTCTGAAGTGGTTTTGAGTTTGCAGGTCCTCCCAACTTATGCAAAAGTTTCATTGGTTTGATTGTCTCATGTTTTTTATCAAATATTCCTACCAATATTTTAGTGAAATTTGCAGAAGAAGAATTATTATCATTATTCAATGAAAATGAGTCAAAAATTGACCAAGCATAGGCCTTACCTTCAAAGTGCATCGTTGCAACTCTGATAGCTTCTTCTTCAGAAACTTGGTGGTGCTGCAAATAAGTACACAACTCCTCCACCCAAGATTTGGCTGAGCAAGTTGGGAATCCATCAAAGGTAGATAGAGAAAATCTATCCATGTCATGCAGCTGGCTCCTCTCCACCTTGATCTTGCAAAACTCTTTGAAAGTAATATGATCTCTAAACTTCTCAGTTTGAGACTCATACTCTTGCAGAGAATTACTAATTGTTTCCCTCCTCGGCATTTCCTCTTATTTCATCTCTTTCCTAGAAGATCTTGGCATTTGACTATGCTATGCATAATAGGGTGTAGCTTCATGCTCACACTTATCATGTGCCAATCTAGATCTGACTCTAGATCTAAACTCCTCAGGAGATTCCATCTCTCCTGTCATCTTCTTAAGATCTTCATTGATGCACTGCACAAATTTTGTAAGAAGCTTTGTAAACCTATCTTCCATTTTTCCTCCACATGATGGAGTATTATTTCTGTTCATCTCTCCTTCTCTTGATAGCTGCATGGATAATTTCCATAGTCTGAGCCAAGATTGAAGCTTTGATACCATTGTAATATCCCAAAATAGGGAATTTCTACAACAATAAGAATATCTTAAGATATTATTAAGTTGGAGATCTAAAAAATAGACTCATATGAGCTGTTAAAAAACAAATAGCCATCAAATGAGTGAAACAACAGAAAAATAAGAGTGTCTACACATTCCCAAGTGGGGAAAATGCAGAAATTAGACCCTGAAAATGTTATTCCTGAAGATCTGCATTTTTACTGGGTGAAATAACTCTTTTTTCCCTTAGAATATGATGTTAGGCCATCAAATACAAAAGGGGACCAGAAATAAATCCCTTTTGATATGTTAAACAGACCTCCCAACTTCCTATCAGCTCAAAAATAGCCAAATCCCATGACCTGAGTTATGCAGAAAAAGACTGAAGCATGTAAAACATTATTTTATGAGGGTTTCTATAGTATAATGATAAAATAGAATGGATCTAGAGTTATATGGAATAATGTGCCAATAAAATGAAGATCTGACCTCCTTATTGTATTATAAAGCCAACCCAACAAGGGTTTCATGAAACACACGTACAAGAAAGAGAAAATCTGAATATTCATCTCAGAAAATGTAGTCTCACTGCAATATTATAGAAATGTATCTGAATAATACAAAAGAGGGATGTGAATCCTTCCTCTATCTTTTCGAGAGAAGCATTGGCCCTTTCCATAGGAAACTAGCTCAGAAACAAGGGTCTTAACCCTCCTGCAGCAACTCTATGAAAAATGACGTAGTTCCTTCAAGGGGCTGCGTTGTAGGAGATGATAAACACTATGGCCTGCTACCAAGATATGAAATGTGATCAAAAATATTCCTATCTGATTTCTTGAGAGAAGGAAAGCACCCTCTACTGAGAAACAAACCTGGAAGTGGTGTAAGAATCCTCCACTACAACACCATGCAACTCAGCAATATCCTGCTACAGAAATAATGCTAGGAATGAAGAATGGTGCTTGGCCTTAAGCTTGGACGTGGAGAAATACAGGAAAAGCTCTCCCAAGAGGCCTCTCAAGGGAAGAGGTGGAATTCTCGCTCGGGAATACCCGGTGCTAAACAGCACTGCTACCCTGCTAAACAGCAAGAGGGAGCCAAGTCTAAACAGATAAGATCAAAAGATCGAGATATAAAAGCATGAATAACAAAGGCCTCCATCCTCTTCATATATAGCAAGTGAAGCTCTCCACATTGGGTCCCATCCACATGTGCCACCAAGCTCATGCAAGTTGTCCTCCACCAAAACTGCGTTGTCCATCAAGGTGGTTCAATGTATCTAGACAGCTTTGTTGACTTGGTCAAAGTTGACTGAATCAACATGATCTCATCTTTGTTCACACACAAGGGTGCTAAAATAAGCTGCTTATTCTTACTCCTTTCACATTAGGAGTGTTATTGATCCTCCCAAAGAGGTTAATGGGCCTCCCTACCCATTTATTCACCTACCTAGTGATGAAACAACCCTAATATTCCATTTAGCTTGAAGGCTAAAAATTTGGAATATTACAATTTCCTAGTGTTGGTGCAGCATGGTGCATAAAATGAAGATCAACATAAGGATCCTAGAAGAGAAAGTGACAATGGTATTGGAGCATATTGATCTCAAGTGTCTTTGTCATGGTCTTGGTACTCATCAATTGATGATCTATAAGAAGAAATATTATCGGTTTTTCCTCTCCAAGAGGGAGAGGTTTTAGCCCTAGATGAAAATCCTAAATATTTTGTCTCTTGTACATTTTATAATGGAAATGATGAAGAACATAATAATCTAATGAAGATAAGATCTAAGTGAAAGAAGCATAATGAAATCACAAGTAGTTATTATTAAAGATACATTTTAATAAAAGCCCTAATTTCTCAACACCACACACCTTCAATAAGATAAGATAAGATAGTTCAATTCCCTTTGTACAGATTAAATAAACATACATTACAAACATCCAAAGAATATTCTTACATATTTATGAAATACGCATGAAAGTGTGTTGGATCAATGAGCTTCGAAATTAAGCAACATTTCCAAGATACAACAAGACAACGAACACCACTAGCTCCAATAGTGGAGCATTAGAGCAACCACTTGATCCTCCAACAGAACTATCTTCCCCTCTAATACCTAGTAGGAGGAGACAAGGTAAAAATTCATTTGCATGAGATATGAGGGTGTATATCAGGAGGTCAGGGGCCAGGATTGAGCCTTGAGACTTGTTAATTTTCCATAGGGATACATTGATATTTTCTTTGATAGTTGCATTTCTTCGTTAACATGTTCATTTCACCCCATAGCATTATATCAATATTCATATTTACACAATTAACCATCAACATCTACAACTATGAGAAAGAAAAATAAAATCATCATCATCCTCTATGCAGCAGAACATGAAGAAACAAATGGAAGAAAAGCCTGCACATATAAAGACACTAGGATTTGTCCAAGACTAGGGAATCCCACTATGGATTAAACCCTTTCCTATAACTATGCATCCCTGGATGCTACCACAAACTTATGTGCATGTGTATGGGTTATAAAGGCTCGATATTCCTTCTGAGGCCTTGTATACTACCATATGCCTATGTGCCTATGGCTATGGCACCCTAGACATAGGCATAAGGCTTTGTGCTTAAACCTATGGATGAGCACATCCCGATCTTCCTTTGATGCCTTAGTCACACCCTTGTGTTAAAAAGTCAACAAGAAAATGTGTGTCTAATTTATTTTTCCCTTAAATAAATTAGAGAATAATTTGTAATCTTATCTCATAACAACTTATAATATTTAACTAAGTGAGATAGACTTAGTTAGCTTAATAATTTCGAGTTGAGGGTAAATGGTGAGGCATGTAGAGTGATTCTATTATTTTGGGGGTCCAGTTGTAGTTAATGCACTAGTGTAGTGTGATTTTAATTAGATAACTCAAAATGATTGAGTTAAAATCAGTTTAACTAGTTCTAACTGAGTGATGAGCTAGTGGGAGGTCAAGTGAATTAAATTAGATTTAATTCACAAGTAGTGATTGTAGAAACCATACAGTATGCATGTATATCTTGGATTCACCCTATCTAACAATATGCTAAATTTAAATAGTGAATCGCTTCTACAAATCTTTGACGAATTAAAAAACACAATCGCCAATTACAATATCATGAAGAAAGATCATTCGCACATAACACAGATAATTTCTTGGGGAAAGATTAAAACTAAAAACCCCATTATCTTCTATTGTATAATATATGATGGATCATGAAAAAATTACATAAAAAACTCCAATTACAAGATCTCTCAGTACATCAGCTAATTGTCTCACACTGTCATACAAAAATTGGCAAATCCCTTGCTCAATTTACTGTCTCCAGACAACCTGCCTCCATTGCGCAATCCCTGTTGAAATAAATCCCTGAATTGATGCCTTCTTGGCTGCCTTGACTGCGCAATCCTCATGGGAACATCCAATGTGTTTGTACTTGAATTGGTGCAAGTGGATAATGTCACAAGTGATAGTTTACTTCCATTTCACCTAGAACTCAACTGGGTCTCCACTGGATCTGACATGCATGCAATTAATAATAGTAAATCTTCAGTTTCATGCGAGACCACTGTTTGTGAATTAATTAATAATTAATTCACTTGATCTCTCACTAGTGTATCTTCAGTTACAACTAGTAGAACTAAGTTTAACTCACTTAATTGAGTTAAACTACTTACAACTTGCACAACTCATGCACCACTACACTTCCAACTCCATTACAACTCGAATCACTCAGTTACAACTAAGGTCAACCTGCATGTCCCACCAACCAACCACTTAACTTGAAGTTCACTTAGCTAACTGATTTTCCACTCCAGTTAACTATTTCCAAGTATTCATTTAGAATATATTATAGTTGATTGTCCATCTAATATTAAGGGATACTACAAATGGACATGCATCTATAAATAGACATGCATCTAAAAATAGATATGCACATACATCTATAAATAGACATACACCTAAAAATAGCTTGAGGTCCTATCCTAGTGTAGGTGCTTAATTTTCACTAGGATCTTCTTGTTGAATCTCAACACTCCTGCTCAACAAGAAATGGACTATCCTTCACCCCAATCATGTCTCTATGCTATTTGAATTTTCTCTTGGTGAGCACCTTCGTCAAAATATCCGCGTCCTGATCTTCCATGGGAATGTAATGAAGCAACATGATTCTCCATTGCACACAATCTCTGAGATGATGGCACCAAATATCTTTATTCTTGGATCTATCATGAAAAAAATGATTAATCGAGAGTTTAATGCAACTCTGATTATCACAATGAATCATTGTCAGATCCATATGAGAACAAAACAAACCAACCAAGATATTTCTCATCCAGATAGCCTCACATGCAGCTTGAATTGCTTCCATGTATTCCGCTTCCGCTGAAATGAGTGCCACGGATATCTTCTTCTTGTTGTACCAAGGAACAACTATAGATCCAATGCTAAAGATCCCCCCTAATGTGCTCTTTCTGTCCATTTGACTTCTATCCCAATTTTCATCGGTGAAGCCATGCAAATTCACTCCATCCGTCTGTATGTACCATAAGCCATACTCTGATGTACCCCTCAGGTATCTCAGGACATGCTTCCCCACCTTCCAAAAGGGCTTGGTCGGCTTAACCATATATCAACTCAGGTGGTTAACTGCATAGAAAATTTCTAGTCTCATGTTCACTAGATACATTAGTGAACCCACTAAATTTCGATAGACAGTAACATCCACTCCCTCCCCAGAAGTAGCATTCTCTTTCCTCCAGTTTCCTGGAAGAGGAGTATCCATGGGTTTGCAGCCCTACATGTTAAACTTACCCAATATCTCCTTTGCATACTTTCCTTGAGACAAAAAAATTTCACCATCTCACTGCCATATTTCCAATCCAAGAAAACAATGAAGGAGGCCCAAATCCTTCATTTCGAACTCCCTTACAAGATCCTCCTTGCATGAGTGTATCATCTTCTCATCAACAGTCAATATTAAATCATAAACATAAGGAAGAATGATTAAAATATTACCCTCCACCACAATTTGGTACAGATTTGCATCTGCTTCACTTTGCTGAAGCCCGGTCCGGTGAAATAGCTATCTATCCAACTGTACCAAGTGGGGAGTGCTTGCTTCATCCCATACAATGCTCTTTTGAGTCTGCACACATGCGACTCGTTGTTGAAGATCTCGAAACCTTCAGGTTTCTCTATGTACACCTATTCCTCAATGATCCCATTGATAAACACAGTTTTCACATCCATCTGATGAATGTTCTAGCCCATCTGCGCTAAGAGTGCAAAGATGGTCCTTATGGAAAAGCACCTTACGATAGGTGCAAAGGTCTCATCATAATCTATCCCCTCGATCTGTGAGAAGCCCCGGGCCAAAAATTTTTCTTTTGTTTCTCCACACTCCTATTAGCAGCTTGCTTTACCTTGTAGATCCATCTCGAACCTACCACTGATTTATCAAATGGTCTTGGAACAATTTCCCAAGCACTGTTTTTGAAAATGGAGTGATACTCCTCCACCATTGCATCAACCCAAGTAGGGTCTTGCACTGCTTCCTGAAATGAATATGGTTTAGCCACAATACATTGGCTCATGATAGCCATGTATTCAATAAATCGGTCAGAAGACTGTCTTTGTCTACGTTGTGAAGTAGGGTCTCCTACATTCTGTGGAGCATAAAGTCTCAGCCTATCATTTTCCGTGGTGCGCCTTTTGCCATTTCTGATGGATGGCTCTGCATGAGTGGCTTCCTCTAGTCCATGAACCTCCTCCTGTGGTCGATCTACATCTAGAGACTCATCTTTGGGAACCAGAAATTCCTCCTCCACATGTAATTCCAGCTCCCTCTCAAACGACAACCGCATGGCTTTCCCCTCATCAAATTTTATATCTCTTCGCACAACAGTCATTCTTCTATTTGGAAAATACACACGATAATTATTGGGTTTTTCTGTGTACCCCACAAAAATCCCAACTTTAGCAGTTGGCTCCAGCTTCTTCCTAGGGTCCTTGGTCACATGCACATAAATAGATGAGCCAAAAATATTAAAGTGTGAAACATCTGGTTTCTTACGAGTGAAATCTTATTCAGGTGTAGTCATGCCAAGTACTCTATGAGGACAACAATTTTTCACATAAACCACAACGTTGCATGCTTTCGCCCACAAATGCAATGGTAGGCCCTAATCATGCAACATTGCTCATGTTGCACCCACAATCATTCTGTTCTTCCTCTCTGCAACCCCATTTTGTTATGGGTTATGAGAAGCTACGAGTTCTCCTCGAATTCCTTCTTTGTTGCAGAAGTTCTTGAATCCGTTAGAGATGTATTCTCCACCATTATCACTCCTAAGAGCTTTCACTTGCTTCCTCGACTCTTTCTCCACCAATGCCTTAAACTCACATAACTTAGAGAATGTTTGATCTTTCTTCTGCATGAAGAAGATCCATCATTTACGAGAAAAGTCATCAAAAAATAGTACATAGTACTTATGTTTTTATGTTGAAGCAACCAAAAATGGTCCACACACGTCTGTGTGAACTCTCTCAAGGATTCTCGAAGCACAGTTCTCCTTCTAATGAAATGTGGACTTTACATACTTCCCCATGGTGCAACCCTTTCACTGATCTAACTGAGCAAGCATTCCCATTGGAATTCTAGTAGATATTTTCTGCATGACTTTCAAGGCTCCATGATGAAGATGGCCTAATCACCCGTGCCATAATTTTCCCTCATCTCAACCCACCACTTTTTATACCTTGCCCATAATGGTAGCGTAACCATCTACCTCCACCTTGTATAGATTCTTAACTCGAATCGCTATCCTCTTGGATTGAATCATTGTTTTATGTCGCACGAAAGCTTTTCCATCACTAAAAACAACATCATAGCCTCTGTCCTAAAAAATTGCGACTAAGACCAATTTTTTCTTCAGACCTAGTAAATGCATAACATATTTTAATTGACATGGTTTACCTAACTCCCTATGAAAGGAAATGGTACAAATCCTGGTAGCATTGTACCGTCCATCATCGCCCATCTCAATATGCATCTGGATATTTTTCTCCTTGAAGTCACTGAAAATTTCCTTATCTGCCATCATGTGAAAGGAAGCACCACTATCCAAATATCACACCGATCCCAATGCACTTGACACCATGCATGCAATCAAGGAGAATTCAAGCTCAAATTGCGAGGCAAGGTCCTCACCAGCTGTATCTCTATCAACCTTATTGTTCTTCTTCTTTTGTGGACAGTTAGTAGCAAAATGCCCATGTTCATGACAGTGAAAACACTTCACCTTGGACATGTTCTTCTTCTTGCATTTAGACTCAAATTTAGAGTGGAATTTACTCCCCTTCCCCTTTTTTTCCTTGGAAGACAAAGAAAAATCCTCTTCATCATCATGCCTTGATGAAGAGTCATATGTGGTGTTCCTCCTGAACTCCTACTGCACTAGATCCAACCACAGTCGTTCCCAATCCGAATTTTTTTCCCATCTGTTGACAGAGTCTTCATAACTATGCCAAAACTTAGGAAGTCCCAAGAGAGACAAAATCACCAAATCATCATCAGTGACTATTATTCCCACACTCCCCAATTCATCCCGACATTTGACAAAATTTGTGAGATACTTTGGAATGGTTTTTCCCTTTTCCATCTTGTTCTTCCTGAGTTTATCTTTGAGAGCCAATTTCTTATGGTTGATGCTGCTTTTGAATAGATCCATCAAAGCCTTCCAGATAGCATATGGTGTGGCTTTCCCATGAAGGCTTGAGACAATGTGGTCTCGTACTCCCTCCAATCGGATCCTCCTCACCTTTGCCACTTTCTTTTGCCATGCATCAAGATTTGAAGCATCTGTAGCATCTGGCTTAGGAACATCTTTTTCAATGAATTTATTCAAGCCATTGTCTTCGAGTACCACCTCCATCCTATCCTTCCAATCAATGTAGTTCAAGCTGCCCTCGAGTGCATACTCTAACGTCAAGCCATTGAAAGCCATTTTGATCTTGAATCAGCTATAGCACTAAGAAATTATTTCTGCAAATTCAAATTCTATCCACCAACAAACTTAGCTCCTGCTTCACTTCTACAATTTCTTGTGCTCTGAAACCATGTAGAAACTACACAATATGCATTTATATCTTGGATGCACCAGATCTAACAATATGATAAATTTAAATACTGAATTTCTTCTACAAATATTTGTGGAATTAAAAAACACAATTGTCAATTACAATATCATGAAGAAATATTAATCACACACAACATAGATAATTTCCTAGGGAAAGATTACAGCTAAAAAGTCCACTATCTTCTATTTTATATTATATCATGGATCATGAAACAATTACATAAAAAAATCCAATCACAAGAGCTCTCAGTACATCAGCTAATTGTCTCACACTGTCATACAAAATTTGGCAAATCCCTTTCTCAATTTACTGTCTCCAGACAACGTGCCTCCACTGCACAATCACTGCTGAAAGAAATCCCTGAATTGATGCCTTCTTTCCTACCTTGAATGATCAATCCTCATGGGCACATCCAATGTGTGTGTGCTTGCATTTTTGCAAGCAGATAATGTCACAAGTGATAGTTTAATTCCCTTTCACCTAGAACTCAACTGGGTCTCCACTGGATCTAACAAGCATGTAGTTAATAATAGTAAATCTTCAGTTGCATGTGAGACCACTGATTTTGAATTAATTATTAATTAATTCACTTGATCTCTCACTAGTGTATCTTCAAATACAACTATCACAAATGATTTTAACTCACTTAAATGAGTTAAAATACTTACAACTTGCAAAACTCATGCACCACTGCACTTCCAACTCAGTTACAACTTGAATCACTTAGTTATAACTAAAGTCAACCTCCATGTCCCACCAACCAACCACTTCACTTGAAATTCACTTAGCTAATTGATTTTCCACTTCAGTTAACTATTTCCAAGTGCTCATTGAGAATATATTAGAGTTTATTGTTGATCTAATATTAAGGGATAATAAAAATGGACATGCATCTATAAATAGACATGCATCTAAAATAGATATGCACATACATCTATAAGTAGACATACACCTAAAAAAGGCGTGAGGCCCCATCCTAGTGTAGGTTCTTAATTTTCACTAGGATCTTCTTGTTGAATCTCAACAGTGATCTAACAAGTAATTGATTATTTTCTATTATTAGTTGCATGCATGTCAAATCTGATGGAGACCCAGTTGAGACAAAGGTTAAAGGGGAGTAAACTATAAGTTGTGTTATTAGCGAACTACCCAGGTGCATTTATAAAGCCACAAGATGCCTATGAAATATTGCGCAGTCAAGGAAGGTTGGAATTCCCATTTAATAGGAATTATTTTTCCTAGGGATTATGTGAGCAAGGAAGGTTGAAGGTGGGTTGAAAATTGGCTATGTGTTGGTCCAATTGTGCCTAGTTCAGTGTGAGATGATTGGTAGAGTGTATGAGTTTATTGTGAGAACACATGCATTGTATTTTTTCATGATTCTTTGGATTATTATACAATACAGATAGAGGGCTTTTTATCAATTTATATCCCCAATAAAATCTTGTGTTGTGCGATTGATTTACTTATTTCTCTTACTTGCATGTGATTGAGCGATCATGATTTATATTCCACAAATATTGTAGAAGGATTCAATATCTTGTTTTAGTACATTACATGATCGGATTGAATCCATTGGTGTAGTTTCTACATCGTATTAGAGAGCCAAGATTCACAATAGTGGAGAATAAATTGAGTTTGTGTTGAATAGTATTCAAATTTGCAAATACTTTCTTTGGAGCTAGAAGAAGATCAAGATGTCTTCCAATGGCTTGAGACTCGAATATGCACTCAAGGGAATTTTGAATTATATTGCATGGAAGGAAAAGATGGAGGAAACATTGGAGGAAAATGGGTTGAAGGAATTCATAGATAATGATATTCCCAAGCCTTCAGCAGCAGATGCACAACTTCTTGATGCATGGTAGAAGAAGGTAGCAAAGGCGAGGAAGATCTTATTAGAGGTATTTCGAGATCATATTTTCTCGAGTATCGATGGAAAGGAAACTCCATATGCTATGTGGAAGGCCTTGACAAATTTGTTTCAAAGCAGCAGTGACCATAGAAAATTGGCACTCAAGGACAAGCTCAGGAAAATCAAAATGGAGAAGGGTGACACAATCTAGAAATACTTAACCAAGTTCACTCAACATCGAGATGAGCTTGGAAGCGATTGGATTACTATAGCTGATGATTGTAGAGCTATAAAAAGGGTCTCTTTCACCTCTAATTACCTCACATTAATATGTCAATCCGGGAGCGTTTTGTTATTACAAAGAGTGACTCAATCCGAGGCTATCATTTGTCAGAGTAATGCTAGTAGTACAGTGCTTAAGAAATACAAGAGTAAACGAATGCTTGTCTATAACTAAATTACTTCAAAGAATAAATCACACACTCAGAAAACTCAACAGTTTATCAGTCAAGGGTGCGGCAGTGATAACCCATCCCTTCGGAAACTGATGGAAAGGAAACTAGAGCATGGACCATGAGCCTGGGAGCTAGACAGTGACTGCCACTGCTCACTACAGCCTTAGATCATCTCTCACACCAAACCAACAACTGTAAGGAAATGGAACAGCAAAGCGAATAAAGGATTGAACAACAATTCTGGAATGGAACAACAAGTCTAAAATGGAACAGCAATTGAATAACTAAGTCCCGCGGGTTGTAACTTAACTCAAATACTCTCTATGCAATCAGATAACATTCTTTCACTCTAAAGGCAATTCACACAAATCATATTAATGGAACAGCAACAACGATTAATGAATTATGGAACAATACTGATTCATTATAAACGCACACAACACGAACGTTAATATGACAGCTCTGTAACATAACAGTAAGAACATGTAATGAACTCTTGAAAGGATTGATAACTTAATGTGGAGTCAACACACGATTCTATCTGCAAAAACTTCAATGATTCAATCTTTAACAGAGCATGTAATATGAACTTGTAAAACATACCAAATTAACAAATAACAATGATAAACAAACCACACAGAAGTAAAGTCGTAATGGTACAGAAGCAAGTGTCCTTCGGGGCCGGGCCCTTAGCCTCCAAGGATACACCGCTTGAAGCTAATCCAGTCGCAGAGATGAAATAATCACCAAACTTCCATTAATGCATCGGTCAAAAATACATTGAACCAGTTCTCAACGAAACTTAATAATCAAAGCTGATGTTTTACAGAAATTACATAAAAGCGTATCCTTCATCTCTACATCTATCTTATCCCAAACTAACAGTGATGTCTCTTTATATAAAGACGACGGCGGAGATGTCCAAGTGACAAGGTAAATAAAGCAGCGATCCCTCAGGATCGAAGATCCTGAGGGATTCGCCAAACCGTTAACTCTTCATCCTGTCTTTTCTTTTGCGCTGAGCTGGTGTCCTCTCCTTCTTTTCCGAGCCGATTTGCTTTGATCTGTTTATCTTTGTTTGCGTTCGGTTCTCGTCTAGAGAGACAGCAGTTATCTCGACTTTGTCTTTCCCTTTGGAACGGCAATCCCTTGTTTTCTCCTTTTCCTGTATAGAAAATAACCATTATCAGAGGCTAAGTCTTGTATATCGATTCTCACATGTTTTGTTATGGTTACTTATTAATTCCCAAATTCATGACACAAAAAGGTTCACAAATTCTATTAAAAAGCCACTGAAATAATGATCAAAAGCATACCTTTTTAGTACTCCACACACCCCCCTGCTTACCTTGTTTCATGTCCTCATGAAAACATTGTAGTTGACAAGTAATGCAGTGAGAGAATATGTTGGAGAAGGAGTCTCATGCGGAGGCCTACAACCATGTTGAGTGATTAGATAGTCAAAGAACTGACCTGTTTGCCCCTCAGGCATATCATACAGGGCCTGGTATCCGGGTGCAGGGTGCCAAATAATTGGAGTGCGAAATCTATATCCTAACCAGGATGATCCTGCTTTCAGAATGCTCTGGCCATAGAGGTTCAAACAGTCGGCAGCTAACTCAAAGTTCTCATACCTAAATGGTTCCCTGAGCTGGATGTTTGGATCAGAGATTCGGTATCGAAATTTGGCTGCATTAATGGCCAAGTCTTTGATGGAAAGAAAATACTCTAAACTCTCTCGAATGAGTGCCTCATGCATGGGTCCTAATGTTTCAATGGCACCAGGAGCCGTTATAAGATTTCTATGAACTTTCCACAACTGTACTAGGTTCCTAGGCTCAGCCCTAACTCGTAAATCTAGACCATTTTCCTGACCCTGGAAAGTATCATAGGCTTTGAGCCACTTAATCTGATTAACCCCGAATGAAATGAATGCTTGGAATTGGATGTCTCCAATGAAAGGGCCAGGGTTTAAATCAGTCTCCTGACTTAGCACAAGGTCGTGCAAATAAAGTTCACACAACAACCTCTGGACTTTCACTCCATAATGTTTACAGCAGTCTATAAAGTCATTGACAGTGTTAATTTGTATTGGGGTACCTGCTCTAACAGCTTTTATTTTTAATTGTAAGTACCGTTCTAATAAAAATAGAGCATAGTTTTTAGCAGGGGCCCTACATGCTAAAACATCATTGTATAAAGAACACAAGTCATTCATCTGTTTGATAACAGTATCTAGTCTACGGGTTACCTGTGCAACTTCCTCTTGTTCCTTTTTCCACCCTTCAAAGGCCTGGCTTTTGGATTGACTGACGCCCCTTAGTTGTTGCTGTAACTCTTCATATTTTTCTCGGGGAACCGTTTGCTCTCTAAGTTGTTCGGCTTCTTGATGGGCTTGCTTCACCATCTTATGCAAGGTTTTTGTCTTCGGATCTTTTTTCCATAGGTCAGTGGAGGCCGGGAGTTTTACCTGAACTTTCTTATTATGCTGTTTGGAGTTCAGAACCCTTATTACCCCTGAGGGTGGTGCCTCTGTCTGAATTTGTTTGTCACTGACCCTTGTATCATCCTTTTCTGTTTTAACGCGAACACCCGTCTGTTCCTCGGCATCAATTGGAACGGCAGCTGGATTCTCAGTAGGGTTTTGAACAGCAGACCGCTTGTTGGCCTTCTTTTTCCTCCTCCCAGTCTTTCTTACCTTCTGGTTCTTTTTCAGAATCCTAATTTGTTGTCTGAGCTGGGTTATCGTATTCAACAATTTATTCCGTTCCTTCCGCAACTTCTTAATTTTCAGTGTTTCCTTCGAAGGAACAGCAGTCTGTCTGCTGCGGACTGGATCATGACTGATTTCTAAATCTTCCTCTTGGGGTTCTTCTTCACTACTCTGCTCTGGCTGTTCTGGAGTAGGAACCTCGACTGGTTCTGTCTCTTCCTGAGCAAATGCTGTTTCTTCTCCTACTCCCTCTAGATTTTCCTCTTGTGACATGGGAACAGATTGTTCCCGTTCAGTATTTTCCTCCTCTTCATCATGAACATGCATGTTCTCTTCCTGGGGTTTGTCGTGGGGGCCCTCTGAACTAGAAGGTTGACCATACTTACTCATATTGGCTAGGACTGCGGCCAAGTCATTGTCTCCCAGTAGGTCTTGTAATGGGCTATCTTCCTGCTGTCCCATTTCTTCCTCCTGTTCAGTTTCTGCTTCTATTTCTGTTCCCGAAGGCTCGGCTGCTTCTTCTTCGGGTTGCTCATCTTCAATTATCACTGGTTGGCTGGTGCTTCCCTGAAGCTTTTGCAGCCTTCCTCTTATCCGAGCCAACCAGGCTGATTTTCTGGGCTTATTTATGCTTCCTCTCATCTGAGCTAACCGAGCTGATTTTCTGGGTTCCTCTGGTTGCTCGGGTGAATCAATGGCATGCTTACGCTTTGCCGATTCTTGATGTAATTCTGGTTGTTCTGATGTACTAGCAACATGTTCTCCGCGTTTTGCCGGACACTCTGGTGTACTTATAGAATGTCTGCGTTTTGGGGATGGTTCTATCAATCCCCCCTCAATTTGTGCAATCAACTCTTCCCAGCTGCTCTGCTGCTGGTTGAGACCATAACTAACAACTAGTCGTATCAACCCATGATGACTAACGATTGATTCTACGTGTTGTGCCTTTTTCATACTTTGTGCAGCATCATGCAGTAAGGAGTTCAGGAGTGCGGGTAAATTCACAGAGCATCTCTGCTTTAAAACAGCTAAAAGTTTAAGGTGTCGTGGTCTTACCATGTCTTTTCTTCCTTCGCAAGTAATATAACTCTGCACCGTTCTTGCTAGCTCCATCCAGGGTTCACCTAGGGTTGCTGGCAGAACTCCCTTCCCTTTAATTGTCAAATTCTGGCCTTCGTCCTGAAACAGTTCCATGACCTTCTGTAATCGTTCCTTTTTTAATGTCCATACCGGTCCGGTGGCTGGGAGCCCTGAAACTTCTGCAATTATGTCATTAGTAACCGCTATCCGCTTCCCTCTTACTATGGAGTGATCATCTTGTAGGTTCTGCAAGAATTCCATCGCCACTGTTTCGTTGGACTCCCGTAGGCGATTGAAATAATTCAACCATCCTGCTCTTTCCAGGATCTCCCGGGCAGCAGCAGATACCGTCAACTGTTGAGGCTCGCTTCGAATTGCTCTTCCTCCCATAGTTTCACTGTAGATTCTAAATGGAACGGCAACTACGTTTTCTGTATGAAACACAGCAAGGTTTCGAAAAAACACAGAGTATGCAACAGTGCAACAGAAAGTAACTTGTGACAAAAATAGAAATGCCATGCCGTTAAACCATGCCAAACCGTCGTATGCTAGCTTTCCCGAATGGTAAGTTGACATGTAATACAGGGAATGATGAGGTGAACCTCCCCCCCGCAATGTGATAGGCTGTCCCAGCCGGCAAATAAAGGAGCGGCACCCGGTCTGCAATCAAGTTAGAAAGGAACAGCATATGGAATTATGCCATGTTGAAAAAGGACAACAGATTACCGAAATCGAGGCGGAGAATGGATCGCGTGTTATATAAGAGGCTGCTGTGTTATGATTTGAGGCTGATGGATAGGACATGTATCGTACTTTCCAATCTCAAGTGGTCATGGTCACTTCCGTTGCCATGATTGGTAATGATAAATATTCATGCGATATATAAATCGGGAAATGACATATGATTAGTTGCTCGGATATAAGAAACAAAAGAGTATTAGTATCTTACCTATTGGTGGAAGCAAGGTGACTTCAATACCATTAACAGTGCTCTGCTGCCAACAGGTGTCCATAACCTTGGCAGAGTTGTTTTTTTGACCCTCGGAACCATAATCCTTTGTGTATACTTAGGAATGTTGTTATGTCAAAATGTAGACCATTATGCTGGCTTAGTGACTAGTTAACCATAATGCCATTCACGAGGAAAGAGCGAAACGTGGGCAGGCTGGCTCGTGATGAGACCTCCTGTTCCAAGGTTTGTTTATTTGATATACCTTTTGGACCATATCCCTGGTGTGGTGGCCAGAATGGGAATGCCACTTCACTTCCATCCTCATGATCATGGTAGGCTGGCTCTCGATGAGACCCCCTATCCTGCATTTGACAGTTCACATATTTTTTTCTTTTTCATAGAATACTTTTCCTTATTTATACACAAAGGGTGGTTCAACACTCCTTAAGAGTAGGAATGGTGGAAGAAGTCTTATTATCTCAATAGGAAGATATAAACTCTTTTCTCTTATTCCCAAGTACTAATAAAAAAGTTTAAGGGAATCAGCATGATAAAGATAACCAATCAGGGCAAAATTAGTAAAACCATGTCAACAAAAGGTAAGAAATAAGTATGTCCTTCCATTTGTCCTCTTACTAATGCAAAGCCTTATAGATATAGCGATTTATGGTTTGCAGATTTCGGTATGTTGTGATTTTATATGTCATTGCACAAATACATAGCTGTATCTTAAAGACTAGAAAGAAGACGGGCAAGAAGCATCCTCAATTTAGATCAGCAAAAGAATAAGCTGTTTCACAAGGAGAGCAGAAGTATGCGAGTGGTGTTTCTTTGAAAAAGAAACAACAACGGATGAAAAAAAACAGCAAAAAAATGTAAATGCCGTTCCTTTTGGAAAAAGGAACAGCAAAAATAAAAATACTAGAAAAACACTCAAAATTTCATTCCTTTGAAAAAAAGGAACAACAGCAATAAAAGAACGTTGTTTCTTTGAAGACAAAGAACAGTGATAACCAAAAAGAACAGCGAAAAATGTAATAATGCCGTTCCTTTGAAAAAGGAACAGCAGAGATCCCGAATGCTGTTCCTTTAGAAAAGGAACAACAAAACAAGCAAAAACCAACATATAGAAACAAACACGCATATGCTATTAGAAAAGCAAAAATCAAACTCTGTAAAAGAAAAGGAACAGCAAAAAAATGACAAGAAAATATTTAATTCAAACTTATGTACAAGAACCACTCAAAAAAAAAACAAGAACTTATGTACAAATTGCAAAAAGAAATGAACCCTTAATGAATTACAGGTGAGGAAGATTTCTCTTCCTCTCCTAAGATCTCCATATCAGTGTCTCGGCGTAGCTGCTGGCAGAAGGATTCCCGAGTGAGTGGTTTACGATAGAGACGGACTCAGTGGCCATTTACTTTGAATGCATATCCAGAACCGTCAATGGTGATTAGAGTAAGGGTTCCATTGTCATGCACCTTCTAGATTTCGTATGGTCCCAACCATCGAGTCTGAAGTTTTCCAGGGAAGTCCTGAAACCGAGAATCGTATAACAAAGCCCAGTCTCCCTCGTGGAAGACTTTGTTCTTGATGAGCGCATCATGCCATTTGGCTCACTGCTGTTGAATCAATGCTGTATTTTGTAATGCAGAGAGCCGGATTTCATCTAATTCATTGATCTGCTGTAGTCGATTGAGTTGTGCCTCGCTTAGATCTAGGCCAACTTCCTGTGCTGTCCGTAATGTTTGGATTTCGAATTCTATGGGAAAAATGGGTTGTTTTCCAAACACTAATTGATAAGGTGAGTAACCAGTGGTGCTCCTCCATGTGGTTCGATAGGCCCAGAGTGCTTCAGGTAGTCGGGTAGCCCAATCACGCCTATGTGATGCAATGGTTTTCGTTAGGATTGATTCTATTATATTATTGCTACTTTCTACCTGCCCATTCGCCTGTGGGTGATATGGAGTAGTGATCTTATGCTGGACATGATAATTGTTAAGTGTTGCAGCTAATTTATGCCCAACAAATTGTGGTCATCCATCTGTAATTATTTCCCTAGGAAGGCCATAACGAACAAATAGAAGGAACATGAACTGTATGACAGAGTCCTCTGTGGCTCTTGGCAATGCTTCTGCCTCAACCCATTTGGTGACATATTCTGTTGCCACCAAAATATATGTTTTCTGATTTGATGAGGGGTTGATGGGTCCAACGAAATCAAGAGCCCACCGTTCGAATGGTTCGATGACTAACTGTGGTTTCAGAGGCATCTCATCAGCTTGACGAGGTCGTCCTGCTCGCTGGCAGCTGTCACAGGCTTGGACAAACTTCTTTGCATCTTTGAAGATCGTAGGCCAGTAATATCCTGTCTGCAATACTTTATGTCCAGTCCTACGCTCAGCGAAGTGCCCCCCACAGGGTCCATCGTGACAGGATTTTAGGATGTCAAAGATTTCATCCTCTCTAACACATCGCCTGATATGCATGTCTGCTCCTGTGTGAAACAAATAGCCTCCAATCCACGAAAATCGAGAACTTTTCTGAATAATCTGCTTGCGCTCATTAGGAGTTAAATGTTTTGGTAATTTACCTACTGCGAGGTAGTTGGCAACATTAGCATACCAGGGTGTTTGAACGGCAACAGCAAACAGGTGCTCATCCGGAAATTGATCTTCAACTGCTGCTGCATCGCTTGATTTTGGTATTCTCGAAAGAAAATCGGCTACAGGGTTTTCTTTGCCAGGCCGGTCCTCGATTGTGATGTCGAATTCCTGCAATAAGATTAACCATCGAGTTACTCTGGCATTTGTGACAGGCTTATTTGCTAAATATTTTATAGCAGAATGGTCTGTATACAAGAGAACAGGATAGCCTGTAATATAATGTCTAAATTTATTGACAGCATGTATTACAGCTAGGAATTCTTTTTCAGTAACAGTGTAATTCAATTCAGCAGGGGATAAATTCTTGCTAATGTAATAGATGGCATATGGTTTTTTATCCTCTTCCTGCCCAAGGACTGCGCCAATGGCTGTATCTGAGGCATCAGATGATATCTGGAATGGTAGGCCCCAGTTTGGTCCTCGAAGGACTGGGGCTGTGGATACAAGCGTCTTTAGATCCTCGAAAGCACGGTCACATTTGTCTGTCCAAAGAAAATCAACGTTACCAGTCAGTGCATATAAAGGAGCAGCAATGTGCGAATAATGCTCTATGAATCGTCTATAATAACTGGAAAATCCAAGAAAGCTGCGTACCTCTGTTTGAGTAGTAGGAGTGGGAATAAGCAAAAGTATTTGGATTTTGGCCGGGTCTACCTGAATGCCGGCTGCTGAGACATAGTGTCCTAGGATAAGTCCTTCAGTCATCATCAAAAAACATTTTTCATTGCTTAAGCAAAGCCTGGTGACAATGCAGCATTGTAAGACTTTCTCTAGGGTGTCTAGAGCTGGATCAAAATCATCTCCATATGGTGTAAAGTCATCCATGTAAACTTCAAGTCCATCATTTATTAAATCTGCAAAAATGCTAAGGATGGCCCTTTGAAATGTGGCAGGAGCATTACATAGGCCAAAAGGTAGAACTTGATAGGCAAATGTTCCCCAGGGACAAGTAAAGGTAGTTTTATCCTGGTCTTCAGGGGCAATCTGAATCTGATTGTATCCACTAAAGCCATCCAGGAAAGAAAAGAACTTCTTCCCTGCTAAAGTATCCAATACTTGATCTATGAAAGGAAGAGGAAAATGATCTTTTTGTGTTGCCTTGTTTAGTTCCCTATAATCCACACAAATTCTCCATTTCCCGTTCTTCTTTGGTACTACCACAAGTGGAGAGACCCATTTACTATCAGAAATGGGGTAGATAAAATTCACATATAAAAGCTTCTGAAGTTCAATTTTTACGACATCTTTTAGATGGGGGTTAAGTCTCCTTTGCGGCTGACGCACAGGTCTGGCATCCTTTTCTATATAAATGTGGTGTGTACATAACTGGGGATCGATTCCTTTCATATCAGGGTAGTCCCATGCAAATGCTTCTTGATATTTTGTTAACAGATGGATGAGCTTTGTTTCTTGTTCATGTGTGAGATTAGCATTGATGTTTAAAGTTTTCCCCGGTGCAATTTCCACAGTTTTACTATTTGCAACAGAAGTAACAGGTATCGTTTGGTCATGAATATCTTTCAGGGGATCTTCTTCCAATTCATTATCAAATGCTGCTTCTATCATGTGACACTGTGTGCGAGGTTCAGTTTGAGTATTGAAATTATTAATGGCATCGTCTTCTGTTTGATCTTTGAAATCGAGTGCCTCTTGTATAGTTAATGGAGATCTGATGTTATCAGTAAGGTATGATACATGGTGTTTATTAGTTTTAATCATTGTGACACTTGGCTGCGCTGGAGGATATAGAAATAAATTTTTGCTATTCGGTCCTCTGGTTATGGTCATATTTCCCTGCCGGCAACCAATGTACGCATCGGCAGTGGCAAGCCAAGGTCTACCTAAAATTAGTGGATGTCCATCAAGTCGGGTTTTTGGATTAATTATCAGGAAATCGGTTGGATACTCCCAGGATTCTATAGAGACCATGACATCATGTAGAGTACCCTCTGGTCTAACCACAGATCGGTCAGCCAATTCCAACAGAGTAGAGGTGGGTTCTACAGATGTAATGCCGAGCTTTTGGCAAGTTGTGGTCGTTAAAATATTAATTGCAGCCCCTAGATCAACTAAGGCATTAGACAGGGTCTGACCATAAATTTGAACAGTTATAATTGGGTTCCCGGGGTCTTCATATTTAAGGGGTGTTTCTCTTCCAGACAATAGGTCAGATAAGGTACCAACTACTTGGACTCTTGGATTATTTGTTATATTCCTCCTTGGTTTCTTTATGCACAATTCTTTTATGGTTTTGGCGTATATGGGAATGTCTTGAATGGCTTGGAGGAATGGAATTTTTATGTATAGGTTTTGTAATTCTCCCAGAATGTCAAAGTCAGGATATTGTATGGATCGAGGTATGGCTAATCGTTCTGGGAACGGAGGAGAGGATGTGGTTGCTTGATTATGAGTTTGTTGCTTATTTACATCCTCCTGTTGTGACTGATGTTCTCTGGGTAACTTATCTTCAATATGAACTGTTTTATCTCCCTCAGTTTCAATTATACGTCCAGATCTTAGCTGAAGGTCATTGCACTCCCTCAAGTCAGGTCCTGTTTCTGGTGATTCTATGATTTGGATAGATTGGACCTGTCTGTTATTTGGATTGGGATCGGGTTGGGCTGGGAGTTGCGGTCTCAGGTTAGACTGGGGATTTTGTTGTAAAGCTGGCAGAGTAGGTTGAGGGAGCGGAATGGTTCAAGCTGGGTGGTACATTGGTCTTTGCCAGCTTGTCTGCCAGGGTGAACTTTGTGAAGTAGAGGGAGTCCACTGTGAAGGGTATGGGCCATTTTGCCAATATGGTGGAGTATAAGGGAAATTCGGCCAACCAGTTTGGCTTGTTTGATTCGGCCATGGATTTGAAGAAGGAAACGATTGTGGTGACCAGTTTGTAAATGGGGGTTGAGATTGATTTTTCCACATACCATATTGTTGAGCATTATACTGTGGGTTTTGAAAGAAAGAGGTTGGGTCCGAAAACATACCAGGTTGTCTCGGCTGCCACTGGCGGCGCTGGTTGATCGAATTCACCGATTCTGGTTCTTCTTCTGCTTCCTTATATACCGCTTTCAATCCAGGAAGTGAGGGGCAGCTCTCCGTAAGGTGATCTTTTGTACATATGGCGCATGTTTGGACTTTATCCAATGGACACTCCTTGTGGCTATGTTTTTTTCTGCATCGGGGGCAGAAGATTGCCAAATTCTGTTCTGCCTCCAGCTGCTTCTGTTTAGCCTGCACAATATCAAGTTGTGTAGTTAGTGTCCCCATAATATCAGTTTTAAAATTTTCTAACAAATTTCCAATTTCTGCACGTGTTACTCCTTCTGCTGATACTTTGTTATCTCTTGCAAACCGATCATATTCTGTCGGTTTTATTCTTGTGCTGCCTCTCGAACTCCTGATACATAAGTCAAGGATGTCAGTAAAATTCTCTTGATAAATATCCCCTTTTCCCATAATGTTTAATGTTTCAATCCATTGTTCATTCATGCCCCTCATTAATGCAGTTTTTAACACATTATCAGGTAAAGGTAGCGATGCATAAGGAGATCTTTGTAAATTATACTGAAAACGTTCCACATACTCCTCTAATGTTTCATTTGGTCTGGCTGTCATTTGAAATATTTCGTCTTTTAATTCTCTAGACCTACAATAATCCTGATATTTCTTTAAGAAGGATTCTTTCATTTGATCCCAATTGTTGATAACCCCGCCACCTAGCCCCATAAACCATCTTAAAGCAGCCCCTTTTAATGTAGAGGGGAATAATTTCAATTTTTGGGGATCGGTGGTGTAATCGTACCCCCTACATAACACATCGAATTCGAATAAGAATGCATCCGGATCTTCTGATGTGAGTCCGGGAAATGTAGGGATATGCTGAAGAGGGATAGCTTTCATGGGTGCATTTGCTGCAGAATCCACTATAGGATATTGTAATGTAGAGGTTTGAGTATTTGGCTGGTTTTGAGCATTTGGTTGGTTTTGAGCCATGGGATCGAATATATGCCAATAACCTTCCAGGATATCTAGGAGGGTATTCCTAGGTTGAGTGGGAACGGTTTTGACAGGGATCTTTTTAATAGCGCTTCCTTTATCTGGAATAATGGGAATACCAGGTGTCTGAGGAGATTGAATTCCTTCAACAATGACTTTCGCAGCACTCCCCTTATCTGGGCTATCTAATGGCTGATTTGTCTCACTAGGGGATTTTGGTTCCTTGGTTTCCCCTTTTTCTCCTTCTCCCTCACAAAAGTTGCTAGATTTCCCTTCCTGCAATAATTCAGGAGTAGAATTTTCAATTTCTTGAAAGTCCTGCTCTTCAGTTTGACTATGCACCTCAGCGCAGGCTACAGATGGTGATCCTGTGGCCTGAAGGGAACTAGTAGGCGGTTTAGAAATGTTTTTCTTGAGGCCTACTGATGGCTGAGATTCTGTTTTCTAATAGATTTCGTCTATGAAGGTCGTTCGGCCAAGGGTCACCGGCCCCTTAGATTTTTCAGGTTTGGATGGGGGTTTGATATTCTTTTCTGGTCTTTTCTGCTTAGTCATGCACTCAAAAAAATGAACTACCAACTTCTATTCAAACAAGCAAAAACAAATCTGTTAGGAAAGCGGATAGTGAGCAGGTTTTTTACATGCTCTGCACGTAGGTTCTTACCTTCCGTTTTTAGGATCCAACTCCTCCCTAGCAGGCTCGTACACTACTCTGAAAAAGACAAATGGTTACACTCTTTCCCCGGCAACGGCGCCAAAATGTAGAGCTATAAAAAGGGTCTCTTTAACCTCTAATTACCTCACATTAATATGTCAATCCGGGAGCGTTTTGTTATTACAAAGAGTGACTCAATCCGAGGCTATCATTTGTCAGAGTAATGCTAGTAGTATAGTGCTTAAGAAATACAAGAGTAAACGGATGCTTGCTGATAACTAAATTACTTCAAAGGATAAATCACACACTCAGAAAACTCAATAGTTTATCAGTCAAGGGTTCGGCAGTGATAACCCATCCCTTAGGAAACTGATGGAAAGGAAACTAGAGCATAGACCATGAGCCTGGGAGCTAGACAGTGACTGCCACTGCTCACTACAGCCTTAGATCATCTCTCACACCAAACCAACAACTGTAAGGAAATGGAACAGAAAAGCGAATAAAGGATTGAACAGCAATTCTGGAATGGAACAGCAAGTCTAAAATGGAACAGCAATTAAATAACTAAGTCCCGCGGGTTGTACTTTAACTTCAAATACTCTCTATGCAATCAGATAATATTCTTTCACTCTAAAGGCAATTCACACAAATCATATTAATGGAACAACAACAACGATTAATGAATTATGGAACAATACTGATTCATTAGAAACGCACACAACACGAACGTTAATATAATAGCTCTGTAACATAACAGTGAGAACATGTAATGAACTCTTGAAAGGATTAATAACTTAATGTGGAGTCAACACATGATTCTATCTGCAAAAACTTCAATGATTCAATCTTTAACAGAGCATGTAATATGAACTTGTAAAACATACCAAATTAACAAATAACAATGATAAACAAACCACACAGAAGTAAAGTCGTAAGGGTACAGAAGCAAGTGTCCTTCGGGGCCGGGCCCTTAGCCTCCAAGGATACACCGCTTGAAGTTAATCCAGTCGCAGAGATGAAATGATCACCAAACTTTCATTAATGCATCGGTCAAAAATACATTGAACCAGTTCTCAACGAAACTTAATAATCAAAGCTGATGTTTACAGAAATTACATAAAAACGTATTCTTCATCTCTATATCTATCTATCTATCTAAAAGTGTTGTCTCTTTATATAAAAACGATGGCGGAGATGTCCAAGTGACAAGGTAAATAAAGCAGCGATCCCTCAGGATCGAAGATCCTGAGGGATTCGCCAAACTGTTAACTCTTCATCCTGTCTTTTCTTTTGCGCTGAGCTAGTGTCCTCTCCTTCTTTTCCGAGCCGATTTGCTTTGATCTGTTTCTCTTTGTTTGCGTTCGGTTCTCGTCCAGAGAGACAACAGTTATCTTGACTTTGTCTTTCCCTTTGGAACGGCAATCCCTTGTTTTCTCCTTTTCCTGTATAGAAAATAACCATTATCAGTGGCTAAGTCCTGTATATCGATTCTCACATGTTTTGTTATGGTTACTTATTAATTCCCAAATTCATGACACAAAAAGGTTCACAAATTCTATTAAAAAGCCACTGAAATAATGATCAAAAGCATACCTTTTTAGTACTCCACAATGATGACTTGGCGAGCCTAGAAATTCTAGGCCTTCCCAAGAGCTGGAATAGTTATGAGGATTCTGTGAATGGGAGGGAAAATTTACCAGATTGGGAGTGACTATGGTTGGATTTTGTATAAGAAGAGTTTCAGCGGAATACCAAATATGGATCCTCATCTAAGACTGATGATAAGGAAGATTGTGCCTTGGCTAGTAAGGAAAATAAGTGGAAGGGGAAGAAGTCATATTCCAAATCTTAGACCAGAAAAGAAGGCAAGAAGCGTGAAATCTCAAAGGTGAAATGTTTTCAGTATCATGACCATCGAAAATATGCCACAAATTGTCCACAAAAGAAGAAGAACAACAAGAAGGCTTTGGGAGCTGTAGCGGGTAATTATATTTGGCCTCACAGTTTGAGTTGGACTTCTCTCTCATCACATGCATGGTATCAACTGTGATGGGATCTATGTGGTACTTGGATAGTGGAGAATCTTTCCACATGATTGGAAACAAAGAACTCTTTAACAGCTTGGAGGAGAAGGATCTTCATATGAACATTGAGATGGGTGATGATAGGAGGTATAGCACTACTGGTATTGGTATAGTTACTTTCCAGAGATAGTCAGGTAAACCTTCCATATTAAAATATGGCATGCATGTACCAAGCTTGAAAAAGAATTTAGTTTCAGTTGGTATGTTGGAGGATCTTGGATATGATGTGGTTTTTAGCGAAGAAAAGGCATTCCTTCATCACAAAGCCATAGGGAAGGTAAAGAAGATTGGGGTTCCTGTGAAGAACCTCTACAAACTTGATGTAGATGGCTACACAACATTCAGCAATAAAGCATTGGAGGTGGTGAGTCGGGATACTGGTGAGTTATGGCACAAGAGGTTGGGCCATCTACATTGTACGTCTAATCTATCAGACTAAATTAGAGCATATATTTAATTATCAATCCGAACCAGTAGACTTAGAAACATGCCAAAATATATGGACCTTAGATCTAGTTAGATTAGGAAGTCATTATTTAGGATTTGGAAAAGTGAAATGCATGCTGGAATAATAAGACAATTATTCTAAAAAGAAAGTAAAGAAAGCATTCAAATTTACTCTATGAAAGCATGTAAATAAAGAATTTAAAATTTACTCTTTGAAATCATATAAATTATTGGTCAATGAGATTAGTCTATTTTAGAAGATGGAGAAGAGGATCTACTCTAAGAGTTTGGGGTATCCTTCCACATTCCTTCTATAATAACATTGCCAAGAAACTAATAAGGCATGATGAAATGTAACTATGAAATCATATAAAGTTGATCTAGAAAGAAAGAAAGTGAATCTTGATCTAATCCAATCCTGGTTCATGGAGAAGAGGCTCTACTCTAATAGTCCTTGGTATCCTTCCACATTCAAACTAGTTATTGAATTATAGATAAATCTTCACAAAATGAAAGCATGGCCATTAATATAAGTTCAAAATGAAAACATGTACATGTATCTACAACAAAGAAGAATAAAAAATCATAATTAAAACTAGTATATTCACAGTTATAAACACTATGTGACAATAAAGTGCACTTAGCTCAAATGGGGACCCTCCACTCTTGCATGGTACACCTTCAACGCAATCAACTACATAAATTCATTCAAACCATATGATGCACAAGAAAATGAGAGAGAACAAGTTTTAATCTTCAATTATCTTAAGCAAATAACAATTCTCCACAAGTTCCATAGGTAGCTTCTAACTATGAGAGCCTTGTTTAAATAGGCCAAAACATAACAAGAAAAGCTAAAAAGGCTAGAAATCTAATAATTATCTTTATTCCAACTTACTAGGTTGAATTTATCAGTTTTTATACAAAATATGGGTGAATCCCAAAAAATCACAAAACAGTCCATATTTCATGCTCAAATCAAGGGATATTTCTGAACAGCTAGTTTGGTTTGACCAACATTGACTGGCCCTTATCTAGTTGTTCTGGTACGAACCAATAGTTGTTCATCCATCCTTGGCTCCCATATTTTCTAGCTATGTATTTGGTTTGATCCCAGGTGTCCTACAACCATGATTTCAAAATCGCTATTATAGGCTTTTCTAGTTCTGTCATAATTTATTTTTAATTCTCAATTTTGACAAAAATACTAGATTAATTCAAAGACATAGTTTGACTACCTTGATGTGTATAAAAAAGGAAAATTAGGTTAATATGGTGATAAAGTAGTGATGAAAGGTCATAAATGATGAAATGTATATGTCAAAAGGAAGCCAAAATAGGAGACTAACACTCCCCCTTGTTATGCATCAAGCATGTCCTCATGCTTGATTGATCCTCCAAGATATACTCCTTCTTCCTCTAGATAGTGTTGTGGATACTTCTTCCAGTATTTTGTAGAAAAAAAATTTCAATTGTTACTGTCATTAACCATGTCTTTTATGCCTCTGTGACAATGCCAATTAAAACTTGTACAATATGCTCATTCAAATTTCCCACTTATTCTCTAGTTGGATCTGTAGCATGTTCTTGAATCTATACTTGTGTTTGACCCAATGTTATTCCTTGTCAATCATCACTCTGTATTAACTTCATTCTACTCAACTTGTGCTTCCTCTCCACTAGAGACCAAGTTAGATACATTATGATTTGTTTCCTCTACTGCCAAAGCCTTCTTTTTATCATTGTCTTTAGAATTAGAAACTTGCTCGAATGTGCTAGCAACTCTTGTTAAGTTCTCCAAAGCCTTGAGCACAAGATTTAGAAGCTTTAGAGCTTCACAATGGTCCAAGTCAATTACCTGGAGAGTGGTAATAAGATCTTGATCCATCCTTTCTTATTAGGCAATTTAGAATGCTTAAAAGATTCCTTCACATAATTTTAGGCCATATGGAGGGTTCTCACAATTTCAGAGATTACATTTTTTTTCCCCTTCACTAGAATGACTGCATACAAAAAAAAAGAACCAAGAAGCTTTTTGAGATAGCTTCTCTCTCACTTGTCCAGGGAGCTCTTTCTTGCCATAAATCTTCCACAAAATAACTCGTCCCAATCCTTTTTATGACTAGGCATTCATTTTCCAAATGAGAAATTGTTTTTCCCACATGATCTACAAAATAAGGGTTGAAAGAACCAAGAAAATATCCCAAATAAAAATGAATTTGAGAAAACGGTCAACCATGAACCTAATTGGACTCGTTATGAAGAAAAGCCATGTTTTGGTCTTTTGAATTTCAATTTAGTTTGCTCATGAAAAGCCACAAAATATAGTGTCTTCTTAAAAATTTCAGATTTTTGGAGAATCGTGACCACTGTGTTTGGAATAAATTCAAGCATCTCTATTTCTAAAAAATGAATTCAAGGCAGAATTTTTGTTCTAAAAATAAACTCAAAGAATCAGGTTCGTAGCTACCATATTATTGGTGTCACAAATCATTTATGGTATTTGTGATGAAACCCTCCTGCGTAATTTTGGATATCTCGTAGCTTTGAGAATGCTGCTTTACAACCCTTCTTTTCAAATGAATTTCTTTGAGAATCCTGTATCTTGACAATGAAACTAATTGAGAGAGGGGTCCTCGAAAAAATGTTTGAGGGACTAATTCCACTACGCATTACCTAAATTCATGAATCCTATTAATTATTCCCTTCTCAATGCCATATGCTTCCTTACAGTTGTCAAAAAGTCAAAGTCAAACTCTTACCTAGAGCTGGCTACCAAATTGATTTCTGAATCCCCAGATTTCACAATGCATAGATTTTATCTGTTTACCCATAAAATTGGTCATGATTTCTGTGATTGGGTTTTCAGAGATTTCTCATGAAATATCGGGGATCTAATTTTACGAGATCTCACCTGATACTAGCAACTGATTGTAAAACTAGTACTTCCAAATTAAAACTATTGTTTCATCCTGAAATTTTGGGTTTCTACAGCCATTGTATTCATGAGTTTTAGCTTCATAAAGACATATAAGAAATTCAATTTTCTAGTTTACGGTTCCTACCTTTATCCAAGTCTCGTCTCTTCTTGTGCTTGAAGCTTCCCATATTTCACTTGTGGGTTCTATTCTCTGAGTAAATTAGCTCGAAAAATATGGTTTAGGTTCGAGCTCCTACGCATTCTTTACGTTGTGCTTCTTTTTGCTTCCTTCTATCTTCCGCATTCCCTATAGCTTTTTTTTTAATCCTGTGTTCCATTCTTCGTGAAATTATTTTAATTCTCTGTTATGATCTCATGCAAGTCTTTGTAAAAATCTAGTAAATACCGACACCTTGGAATGTTACGAGGTCTTCCACTACCTTAGATTTGATTTGGAGTCTACGAAATCATATGGGGTAGTTCTATTATGCTTTGTTAATGTCATAGTATATTTAGGACTCTCAGACTTAGGATATATGCGGCGTGGATTTCCCATATATATATATATATATATATATATATATATATAGGATTTCATTCGTAAACTGTATTTGACTTATGATTTCACTTTGCTTTGTTTGTTTTTTCCTCTCCTATTACTAATACCATAGTGCCCTTATAACTCTGAGACTATAATTATCATAGGAAACTTTTTATTTCTCATTTGTATATATGATTTCAATCTGTAGGAAGCTTTGATTTCCTTTTTCATATATCATGGCATCTCGATTATTTTCTGCTAGTAGGCTTTCCTTTAATTATTTTATACTCTCACAACTCCTTTCATTATCAACATAGCTACCAAGTCATTACAAATTCTCATTTCTTGTAATGTTGCTCTTTTTCTCATGATTTAGCATGGTTTAGTGTTACAATCATTTTTGAGTACTAAGATTTGTTTTGTAGAGTACTTTGGCAATGTCATATTGATTTTTTAGAGAATTTTTTTTTCAAGCTTTCGAGGATAAGAATTTTTTTTAAATGACCATTTTTAAGGTCATTTTAAGATAGAGCATATCATTCCTCAATGATTGCCATGAATTTACACATAAAATTATTTCAACTTTGATCTTTAAATACTACCTTTATTCAACTATTTGCACAACTGATGATGAGTATATGGTTTTCAATGGACTTTTCTTTCAATTCTGACTTATCTCTTTCTGAATATTAACCCCATTTTATTTCCTTTTGTAGAGAACATTTTTTTTATTTTTCCTTGTTTTGCAAGACAAGAAGGGAGGTTTTCTCTCTGATTTTGGCTTCCATTTGAAGTATGAAAAGGGTTTATGGTGACTTTATAGAGTGGTGGAAATGGTTTATGGAGGAATAGAAAAGGATGCATCAAGATTTAACCAGGCTTTAAATTACAATTATTATGTCAAAATCAAAAGGATTAGAAAATAATTTTTAAATTACAGAACTTTCATTGGTTTATTGATGTGGCTTGATTTTAGAAGTAGGCTCCTTGATGTTAGCTTCCTTATTTCTTCTAAGATGAGTGGTCTTTGAAATTAGTCCTTTTAAGAAAGTTTCTTTTTTTTCTTGATATGTTGCCATCTCAATTGTAACCTTATTTTCTTTGTGCAGGTCCCTTCTGAATAATGATCTTGAATAGTACAGGTCCCTTTTGAATAATGTTTCTCATGTATTGTAGCTTGTATTCAGGTCCCTTTCTAACAATTTTAGGTGTTGAATTTTCTGGTCCCTTTGTAATAGCTTGAAATTTAATATAATGTCTTTGAAGTTTCTCGAAGTAATTTTATTTTGAGATGGAAAGGATAACCAAAGCATAAATGTTTTTTGTTTGCCTCCCCCCCCCTTGCTTATTTTGAGACTTTTCCTGAACTCCTTATTTTTAAAAGAATAAAACTCTTTTTATTTTTCAGAATTCATACTAGCCAGATAAATTGGTTTGCCAATATGAATTCGGGTTTGTACTATGCCAGGAACCTGAATTTTCATAGTCAAACCCCTTTACTATTTTTGACCCTTTTTTCTTTTCTTTTATTTTTATTTTCTATATGGAAGTGGAGTATATGGAGTAAGGTTTGAAAGCTTATGAAATTAAGTTAGGTTGAAGTCGTGATCTAGGAGTAGATGGATAGATGGATAATAGGTCTAGACTTCAACATGGATGTTCATGGAGCGTAGCATACTGTGTGGATGGTGAATGAAACCATGAAAAATATGAAATATGAAAGGTTTATTTGGAAATGGATGTGACGTTGAAGTGAACTTGTCTTCTTCTTCTTTTGATTGGATTCATGTCTTTTGCCTTTATCTTGATCCACCTTATATGATTATTGGTGTTTTTGGTTAGCAACTGAGAGAAATATTTAAGAGATTTCAGTTTCTTTGGATAAACTCAACATCAAGTGAATTTCCTATTTTTTTTAACTTGAATATTTTCATTTCATATTTTTAGATATGAATTTTTAAATATTGACTTTGAAAATTCCTTCGTCCATGTAGTTGACCCCTTAAATCTTCCTGGGACTTGCAAAAACTTAACACTTGCCTACAATACAATATTATATGTAAGGGGAAGAGAGGTGTAAAATCTCTCTTATTCCAATAAATATGTAATAAATTCTTGAAAAGCAATTCCAAAGATGATATACAAACAAAATGCATTTGTTTACCCATTTGAGGAATGGCGGCCAACTTAGACCTCCTGGTGGTATTTTTTCACAAAATATTTGATTTATGTCCAATTAGAGTGATTCCAAAGCCAGGTTAAAGTGAATTCAAATGTATATTTCCAGTATAAACAAGTTTTCAAACTCATTTAAAATTATATGTTAAAAATGATGAAGAGTGCCATGTTTAATAGAGTTGTTTGTGAATTTTTAACTAGACCAACAATCACTATTTGGAGTATAAATTTTTCATTAAAGATTGGATTGATGCCATTCCACTTGGAAATTAAATTAAATTCATTTTTTCTATCTAGTAGAAAGAGGTTTTTAAAATCCTTATATTTTATATCAAAAAATTACTAATGAACAGACCTAAGAGGTAGATTTTTACTATGATGATGTTAAGACATGCAATTTATAAATGCGGCATAAATTTTTAATTTGACCTCCAATTGGGATGATTCAAGTTGTGTATTTATCTAGACTTGAATATTTATCTCCAATATAAACAGGTTTTGAAAATAATAATTTTTGGTATGTGAAATATGCCAATGAACAGTGAAGTCCAAGAATTGTCACCATGAAGATTTTTCGACAAGCAGTTAGTATTTTGAGAATTAACTTTTTGTATGATATCTGATTGAGGTGGTTCAAATTTATTTGGAAACTATATTCCAAGGAATATCTTCCCTATGAATATCATGTAAACATTTTCCATTAGAGCCCTCAAATCAAGGCTGTACTAACTTATGTCGTCAAAATTTCACTTGAGACCTAATTTTTATTTTGAACATATCTCTTTGTTTTGTGATCCAAATTGAAAATTCAAAATGGGGTTAAAGAATATATTTGAAGAGATTAATGTTTAAAAATATACTTTCAAAATGATCATATATGGTTACCCAAAATAGGATTGTTCTTACTGCATTTTTCCATGAAATCCTTTCAAATGAGTATTGATCAATGATTTGAAGAATTATTTATGAGAGTTTGAACCAAAAGTATTCTTGTGAACTCATTCCACATATTTATTTATTTTATTCTATTCTATCCTATTCTATTGTATAAAAATAAGTCATTCTCTCAAGTATAAGAGAATTTCCAATGCACCCATTTGTCTAACAAGATCATAAGTAGACTTTCATCGAAGTTCGAAAAATATACCTTAATGAATGCTTGGATATGAAAAGTTAGTTGATCATAAAGATTTGATACTAAGGAATATTGCAAAATGGAGTGGTGTTGTGGCCTAATTATTAGTTGAAACCAAGTTTTGAGATGATATTTTTTTTTCTTGGCTCTCCTTGATTTTCATATCATAAATTTCTTCTTGTGGAACTTGTTCAAAATCATGAATGCACAAGGGATATTGTGATATACATGCTATATATTCTTCAATTTATAGCTCTATTGTTTGAACTTTGTCGCATGTAATCCATAACTCATTGATATCCTTACAAAGATAACTAGAAGAAGCTTCTAGATTCTCTTCTTGTGGATCATCTTCATGGATGCTTTGTTCCTCTTCTATATTTTGAAATGAAGATTCTTCCCTAGTGACCATTCTAAATTGTGGACAAGGATTTGAGAAGATCCTTGTGGTGGCATACCCCCCTTCTCTAAATGACTTCTTTAACATCATGTTTTGTAGATCTTGTTTTGAAAATGGATTTTGTAGTTAGTGAGTTTTTTTTTTAATTGTTGGGGGTTTTTCTTTGGGAATCTACCTTTATAATTTCTATGTCTAAGCATGAATAACCATAATGAAAAGTGTTCTTGTTTTTATGTTTTGTTTTTTTTTTTCTCTTCTTTTTTTTATATGTTTTCTAAACAATCTTCGTGACTAGCTCTATCTAAGCGTGCTTCCCTAGTAATAGTGTCAAAAATGTAATTCTAATTTATGGGACTAAATTAGAGTATATATTTAACTATCAATCCAGTCTGTAGACTTAGAAACACGCCAAAATATATGGACCTTAGATCTAGTTATGTTATGAAGTCATTGTTTAGGATTTGAAAAAGTGAAATGCATGCTGGAATAACAAGACAATTATTTTGAAAAGAAAGTAAAGAAAACATGTAAAGAAAGAATTCAGATTTACTCTATGAAAGAATGTAAAGAAAGCATTCAAATTTACTCTATGAAAGTATATAAATTATTGGTCAATGAGATTAGTCTATTTTATAAGATGGAGAAGAGGCTCTACTCTAAGATTCTAGGGTATCCTTACACATTCCTTATATAATAACATTGCCAAGCAGCTAAGAAATCATGATGAAATGTAACTATGAAAGCATATAAATTTGATCTAGAAAGAAATAAAGTGAATCTTGATCTAAGCCAATCCTAGTTCATGGAGAAGAAGCTCTATTCTAAGAGTCTGTGGTATCCTTCCACATTCAAACTAGTTATTTAATTATAGATCAATATTCATAAAATGAAAACATGGCCATTAATAAAATTTCATAATGAAAACATGTACAAGTATCTACAACGAAGAAGAATAAAAATTCATGATTAAAACTAGCATATTCACAGTTATAAAAACTATGTGACAATAAAGTGCACTTAGCTCAAATGGGGACCCTCCACTCTTGCATGGTGCGCCTTCAACACAATCATCTACAAAAGTTCATTCAAAACATATGGTGCACTAGAAAATGAGAGAGAACAAGTTTTAATCTTCAATTATCTTCAGCAAATAACAATTCTCCACAAGTTCCAAAGGTAAATTCTAACTATGAGAAAGGCCAAAACATAGAAATAAAATCTAAAAGGGCTGGAAAACTCATAATTATCTTCAATCCACCTTAATAGGTCGAATTTATTAGTTGCTTACACAAAATATGGGTGAATCCCAAAAAATCACAAAATTATCCGTATTTCATGCTCAAATCAGCGGACCAACATTGACCAGCCCCAATATAGTTGTTCTAGTATTAACCAATAGGTTTTCATCCATCCTTGGTTCCCATAATTTTCATTTGTGTAGATGGTTCAAGCCTGGGCATCCTGCAACCATAAATTCAAAAGAGCTATTACAGGCTTTTCTAGTTCTGTCATAATTTTTTTTTATGCTCAATTTTGACAAAAATACTAAAATAATTCAAAGACATAGTTTGAATACCTTGATGTGTATAAAACAAGCAAAATGAGGTGAGTATGGTGATAAAGTAGTGAGAAAAGGTGATAAATGATGAAATGTATTTGTAAAAAAGAAGCCAAAATAGGAGACTAACATACATTGTAGTGCTTTGAGGATCATGTAGCAAATTTCTACAGGTCTTCCAAAGGGTACAGTTGCACAGATAGACACATGCAAGGGATATGACATGGGGAAGTATACAAAATCCATTTTTCATGAGAAGGAGAACCGAGCAGCGGAAATGGTTGAGAGAGTTCACTCATATGTATGTGGACCATTCTCAACAGCTTCCACAACAAAGCACATGTATTATGCGATTTTTGGTGATGGCTTTCCTAGAAAGTGTTGGATCGTATTTCTGCATAAGAAATATCAGACGTTCTCCAATATTTTTGAGTTCAAATCACTGGTAGAGAAATATATAGGGAAGAAGGTGAAGTCTCTAAGGAGCAACAATGGTGGTGAGTATATATCTAATGAATTCAAGAACTCCTGTGTCAAAGAAGGAATTCAAAGAGAATTAATTGCACCTCATAAGCCACAATAGAATGGGGTTTTAGAAAGGAAGAATAGAACAATTATGGAAGAAGCATGAGCTATGTTACATTATTAGGGCCTACTGTTTCATCTCAACACATAATTATTTGTGTAGAACTATAGTCCTCATCAGATACCTGGCATGAATACACTAGAGGAGGCTTTTTCATGTAAGAAATTGGATGTTTCATATTTTACAATGTTTGTCCCATCTGTCAATTTCCATGTGACCAAATATTCCAGGAAGAAGCTAGAACGAACAACAGATGTTGGGATATTTTTGGGATACACTAATACTCCCTAGAACTATCAGGTGTATTTTCTGGCATACAGGATGAAAGTTGTTAGGAGAGATGTGAAATTTAATGAGGATAAATCCATGTGATTGTCCCTTGAGAGGGAGCTTGACTTGCATGCAGATGAGGAACTCTTAGTTCAAAAGGATGAACCTCAGGATGTGGAGCAACCACAAGCAGAGGATCATGGAGTGGCAAAAACCACTCATGCAGATCCATCCACTAGAAATGGTAGGAAGCCCACCAGAGAGGCTGAAAGATTGATGTTATATGCGACGGAGAATGTAGGTGCACCAACATCACAACGTAGGCAGAGAAGGTACCAAGATAGGTATACAAGATACATGGATCTTATGAGAGAGTTTACTGTGACAAAACCATCCTCTTTTGAGGAATTAATGAAACAACCAAGATGGGTTGATGCCATGGTTGAGGAGTATGACTCCATTATCAGAAACAGTGCATGGGAAGTGGTCCCAAGACTAGTGGGGATGTTAGTGGTTGGATCCAGCTGGATCTACAAGGTGAAGCAAGAATAATATGGGAGTGTGGAGAAATACAAGCATATATTTGTGGCCAGAGGATTATCACAGGTGGATGGGATTGACTATGAAGAGACTTTTGCACCGGTTGCAAGGTACTCATCGATTAGATCCATCCTTACACACTCAACACAGATGGGGTGGCAGATACATCAAATGGATGTAAAGACAACCTTTCTCAATGGAGTTATTAAGGAAGAAGTGTAAATTGAGAAGCCAGAAGGTTTGATACCTTTTACAGGGAGTCACATGTGTGTAGACTCAAGAGAAGACTGTATGGGCTGAAGAAAGCACCTTGTGCTTGGTACACTAGGATCGAAAACTATTTCACCGGGTTGAGCTTCACAAAGGGTGAAGCGGATGCGAACCTATACCATGTTGTGGTTCATGGTAAGATTTTGATTATTGTGCTTTATATTGATGATCTAATACTGAGAGGTGATGAGAAGCTCATAAATTCTTGCAAAGAGGATCTTCAAGAGAGTTTGAGATGAAGGACATGGGGCTCTTGCACTATTTCCTTGGCTTCGAAATATGGCAAAGAGATGGGGAGATATTTGTATCTCAGGGAAAGTATGACAAGGAGATTCTGAGGAAGTTCCACATGCAGGGAAACAAACCCATGGAGACTCCTCTTGCAAGAAACTAGAGGAATTAGGATGCTACTTTAGGTGAGGTAGTGGATGTTGTTGTTTACAGGAAGCTTGTCGGTTCACTTATGTATTTGGTGAACGCATGACCAGACATATGCTACGCAGTTAACTAGCTTATTAAAGCTATGGTTAAGCCTACCAAGCTCTTTTGGAAGACGGGAAAGTATGTTTTGAGATATCCGAGGGGCATTAAAAGGTATGGATTATGGTACAGATGGATAGAGGGAGTGAAGCTTCAAGGCTTCACCGATTCAAATTGGGCAGGAAGTCCTTCAGACATGAAGAGCACATTAGGGGGCATGCATTTTCTTGGTACACTAGGAAGCATAGATTAGTTGGAGTCAGTTCAACCCAGGCAGAGTACATGGAAACTAGTCAGGCTGCATGCGAGCTGGCCATATGGATGAGGAAGATACTTTTTGGTTTGTTTGGTCATTATATGGATCCGACGGCGATACATTTTTATAACCATAGTTGCATAAAATTGTCTGTTAATCAGGTATTCCATGGCAGGTCCAAGCATATTGATCTCTTGTACCACCATCTGAGAGATTGTGTTCAAAGGCGCATTATGTTGTTGTAGTACATTCCCATGGAGGATCAGGATGCAAATATCTCGATGAAGGTGATTGTGAAGAGAAAATTTGAATACCACAGAGGCAAGATTAGGGTAGCTGATAATCCATTTCTTGTTCAGAGGGAGTGTTGAAAAGTCAGCAAGAAATTGTGTCTATTTTTTTCCCTTAAATAAATTAGACAATAAATTGTAATCTTATCTCATAAAAACTTGTAATAGTTAACTAAGTGAGATAAAATTAGTTAGCTCAAGAATTTCAAGTTGAGGGTCAGTAGTTAGGCATGTAGTGTGATTCTATTATTTTTGGGGTCCACTTGTAGTTAATTCAGTAGTGTAGTGTGATTTTAATCAGTTAACTCAAAATAATTGAGTTAAAATCAGTTTAACTAGTTCTAAATGAGTGACGAGCTAGTGGGAGGTCAAGTGAATTAAATTAGATTTAATTCACAAGCAGTGATCTACCAAGTAAATGGTGATTTTCTATTATTAGTTGCATGCATGTCAAATATGATGGAGACCCAGCCGAGACAAAGGTTAAAGGAAAGTGAACTATCAGTTATATTATTAGCGAACTCCCCAGGTGTAGTTATAAACACACAAGATTCCCATCAAGGATTATGCAGTCAAGGAAGGTTGGAATTCCTATTTAATAGGAATTATTTTTCCCAGGGATTGTGTGAGAAAGGTAGGCTGAAGTTGGGCTGAAAATTGGCTATGTGTTGGTCCAATTGTGCCTAGATCAGTGTGAGATGATTGGTAGAGTGTATGAGGTTCATGTGAGCACACATGCATTGTATTGTTTCACGATTCCTTGGCTTATTATACAATAGAGATTGATGGTTTTTTAGAATTTTTTTTACCAAAGAAAATCTTGTGTTGTGTGATTGATTTACTTCCTTCTCTTACTTGCATGTGATTGAGAAATCATGATTTATATTCTGCAAATTTTGTAGAAGGATTCAATATCTTGTTTTAGTACATTGCATGATTGGATTGAATCCATTGGTGTAGTTTATACACCTTGAGCCTATGTGCCTACGACTATGGCACCTTGGATGCAGGAATAATCCTCTATTCCTATGGCTATGGATGGAAAATCTCTATGGCATGCCTACAGCTAGGATCTTGAAAACCCTAGATCAAAGCGAGCCTCACGCCTGTGATTTCGGACCTTGCACGAACTCCTTCCTTCAAACCTATGTGAGCCAAGAAAAATAATGAGAGTAGAAGATAGCTAGATCAATGTGTGAGAATGAGCTTGAGGTCGCTTCTATTTATAGTATTTCATGAGGGTCCACTTATGGTTAAGTCTGACTTAACCAATTCCACATGTGCTTAGAACCAACCCATTCCATTATACATGTAGGAATGAAATAATTCAAAAATAAACTTCCACTTAACCAAATAGGGTTATATTTAGGTCAATTTTGGTCCTCTAGAAAAGAGAAATCTATTGAAATTATTATCTTCATCAATGAGCTGTCCAAAGTGGAATTTTATCACAGGTGCATAATTTTAACAAGACTGTGCAATGTGTAGTTTAGGAAGGGCAGGGGTAATCATCTGCATTTTTTAAGGGCTTAAGAGGTCAAGTTGGTGGCTTGAGGCTTGAAGATTCTCACTATGCAATTTCGGATGTAAAGGGGCCAAGGATTGAGCAGTTTCATAGTTCAAGAGGACAATACTGAGGCTCGATTCTTTAGACTGTATAATGCACAATTTAGGCAAGCCAAAGCAAGATAACTACAAAGTTGAGGGGCTTAAGCAGTTGGACATGAGGATTGAGCCTTAATGTTTCTCACTCCACAGTTTTGGAGGATTGGATACTTGAGGCTTGTGCAGTTGCATAGTTCGAGAACTCAAGCTTGAGGCTTGATGCTTTAGATTGCATATTACACATAGGATGTTGAATGAAGGAAGAGATTATGTAGTTTTGGAGCTCAAGGGTCGAGACAGAGCACTAATTCTGCACAGTGTGAAATTATGGAAGGCATATATTACGCATTGTGTACTTTCAAGAGGCAACATTGAATCTTGAGGACTGAGACTATGTAGTGCGTAGTTCAGGAGAGATGAGTGAAGTCAAGCTGCTCAGGAAGGCTCTTTTTTCTTCTAATTTGGCTAAGTGTGGGATCAATGAGACCAAAATTAACAATGAAAAAACTTAAGTATGATCACACACCTAGAACAATTAATGACACAACATTTATCACTCAAAACACATGAACGACATAACACCCTCAATGCGACGACATTGTGATAGATTTTCCCAAGTGCAACACAAAAGGTACAGTTTGTAACGATAGTGACGACACTTGTGTGACAATAATTGAAACTTTGGGAATGAGTATCATATATGTATAGATGATAATAATGGCTCATTACCACCAATATTACCCTTTAAAATAAACCAAAACTACATTTTTCAATGTGTATCACTTTCCATTCTAAAAGACGACACTTGTGACGACAAGAGGTAAGTGAAAATGAAACTTGCAAAATGTGAACGACATTGAAAGTGAAACATGCCATAATGAATATGGCATGAAAAAGAAACTTGCTATAGTCAAAACAAGCAAAATCGATAGTTGGAAAAACTCACTGAAATAGAAGAACAGTTGCAACCAAATTAGGAGAATATCAATGAAATTGCACAATGACAGTCAACATAGGTCAAAAATTGCATAAGCACTATCTTGGTGTACTTGTGCTATGCCTGTTCAAGATTTCATAAAAGAGTGAACTCATGAACTTTTTGAAGACTAAGCATGTGTGCAAAGGTTATGTTGAAATTTATCGATCGACCATAAAGTGACTATGGAACGAACGATTGCAAGATTCATAGTAAACTCCAAAATTCAAGTGTAGAACAAATTTTGGAGGTTTTTTTTCATAGTGACAACACTTTTCAACACATTGGTAGAAATCCATATTCCCTTCCATGGTCAAATATTATGTGCAAGATCTATTTTCTCAAGAAGGATTTATTCATATTTTAGGTTATTTTGGCTTCCCCATTTACCCCGTGTATAAACCATTATTTGAGTTTTGAGGTCTAAAATGAGCCTCCTAAGGAAATTATAAAATAATAGTGGAAATAATAATAAAATATTTTATTACATCATCAAATTTTAGAGGGAAGAAATAAAAAACTATTTTTTCAACTTGTATTTTCAACTCATCTCCCAATGTTTTTAGTCAAATTTTGAGTGGGAGTACTCGTTGGATGAAAAATTTAATTCCTCATCCAAGGACTACCCATTTTGCATACTTTTGATGGATCTTGCTACACAAAAAATGAGAAATACATGAAAAACGTGATTGTAGAGTACCCATTTTTCATACTTTCGATGGATCCTACTACACAAAAAATGAGAAATACATGAAAAATGTGATTGTAATCACGTTTTTCATGTATTTCTCATTTTTTCATGTAGAAATATCCATCGAAAGTATGCAACATGGGTACTCCTTGGATGAGGATTTAAATTTTGCATCCAACGAGGAATCCCACTCGAAATTTGAGTAAAAACTTTAGGAGATAAGTTGAAAATACGAGTTGAAAAAGTCGTTTCATTATTTTATTATTTTTTCATCTTTCTACCCTTTTACTTAAAAAATGGTGAATCACCCCCCATGGTTTACATCATCATCTTGAATCTTATTGGTTCTTTTAAAGTTTATTTTGGTTGTACATTTTTCTTAGGAGGCCCATTTTAGACCTCAAAATTCCCCTAATGCATAGTCCCCTTCATCAATTATTGATTGAACAAAATCATAAAGCCAATTATATCACAATGTTTCAAATCATGAGAAGGGTAATTTTATTTGTGATCTTAAGATATTCATAATATATTTTTTCATCTATGGTATTGTTCCCTTACTAGTAGGCCTGGGAAATACCCTAGTGGAGTCACTTAAGGAACAAAAACATTAATATTTTGTCAATGAGCCTAGAAAGTACCCAGACATAGTTCTTTGCTTCATCTCCTTGCACATGAATCCTTTCTCTTATTTCATCCTTTATTTATTTACTTTATATAGGATTGTTCATCGACACTTATTCATTTCATGCGGTGGAATAGGGATCCCAACTTATTGAGAGTAGAAGAGGATGTTCCTTCAGAGAATCATATATAAAACCTATGATACTAATTTTTCTCATTTATATTTTCCCCTTTTCATTCTGTAATTCATCATATCAGCATGTAAAACACTTAAAATTAAATAATTTAGTGTAGCAATGAGGTTTCTAGAATAGACATGGGTATCATGACTCAACACAAAGCCTTCCTTACGTGAGGATCATGTTTTTTTTTAGAACATCATCGACCAAAAGGTGTAACCACGATGAAGAAGAAGGACTAAAAGTTAGCTAAATGTTGCAGTGTCATAAATACCTTTTCTAATTTTCCACATTTTCTTTTGAGCCAAAGGGAACATCCTTCATGTGAATTCTAATTAAAAAAAACAAAAAAGTAGAGACAAGACACAACAAGAAAACAAAATAAAATGGAAAAATCAAAAAGGGGTCGAACTGAATATAAGATACGAGACACAAATAAGAAAACAAAAGAAAGACTACAAAGGAAGAGTTAAGGATGAACGTGCGAGGGAGACTGGTATGTATCTATATCTACTCCTAATCTAACTAGCTAGAAGGTTAGGGTCAATTGTAGTGAAATTTCCAATATAGCCATCATAACTGCTCATGCCCTGCATACAAAAGGATGCAAGTGATTAAAACAGATATAAAACAATGTGCGATAGAAAAGATAAGCACTTGAATAACTTGAAAAAATAATTGAAGGTATTTCCTATCGGTAAAATATATGTCATAGTGACTACTAATAACCAACTCGTGCTCTTACATTTTCGATCAAAACCATGATTAAACCAACGTCGGAAGATTATTGCGAATGTATTCTAATTTGTACCATCCTCCTTAGCAAGGATGAGAAAATATAGAAACCTTTTATTTGCATCGGAGCTTTCCAGGTAAGATTTATCCAACCATTTAGCGATAGGATCATGAAATTCGAAACAATCCTCTTCAGAACCCTGAAATATTTGAGAATATAGTTTTTCAATTAAAAGCCCGAGATAAAGATGAGAATGTTGTAAGGGAAAATGAGTTTGATCATATTAAGAAGGCTTGTCAAGTTAGTAAGGGCATGACATAACCCTTAAAAAATTGTTAAGTGCCTCAAATTCTTGACAAGTATCTAAATAGTGAGGTAAACCATAAATATTAGTCAATGTGAAAAAAATTTCATTAGATATACTTGAGGGAAAATGATAGCACGAATGAAAGTTAATGTTATGAATCAAATGGACCGTTTATGGCATGAGATTCTTGGTTAGAAGATAACAAAGGTAAATCGATTTGAACATCTTTATGAATTCCTTGAATAAATGAATCATATTCCTGACATGATAAATATAACAAACCATTTCTTTGTAACTGGTAAAAAATTCCACTAGTAGCATAATGAGTTAAGAATAAATTGATTTTTCAAATAACTCATGCATTCATTAGCACTCAAGTGTATTTTAGGTGCGATGAAGTAAAATATTAGTAATATAATAGTCACAAGAAAAACTATGAGCTAACTATTATGAAATGCATCTGATAGACATGATCCTTCAGCCAAATATATTCTTTAAAATGATCAATGTTGTAGTTCCATGATTCTATGAGAGATACACACTCCAAACCTGAGTTAAGTACAAGAGCCTTGCATGGAGATGAATCAAATAAAATATAATCTAGAATCTGATAAAAAACCGAATCTTGAAAGTTCGAAAATAATAGAATTTTGGGAGAAAAAAAATATCCGAATCTGGGACCTCACCATAGTCATGAGATCCTAACATAACCATCAACAGAAGTTGAAGTGTCTTAACTTCTTGACAAGTCTTGAAACTTTCAAGGACTGTAAAATCACATTTTGAAGATTGAATAATACCATGCATGGTCTGTAAATAACTTCTACCAATGATTTCAATAATACCACTACTAACCAGATAGCACCCATATTTGTCACTATTTGGTTGGATTTTACAACTTCAATAGCCATATTACTCAAGTCAAAATAGTCTTCTGATAAAAAATCTAGAGATTTATCAATCTGAGAAATTTCATGAGCAAGTTAGTTTAAAGCGTTACCCTCATGCAAAACTTAAAATGGCGAGTAGAGTGGATACTCAATGACTTGATTGTTTCCTTTTTCATCGTATCTCTCCTCACTACCTTGTGTCAACTGAGAATTGGCTGGGTCAGATTCTAGATCTAATTATTTCAAATAAAAATCTTTTCTAGGAACTGAAATATAAACTAGTGCACTTGGGAATTTTTAATCGCATACATCAATAGAGTCATAATCATCATAATATTTTTTTCCCAATACTAAATATCTAAAAACAATTATTTCATTTGATTCACTATTGATATTAGTAGATTGAAAATCATCCAAGAATGGAAAAGCATCATCTTGACATGGGGGAATTTGAAAGAGGGGAGAGAGATTAAAATTATCTTCACTTTCCTACTCCTCTACCTGTTTAGTGTGACTTCCTTGTACTTGATCGCAATTTGAACCAACAACATGAAAATCAAGAGTGTGTGAAGAACTAGTTGGTGGAGTAGATTGATCAAGTGGATCATGATACAAGGAGTCAAGGTATGTAGATGATATAGGATGACAGATGTCCCTTGAATAGGTAATACTTTTAGCAGAACCACATTCAAGATTAAGGAGTGGAAGAATTAACCTTCACTGTAGGTTCCATGAACCATTCGAAGGTTTCCTCCATCAGAAATGTATCATGAGAAATGGATGAAAGTTGAAGTGATAGATCAACGATCTAATTTTCATACTTCCCAACTTTTTCATCATCACAAGGAGGAACCCAAATCAGAATTGAAAAGGAAGGAGGACAAGAAATGAAAGGAATAGAAGGCTCCTCCTCTGAAGTTAAATGTGTCTCATTATTTACAAGAGTTTGGGAAGTAGAAACATCAAGAAGTTTAGATTCACCTTATAAAGAGATATGAACCAAATGCTCAAAATTTTGTTTAAATAAATCCAAATCTGTGTCATTTTTAGGAAATTCATAACAGAGGTAAAGGAATTGATCAAATAAATCCTTAATTGATTTGTTATTCTTCATTCTTAGTTGATTAATTCTTTTAATAACGTATCAGTAATCGTACCTATCAAATTCTAATTTAATCTCATTGATGAGGTGTTCAAAAGAATGAATGGAGGAAGGTGTTAGGGTATGAAACCATCGGCTAACTCGACCTTCAATTTTGAAAAAGAAAATAATACAAGACACATATTCACCGTCAATTTCATGGTATTCAAAAAACTTAAGAAAAATAGATGCATGCTCGATAATAGATGTATCACCCTCCCTATAAAACTTAAATTGAGAAAATCATAAATTTGTTCCATAGAGATGAAAAGTTGACTAGGGGATAGGTTAGAAAAAATTTTCGGGATTATAATTTGTGGATAATACATTTTAGATAATACATTCAAATTAGAATCAACATGAAAAACTTGTCCTCTAGCCCTCCTTCTAGCACCATTTTTTGACGATGATAAAAATACTTCAAACAAGGGGGTGTCCCTAATGAAATTTCCCAATTAGACTTTGCATGTTTGGTGTGGGAGCCCTTCTAGAAATAAGGCCTTACTTCCATATATTCTTAAATATATTCCTTGGCTATAATTTTCAGCACAAGAGAGTAATGCACAAGTAATTTCGGATTAGCAAGTGAGTACGCATTGTAGAATGTTCAACTGCAGAATTTATCAAGGTTCTTATACCAAAAGGGGAGAGAAATGTGAGACTTTAAAATACAAGTAATAGTACTAATCTAATAAAGACACAGAATCATATACATATGAATGAATCGTTGGACAACTAGAAAAATAGTTTACATAAAAACAACTATTGTTAAAACACATACAACACACATTCAACGAGATAAGTACCAAAGCCACTAACATAGTTAAATTTTCTTAGTAAATATGATAATAAAATACATCACAAACATTCGAAGAATAGTCTTAGAATATTTACAATATACATATGAAAATGCGTTGGCTCAGCGAGCTTCAAAATTAAGAAAATGTTCCAAGATACATCAAGACAGTGAAGACCACTAGCTCCAATAGTGGAGTGTTAGAGCAACCACTTTCTCCTCCAAAAGAATTATCTTCCTCTTTAATGCCTAGTAGGAGGAGCCAAGGTGAAAATTCATTTGCATTAGCTATGAGGTTTTATATATAAAAAATGGGGTGATCATTCACCTCCATTTTGAATCTTGGACTACCCTCATGATTTTTTAACTTCTGTATGACTTTTCGACTCCTACATGAATTTTCATATTCTATACATGCATCTTCGACTTCCACTTTACATTAAATTTCAGATAAAATGAAATTAAAAAATCCACAAATGATGTGGACAATAAATTTCAGATAAAATGAAATTACAAAATCCACAAATGATGTGGACAATAATGGCATGACATCTTGACAGGACATGAAAGAGTATTACAGATGAAATAGGTAACCTGACCTCAAAACGGGAACTCTAGCCCAAAAAGACTCAAAAAACATGAAAAAACACCCCAAAAACAAAAAAAAGTGTATTCCAGAATGCACTTGTTTTTTTTTGAAGGTCAAATTTCAACATTTTATAAAATTATGCTAAAAGCAAAATTGTTTCTTGAAAAAAGGATTGAAAAAACACCCTCAAAACAAAACCAGTTGACGCTGGAATAACAAAAAAAAAAAATTGTCATATTTTTGACATTTTTAAAAATAGAAATAACATTTTTTAATTTTTAAAATTCAAACATTAAAAAAAACCTAAAATTTAAGAAAAAAAATAAATTTAAAAAATAAAAACATTTTAAAGCTTAAAATTTAAAAATATATAGGAATACAAAAATAAAAATAAAAACAAAACAAAAATTTTAATTCAAACATTAAAAAAAACCTAAAATTTAAGAAAAAAAATAAAAAATTTAAGATTAAAATTTCAAAATATATAGAAATAAAAAAAAAAACAAAAGAAAATCAAAATAAAAATATTAAATTGAAAAACAGTTAAAAAAGAAAGAAGGAAATTATAAAAAATAAAATATAGAAATTAAATTTAAAAAAGAAAAAGAAAATGTTTATTAAATTAAAAAAAAAAAATTTAAAGAAATATATTAAATTTTAATAAATTTAAAACTTAAAAAAAAAAAAAAACATTATTGAAATTAAAAGTAAAAAAAAGAAAAATTAATTAAATAAAAAATGAAAAAATAAAAATCTGATAAAAATATTAAATTTAAAAAAATATATATTAAAAAAACAAATAAATTTAAAAAATAAATTAAATTTAAATTATAAAAAATAATATATATATATATATATATATAAACTTAAATTAAAAATATATATATTAAATTTTATTAAATTAAAAAAAATGTTAATATTAAAATAACAAATTAAATTAAAAAAATTTAAATTTTAATAAATACATGAATAAACAAACAAATTTTAAATATAAAGAAAAGTAAAAATAAAAAATAAAAGTTAAAAAACTACAAATCAATTAAAATTGAAAAATTGAAAAAAATAAATTAAAAAAAATATATTAAATAAAAAATAAAATAAAAAACAAATTAATTTGAAAATATTAAGTTTAACTTAAAAAAAAAATCTAATTTTAAATACACAATTTTAATTGAAATAAAAAAAAATATAAAAATTTTATGTAATTAAAAAAATAATAATAAAAAAATAAAAAAAATTTAAAAAAAATATTAAATTCAAATAAATTAAAAAAAATACAAAATTTACTAAATTTTAAAAAATTAAATGAAAAAACTAAACATAAAATTTAATAATAAAAGAAATATATGAAAAAATTTAAAAAAAAATCAATTAAATAAATAAAAATACAAAATTTAATAAAAATTTTAACAAAATTTAGAAACAAAAAATTAAAAACAAAAAAATGAATAGAATAAAAAAAAAATTAAAATTAAAAAAAATTGAAATTAAAACAAATTAAATTTCAAATATAAAAATTAAACTAAAAAAATAATAATTTTAAATTTTTTGAATTAAAAAAAATAAAATTAAAAATAAAATATTAAAAATTAAAAAAATAAAAATAAAAAGAATTTTTTGATCATGGTGGCGCCGCCAATCGGCCTCTCGTCCAGGTGATGGCGGAGGCCGGCTGCTAGGCGGAAGGCCGATTCCGAGAATCGCCCTCCCACGGCAGGAGGCCGATTCTGGGAATCACCCTCCCACGGCGAGAGGGCGATTCCGAGAATCGCCCTCCTGCGACAGGAGGGTGATTCCCGGAATCGGCCTCTCGCCGCGGGAGGGCAATTCCCGGAATCAGCCTCCCGTGGCGGGAGGGCGATTCTCGGAATCGGCCGCCCGCGGCGGGAGGACGATTCCCGGAATCGGCCTCTCACCCAAGTGGCGGCGGAGGCCAGCCGCTGGGCGGATGGGGGGCTGCATGCAGCCTCCCCGCCCGCCCAGCGGCCAGCCTCCACTGCCACCTAGGCGGGAGGCCGATTGACGGCGCCACCACAATCAATTTTTTTTTTTTTTTAATTTTTAATATTTTTTTTAAATTCAAAAAAATTAAAATTATTTTTTTTAATTAAAATTTTTTATTTTAAATTTAATTTGTTTTAATTTTTTTGTTTTTTGGTTTTCAATTTTGTTTTTAAATTTAATATTTTAGATTAATTATTTTTTAAAATTTAAAATTTATTCATTAAATTTATTAAATTTTAATTTAATTTAATTTTTTTTTAAATCTTTTAGTTTATTTGGTTTTTCATTTTTTAAATTTATAAATTGTTTTATTTAAAAAAAAACAGCAAATTTATGGATATTTGTTTTTTAATTATTTGCACGTGGTTTTTTTCATTTTTTTTGTTTTTTAATGATAGTTTTTTTTATTATAATTCTTTTATTTTAATTTTCTTTTTCAATTTTCAATTTTGTTTTTTTTTTTAATTTGTTTTTTTTGTTAATTTTAAAATTTGTATTTTTGTTTTCTTATTATTATTATTATTTTAATTTAAATTTTTAAATTTAATTTTTTCTTTTTTGTATTTTATTTTTTTTATCTAAATTTTAATTTTGTAATTTAAATTATTTTTAAATTTTCTATTTAAATTTTTTTTTTTAATTATATGGATTTTTTTAATAACTTAGAAAAAAATGTTTTTGATGTTTTTTTTTTAATTTTTGTTTTTTTCTTTAAATTATGTGTTTTTTTTTCAAATTTTGTCATTTCTTTTGATATAATTTTCGAATATTTTTGTTTTTTTTTTGTTTTATTTATTTATTTTTGTTTAAATTTTTTATTTTTACGAGTTAATTTTGTTTTTTTTACATTTTTATTGGTTTTTTTTATTGTTTTTATATATATATTTTTATCTAAGTTTTGTGTTTTATTACCAACATGAAAATCACCACTCTAAAAAAAAAGGGTTGATGCTGCATCAATACGTTTCAAAATTAGCATGAAAATCAAACGCTCTAAAAAAAAAGGTTGATGCTACATCAATATGTTTCAAAATTAGCATGAAAATCACTAACATTTTAAAACAAATATTCATACTTCATAAATAAAAATATTAGAGTGTCAAAAATGTGCTCAAAAAAGAAGAAGGTGATTTTGCATCACCACTTTTCAAAATCGGGTGCTTTTTTTGCTACCAAAAAAAAGTAGGTAACAGTGCGGTTACCTATTTCATCGGTAGCAGTGTTATGACAAGACATTGATGACATGGACTACATGATGATATGGCAATGTCGAGTCATTATTGTTGCTGCTAACTTTATGTTTTCTTGAAATATGGAACATGTTATTATTCTTCCTCCTCCATAAGGCTTGAAGGTAGGGAGTCTTCAAAGTTATATTTATTTCCATTTGTTGTCACAATATATTTTTCCTTTTTCCTTATATATTGATCCACTTCTATTTATAGCTACAAAGGTGTCTTCTTGTAGGGTATCCTTCTTCATCTCCTTAATCATCACCATTTCAGAACATGTTATAGAATACCTAAAAATTAAATCAACTCATGACAAGACAATGTCGGTGTAATAAAACCCTAGTCTAACATGCTTCATGAAAGCCAATGATTGGGATAGAACCAGGTGATAGGTTTGGAGACAGGCTCAATAATTGCACAGTTGAGTAGCTCAGGAGGTCACAGACCAGGACTGAGCCTTGATACTATGAAATGTGTTGTTTAGGTAGGCCAGGGCTAATCATCTTCACGGATGATGGGATCAAGAGTTTAGGTTGAGGGCTTGAGGCTTGAATATTCCCACTACACAATTCCAGAGGGAGAGGGGTCATGGATTATGCAGTTCAATAGGTCAATATTGAGGCTTGAAGCTTGATACTGCGTAATTTTCAGTTTAGGAAGGTCAATGAAAGATAATTGTGCAGTTGAGGGGCTCAAGGGGTCAGGCTTGAGGATTGACCGTTGAGGTTGTTCACTATGAAATTTTGTAGGAGAAGAGGCATGGGAATTTCGTAGTTACGCAATTCAAGAGCTTAGGCCCGAGGATTGATGATTGAGACTTCATAGTGCATAGAGGAGGTTAAATGAAGGTAAGGACTGCGTAGTGAAGAGAGGAGGTTGATTGAAGGTATAAATTTCACAGTTGTGGAGCTCAAGGGTCAGGACTAAGCATTAATACTGCATAGTGTGAAATTTTGGAAGGAAAATATTGCACATTGTGAGGTGCCAAGAGGCAAGGTTGAAGCTTGAGTAATTAGATTTCACAGTTCGCAGTTCAGTAGGACTAAGTGAAGCCATGTTGCTCGAGAATGCACTTTTTTTCGTATTTGGCTAATTTTCGGATCAGTGAGACCAAAGTGAAAAATGACATAACTTAAGTATGATCACTCACGTAGAATAGTTGACGACATAACTTTTATCACTCAGAACACATGGACAACATAATACCCTCAATGAGAAGACATTGTGATGGATTTTCCCATGTGTGACACTAAATGTACACTTTGCAATGACAATGAAGAGACTTGTGCAATAGTGCTTGAAAATTTGTGAATGATTGTGATATATGTCTAGATGATAAGAATGACTCAATACCACCAATATTACCCTTTGAAAAAAAACCAAAAATACATTTGTGTGATGTGCGACACTTTCCATGCTAAAAGACGTCACTTGCAACGATGAGAGGAAATTGCAAAAGACACTTGCAAAATGCGACCAACATTAAGAGTAACACATACAAGAATTAAGATGGGATGAATATTAAACTTATTACAGTGAAAAAAATCAAAAACTGACAGTCGTAAACATTAGATTTACCCTTGTGAATGTAACGGTGCGCAAAAGTGACAGTTGGAAAATCTCACCAAGATAGAAGAACAATTGCAACCAAAAGTGGGAGATTATCGATGAAAGTGTGCACTAACTGTTGACAGAGGTTGAACATTGTATAGGAAATATCTTGGTGGAATTGTCTTATGCTTGTTCAATCTTGCATAAAAGAGTGCACTCATGAAAGTGTTGTGGACTGAACATGTGCGATCAGGCAACATTGACACATTGATCGACCACAAAGTGACTATGAAATGAACGATCACAATATCCATAGTAGACTCCAAAATTCAAGTGTAGACCAAATTTTGGAGGGTGTTTGTCACAACGCCCGGTGAAAACTCCATGAACTAAAGTTAATTAAGGAAAAGTAATAACCACGGTTGATGGGACACTTATTCCAAGTCTAATTTTGGGAAAAACATCCTAGGGGATGTTCATTTAAGTTATTATGGCTAACAGAAATTGAAAAACGAAATGGAAATGGCTTTGGAAAGTCAAAGAGGCATTATTGGCACATTTAATTATGAAAATAATGGAAAATAGGAGAAAATGAAGGTGAAAGGTCCCAAGTTGCATGTGAGGAGGAAAATGAAGGAAAATAATGGAAAATGAAGAAAATAGAGGCCTCATTGATAAAAAGGCTTATGAGGATTAGCGGGAAATTTTTTGGCTAAAACCTTTTATCAGCACACTTTTAGATCTCTCTCATTATTCTCTCTCTCTCCCTCTTGGACACTTAGAGGTTATTCGAGTAATTTTGTATTAGATCAAGAAAGGCGAATAAGGCAAGAGGAAGGAAGGAGCAAGCATGAAAGAGCAAGATCAAGTAGCTACAATAGGATTCTTTGTAGGTATCAATTTGCATGTCTGATTCTTTGTAGGTATCAGGGTATTGCATGTGGTTCTTTGTTGTCATGAAATAGATTTTTCCTAGTGTGACAGTGTTTTCAGCCTAGCCTTTCCATTTCCAAATATCCATGGTGTGATTGGGTTCTCATGTTTTTAGTTGAGCTGGATTTTCCAGTGGATTTTAAGTCGAGTGAGGTGGATCTCTGAATGAAAAAAAGCATGGCCTGCTAACCCCTAAACTAAAATATGGGTTGTGATAAATCCAGATAGTGTTTTTCCTCGGTTAGGTCCTAGTGATTCGGTGTGGATTGTGGTAAATCCTAGAGGTGGGTGCTCTCCATCAGGCCTAGGAAACCCAAGATGGGACATATGGTAAATCCTATAGAGTGGTTCTTGGTTTAGGGCCTAGTGATCCAGTGTGGACTGTGATAAAGCCTGAGAAACTAGGAGATAGGAAAATTCCTTTTGGTGTAGGTCTGAAAATATGGTGAAATCCATGTGTGTTTTAGCCTAGTGATCTGGTGGATATCATGGTAAAGCTTGTTATTACATGTTTATTGTTTTGGCCTAGTGATCTGGGATGGATTGTGGTAAATTATGGTTATTGTTGATGAGGATGATGTGGTTTAGCCTCGAGATTCCTTGGTTGGTTATTTTGGTTTAAGTCCCACATTCATGCTTGGAATATGCGACGGGGGTGATTGGTTGAAGATATATTTGGCTCAATGAATCTTTGGTTAGGTAGAGCATGGTAGTCATATCTCGGGTTGGGATTTTCATTCATTAGTAAGAGGTTCTATCTTTGACATCTTATGTGTAAATGTACTCGTTTATATGTATATTCTATGGCTGATGTGCCCTTGACATTTCTGTTGTAATTATGTTGGTTATAAGCATGTATTATGACAACAATGATGTATGGTTCTCCTCATTTTTTGATTTGTAAATGAATGAATAATGTATCTTTGACCTAATAGATGATAATACATATAATAATATAAGGAAACAATTCTTCTTAGTGATTCTCAAATAAGTATGAGACCCTTATGCTCAGATCTATTTTTTAAACCTTTAGATTACATATTTGTGACATGTTTGATGAAATTCTTGTCATGGCTAGAAGGGGTCAAGTCAATTCCTTGTTCAAGCATTTTCTTTTGCATCGTTATTATATATTTATATTTCATTTCTGAAAGTGTCATTGAGTTATGGGTAGTGAATTGGGCTCTAGACCTAAAAAAGTGGCTCAAATCCTGTGGATGTTAGCACAGGTCTGAGGAAAAAATTCCCTGGACACATGCATTCCCATGATATGGGAGCATCCAGAGCCTCCCATACGTACCCTTTTCCATATGAAGGGAGAATCTAGGGGTTTAATGGTCTAAAACCCGAGTGGGACCCAGGGGTTGGTTACCTTAGTGGTTGGGATGGCTCCTGGGAGTTTTGTTGATGATATGGAAGGTATGTGTGATGTGTTTCCGTCAATTCCACTTCCTTAAGGTCACCTAGGATATTCATTTAGATCATAATATCCACTCGTCAAATGTTTACCCCGATTTTCAATGAGTTGGGTAGATGTGGGAGGAGGGTTTTACAGAGTGGTATCAGAGCACATTTCACCCCTTGCACTCGATGGGAAGAATTTTTTTTTCATGCATACATGTTAGTTGCATATGTGTTCTTTATGTTGTGGTATATGTTCTTGTTGTATATGCATGGCATTGGTCATAGTTGTAGTGGTGTCTCCATGTGAAAGTTGATGGTGTTGTATATTGGATGTGGTCATCATGAGTGTATGTCAGTTGTATATGATTTTTTTGTGCATGTCAGTGTCTATATGTTTTTATTCATGCATTGGCATGGTTAAGGTTTTTGTCCATGTATGCATTGTAGGTCATCATGATGTTTTTGCTATGTTTTGATGCTGATGCATTGGTTTAGATAGAGCAGGAGATGCGGATCATCAAAATGAAGTTGCAACACAAGAATTTTGGGTAAGAGCATATTGTCATACAGGTATTTTATGTTTGGTATGAAGGTATGTTAGTTAATGGATTTTTATATGCATGTTTGTAATTTATTGTTGTTGTGGTTACATGCATGGTAGATTTTAGTGAATCAGTGTGGTCATATGCACGTGTGTCGAATAGTCATGAATGATAGTAATGTTTTTTAATATGCATTCTCATTATTGTTTTACTTTAGTTAACCTGATGATTATGTTATATGTTGTTGATGAGGATGTTATACATTAATTTATTTTTGATATATGTTAGTTAACTTGATGATTAGGGTTATTGTATTAAGATCTCGATGTTATATGTATCATTTTAATCTATATTAAACTATGAAAATGGTTTTGGTTATGATATTGAAGTATGAGCTGACATATTTGTGATATTGTGTCATACTGATTTGGACTGACTATGTAGATGTGATTGTTATGCATGAATGGAGATTGTTTATGAACTTATCAGGTGAACATGATAGCTAGTTACTGTTATGGATATCAGGAACTTATTTATGATTTATTTTATCTGTTGTGAGGTTACATCATACTAATTAGATCGATTTTGCAGACAAGATAGCCTCCCCTGAGATACATTAAGGTATGAGTTTTCTTATGTCATTTATTTTGTGTTTAAATGTTTGATTATGTCATCTATTTTTTGTTTGATTATTTGGTGTCTATTATGTCATAAATATGTTGTTTGAATGTCTGATTAATTGTATGATATGAGCATGTGTCTATAAGATTTCATGAAGTAACGATCTTGTTTTAAGATGGTTGTAATAACACACTATCTCATGAGATAGTTGATGTGTACTTAAGTATAAGTAGGTGAGAGTTGCAGTACTATGATTTGGACTATTAGTTGATTATGACATGGTTAGTAGTATTGGTAGAGGTTGATTTTATTTAATAGATATGGCATCTTGATATTTGGAACATGTGATTAACATGTGTGAACATTTGCAAGGAAAAATGATTGTTATTAGCATGACAAGGTAATATTTTATGTGTTTATATAACTAACAGCTGGGTGATTTGACAATACATAGTAGGACTCAATTGTAGCAATATAAAAGGTAAAATAAATGAAGTGGGTAAGAATTCCTTTAGCTATGTTTGGAAACCCTAATTCTAAATGAATGGTTATTTTTCTTCTTAACCTTGATTTTGTCTGAAATTATGTGGTATGTGCTACAATCACGAACATGTATTTGACATGTATAATTTTTTTTTTCTAGTTATGGTTGGATCCGTGAAGGTAATTGGAGTCCCTTGAGAGATGACATAAATGCGTTCAGATGCAAGGAAATGTTCTTGGCACAACAAGGTAATATATATATTATATTTGTATATTTATTTATGCGCTGAGAGTTACGTGTTTATGGAAATATGATACAGGGAATTGTTGAGATTCAAGAAGATGATGATCCTAGTGAAAATTAAGCACCTTCACTAGGTGGGGCCTGTAGGCTATTTTTAGGTGTATGTCTACCTTTAGAATGGTGAGCATATTCTAAAATTAGCAAGATGTTGATTCTAGATGGTTGAGAAAATTATATCTTTAGATGAGTTTCTATTTTTAGAACATGGGAAAAGTCTATTTAGAGATCGCATATCTAAAAATAGAATGCATGTCGATTATTATTAGCCCTTAATGATAATCAAACAATAAATAATAACTTATTCTCTTGGAGCACTTGATTTCAATTAAATGATGTGGAAAACTAGTTAGCTGAAGGAATTACAAGTTGCAAGGTTGGTTGGTGACTCATGTATGATGGAATTCGATGTAACTTAGGGGGACACAGTTGTAACAGAGTTGGAAGAGTAGTTATGGGAGTTGCTATTTAGTTTAACTCAGTTAAGTGAGTTACACTCAGTTTTGCTAGTCGTAATTAAAGATACACTAGTGAAAGATGAGTGAATTAATTATTTAATTAATTCACAAGTAGTGTCTTACTTGCAACTAACGAAATACAACAGTTAAATACTTGCATGTCAGATCCAGTGGAGACCCAGTGGAGAGATAGGTGAAAGGGTGTGTTTGACTATCATTTGTGACTATAGTGATGTATTTAATGCATCTACACATACATTGGAGTTTCCAATGAGGATTTTGCAGTACAAGAAATGCAATATTGAATTCATTCAGGGATCTTCTTCAGCAGGGATTGTGCAGTGGAGGTAGGCTGTTAGGAGGCAGTAAGTTGGTGCATGTGTGAACCAATTTTTGTATGACAGTGTGAGAAGATTGTATATTGTACTGAGAGCTCTATGAGCTGAGATTTGTATGAGATTGTTTCATGATTCCATGATATACATAATATATGATAATTTGGGTTTTTAGCTTTAAGATTTCCTAGTAAAACATCTTGTTATGTGCGATTTATTTTTCTTCATATGTTTCCAATTGGAAATTTAATTTCCGCAAATAATTGAGGAGAAGGATTTTGTATTTAACAGTGATTTAATTGTTATATCAGGGGAGTCCGGTAATATACATGCATATTGTATAATTTTTACATGGTATTGAAGCATTGTTAATCACTGACGATTGCAATATTGAAGCGGCGTTGAGTTGTGTTAGTGGAATAATTCGAATTTCCTATAATAATTTATTAGTGAGAAAGTTGAGTAAACATTGAAATGGCCTTCAATGGGTTGCGGTTGGAGTATGCACTTGAGGGAAGCTCAAACTACATAGCCTGGAAGGACAGGATGGAGGAAGTGCTTGAAGATAATGGCTTGAAGGAGTTCATCGATAGAGATGTTCCTACGCCCACTTCGATGAATGTTGCATTACTTGACGCCTGACAAAAGAAAGTAGCAAAGACAAGAGGAATTATGTTGGAAGGTGTGAAATACCATATTGTGTCAAGCCTTCATGGGAAATCCACTCCATTTGCAATCTAGAAGGCTTTGATAGATCTTTTCCAAAGTAGAAAAGACCATAGGAAGTTGGCGTTGAAAGACAAACTCAGAAAAATCAAAATGGAGAAGGGCGAAAGTATTCCGAAGTATCTCACAAATTTTGTCCAATGTAGGGATGAGCTGGGGAGTGTGGGAATTACAGCTGTTGAGGATGAATTTTTGAGCTTGGCTGTCCTTGGACTTCTAAATATTTGGCACAGTTATCAAGACTCTGTCAATGGACCGAAGAAACTGCCGGATCGGGAGCAACTTTCGTCAGATCTAGTGCAAGAGGAGATAAGGCGAAATACCAGGGATGGCTCTTCATCAAAGCATGAAGATGAAGAGGATTGTGCTTTGGTTGCCAAAGCAAGGAAAGGGAAGGAGAATAAATCCCATTCAAAATATGAGGCTAAAGGCAAGAAGCTGTATTTGTCCAAGTTGAAGTGTTTTCATTGTCACGAACATGGGCATCTCACCACTAACTGCCCACAGAAAAAGAAGGACAAGGATGCCCTTGCCTCCCACTTTTAACTTGATTTTTCTTGGATCACATTCTTGGTTTCAATCGCAATGGGATCGGTGTGGTATCTTGATAGTGGTGCTTCCTTCCACATCACGGGAGATAAAGAGCTTTTCAGCGACTTGGAGGAGAAAGATATCCAAATGCATATAGAGATGGGCGATGATGGATGATACAACGTGACCGAAATTGGTACCATTACCTTTGAGAGTGAGTCCAGTAAACCATTTACGTTGAAATATGTTATGCATGTTCCAGGTCTAAAGAAGAACTTGGTCTCAGTCGCGATGTTGGAGGACAGAGGTTATGACATTGTTTTCAGCGATGGAAAAGCCTTCCTGTGACATAAAACAATGATTCAAACCAAGAGGATAGGGATTCGAATCCATAATCACTACAAGATGGAGGTAGATGGTTGTGCTGCAATGGTGGGAAAAGAAGAAGAAGTGGTCAGTCGAGATGAGCGTGAATTATGTCACAGGAGATTGGGCCATCTTCACCATGGTGCCCTGAAGATTTTGCAACATATTTATACTAGACGTCCAAAGGGTACACTTGCACAGATAGATCAGTGAAAGGGATGTAATATGGGTAATTTTGTGAAGACCACCTTTCACGAAAAGGAGAACCGTGCTTCGGTGATCCTGGAGAGAGTACACACAAATGTGTGTGGACCATTCTCATTTGCTTCAACAACAAAAAATAGGTATTATGTTATTTTTTTTATGACTATTCTCATAGATGTTGGATCTTCTTCATGCAAAAGAAGGATCAAACATTCTCGAAGTTATGTGAGTTTAAAGCATTGGTGGAAAAAGAGTCGGGGAAGCAAGTGAAGGCTCTGAGGAGCGATAATGGTGGTGAATATATCTCAACTAAATTCAAAGACTTCTGTAGAAAAGAAGGAATTATAAGAGAACTCATAGCGTCTAATAACCCACAGCAGAATGGGGTAGCAGAGAGGAAGAATAGAATGATCATGGGTGCTACACAAGCTATTTTGCATGATCAAGGCCTACCAATGCACTTGTGGTCGAAGGCATGAAACACTGTGGTTTATGTGCAAAACTATTGTCCTCATAGAGTACTTGGCATGAATACACCTGAAGAAGCTTTTACTGGTAAGAAACTAGATGTTTCTCACTTTAAGATTTTTGGCTCATCTGTTTATGTGCATGTGAAAAATAAAACCAGGAAGAAGCTGGAGCCGACTGCTGAAGTTGGGATATTTTTTGGGTACACAGAAACACCCCACAATTATCATGTGTATTTTCCAAACAATCGGATGACTGTGGTGCGATGGGATATAAAATTCAATGAGGAGAAAGCCATGAATTTCATGCTTGAGAGGGAGTTACACTTGCATGCAAAGGAGGAGCTACTTGTTCCCAAAGATGAACCTCAAGATGTGGATCAGCCATAGGAGGAGGATGATGGAGTGGGGGAGTCCACTCATGCAGAGCCAAACATCAGAACTGGTAGAAGGCATACCACAGAAGCTGAGAGGCTGAAGCTTCATGTGGCACAGAATGTAGGAGCCCCTACGTCACAAAGCAGACAGAGACAACCTCAGGACCGATTCACTGGATACATGGCTGTCATGAGCAAATTTATTGTGAAAGAGCCATGTTATTTTTAGGAAGCAGTGCAAGAGACCATGTGGGTAGATGAAATGGTGGAGAAGTATGACTACATTGTCAGAAACAGTGCTTGGGAAATTGTTCCAAGGATGGTTGATAAATCAGTGGTAGGTTCAAGATGGATCTACAAGGTAAAGCAAGCTGTTGATGGGAGTGTTGAGAAGTATAAGGCAAGATTTGTTTCCCTGGGCTTCTCAGATATCGAGGGGATTAATTATGAAGAAAAATTTGCACCTGTCGCATAGTGTTCTTCCATAAGGACCATCCTAGCTCTCTCAGTGCATATGGGTTGGCACATTCATCAGATGGATGTGAAGACTGTGTTCCTTAATGGGATCATTGAGGAAGAAGTGTACATTGAGCAGCCTAAAGGATTTGATATCTTCAGCAACAAGTCATATGTGCAGACTCAAAAGGGCACTGTATGGGCTGAAGCAAGCACCCCATGCTTGGTACACTTGGATCGATAGCTATTTCACTGGACTTGGCTTCACCAAGAGTGAGGTGGATGCAAAACTATACCAGATTGTGGTGGAGGGTAAGATTTTAATCATTGTTCTTTATTTTGATGATTTAATACTGACTAGTGATGAGCAACTGATACACTCATGCAAGGAGGACCTTGCAAAGGAGTTTGAGATGAATGATATGGGCCTCCATTATTTCCTTGGATTGGAAATATGGAAACGAGAAGGTGAATTGTTTGTGTCTCAAGGAAAGTATGAAAAGGAGATACTCGGTAAGTTTCACATGGAGGGCTGCAAACACATGGATACTCCTCTTCCAGGAAATTGGAGGAAAGAGGATGCTACATTGGCAGAGGTAGTGGATGCTACTATCTATTGACAGTTGGTGGGTTTGATCATGTATTTAGTTAATACAAGACCACACATATGCTATGCAGTGAACCAACTTAGTCAAGCACTGTTTAAGCCTACCAAGCTTTTTTGGAAGGCGGGCAAGCATGTCCTAAGATATCTCAGGGGCACATCAGAGTATGGCTTATGGTATAGACAGAAAGATGAGGTGAAGTTGCATGGCTTCACGAATGCACATTGGGCAGGCAGCCCAATGGATAGAAAGAGCACATTAGGAGGGGTTTTCATTATCGGAACTATAGTTGTTTCTTGGTACAGTAGGAAACATAGATCTATGGCACTCAGTTCAGCGGAAGCAGAATACATGGTAGCAAGTCAAGCTACATGTGAGGAAGATCCTGGTCGGTTTTTTCGGTTTTCATTTAGATCCTACAATGATTCATTGTGATGATCAGAGTTGCATTAAAATCTTGATTAATCCTCTGTTTCACGATATATCTAAGCATATAGATTTATGGTATCATCGTATTAGAGATTGTGTGTACCGGAAGATCATGTTGCTTCAGTACATTCCTACGGAAGATCAGGATGTAGATATTCTGAGGAGGTGCTCACCAGGAGAAAATTTGAATACCATAGAGACATGATTAGGGTGAAGGATAATCCATTTCATGTTGAGATGGAGTGTTGTGATTCAACAAGATGATGATCCTAGTGAAAATTAAGCACCTTCACTAGGTGGGGCCCGTAGGCTATTTTTAGGTGTATGTCTATTTTTAGAATGGTGAGCATATTCTAAAATTAGTAGGATGTTGATTCTATATGGTTGAGAAAATTATATCTTTAGATGAGTTTCTATTTTTAGAACATGGGTGAAGTCTATTTATAGATCTCATATCTAAAAATAGAATGCATGCCGATTATTATTAGCCCTTAATGATAATCAGGCAATAAATAATAACTTATTCTCTTGGAGCACTTGATTTCAGTTAACTGATGTGGCAAACCAGTTAGATGAAGTAATTATGAGTTGCAAAATTGGTTGGTGACACATGCATGATGGACTTCGTTGTAACTGAGTGTGACACAGTTGTAATAGAGTTGGAAGAGTAGTTATGGGAGTTGTTATTTAGTTTAACTTGGTTAAGTGAGTTAAACTCAGTTGTGCTAGTTGTAATTAAATATAAACTAGTGAAAGATGATTTCATTAATTATTTAGTTAATTCACAAGTAGTGAATTACTTGCAACTGAAGAAATACAACAGCTAACTACTTGCATGTCAGATCTAGTGGAGACCCAGTGGAGAGATAGGTGAAAGGGTGTGTTTGAATATCAGTTGTGACTATAGTGATGCATTCAATGCATCTACACACACATTGGATTTGCCAATGATTATTGCGTAGTACAAGCAAGGGAATATAGAATTCATTCAGGGATCTTCTTCAGCGGGGATTGCACAATGGAGGCAGGCTTTCAGGAGGCAGTAAATTGGCGCATGTGTGAACCAATTTTTGTATGACAGTGTGAGACGATTGTATATTGTACTGAGAGCTCTATGAGCTAAGCTTTGTATGAGATTTTTTCATGATTCCATGATATACATAATATATGATAGTTGGTGTCTTTAGCTTTAAGCTTTCCCAGTAAAAAATCTTGTTATGTGCGATTGATTTTTCTTCATATGTTTGCAATTGGAAATTTAATTTCCGCAAAGAATTGAGTAGAAGGATTATGTATTTAACAGTGGATTTAATTGTTAGATCAGGGGAGTCCGGTAATATACGTGCATATTGTATAATTTCTACAGGAATTGCATGGTAAAGAGACTACCATGAAATATGAAGAAGGCTTGGGTTGATATTTCTCTTAGAAGCTTGGGGAACCCATGTTTATTTCTAGTCTTGTGCTTTCAATATTTTATGAATTTTTTGTGCTTGATTAATTGTTTTTTTTTTTTATGTTTGGTGCATGATCACGCCACTTTTTTTTGGTGTCATATTGCTTTTGTTTTTTCATGATCTTGTTCTTGCTCTCTCTTCTTCTGCATTTTATGTTTTGAGGGGCTTGGGAATTGGTTGGGAAGGAGGAAAGTTAATGGATCATGGGGAGAGTTGTGTTGTAATATTCCAAATAGGAAAACGACAAAAATACAAAGCATAGAAATACTAAATCTATAGAAATATGGAAAATACATTAAAAACACCATGAAAAAAGGCAGAACTGGTGAGCCATTTTATTAAAATATTGGAGATGAAAAATAAGTACAACAATACTCAAAAGATATCACTCTAGCTGGCTATAATGGCTCTCATATTCTCCCACCTAAACAATGCTCTACTACTACTCTACTAGGCTCTTCCTCTGCACTGCCCTGCTGGAAATGCTGGAAAATGTTGTTGATGGATAAATAGGAATGCATAGATGAGGCTAATCTAGGGCTAAAAAAATTCCAGGATTTTTACCACAGACTCTACTAAAAAAACCTAGAAAAACCCAGAAAGGATCTCCAGAAAGGCTAACCCTGGAAAATCAACCTCCTAGGGTTTAAAAACACACAACTGTTGGTTATGCAGAGCTACAGATTGAACTGATAGTTAAACTAGTTGTGAATACTCCCCAAAGCTCAAATATTGAAGGGTTGATCCACTCACTAGATTCCAAGAGGAAATGCCTTGGAATTTCTCCCTCTATAGAACCCGTATGCTGCTGGATTGCGTAAGTCATTGGGTGACCACTACTGGACTGCGTAAGTCACTAGGTGACTGCACTACTATGGGAGGGTCTGCTTGTAGCCTAATGCTAAGATACTGAATCAACTCCCGTTGAACAATAAAATCCTCTCCTGAGTGGGCACTCGAAGTCCCCCAAGGATGAGGTTGGGATCTTCGCTCGGAGACACCTATGTACTAAACAGCACTGCAGACTCAGCTAAACAACTCAAGCGTGCTCAAGTCATAAATACCCTAAAATCATAATATGAAAGAATGATTTCCATGGCCACCCTCACCCCCTTCTTATTCTTGTGAAACCCTACATCCTTGGGTCCACTCATTAACTACGCTACTGCTTGGCCCCTTGACTTTGATTAATTGTGTTTCTACTTGGCCCCTTGGCTTTCACACCAGCTGTGCTTCCCTCTTGGCCCCTTGGCTTTCACACCAGCTATGCTTCCCTCTTGGCCCCTTGGCCCCACAAGAGCTACATTGTCCACATTAGCTCTAGAAAAGTGTTTTTATTCTAACTGTTGATTTTATGGGTCCCTTCACCCTTTTATTTACCTACCGAACTTAAGAAAAACAAAATTGGTAAAAACTAATATTTCTAATTAAATGTTAGATAATTAGGAATATTACAGTCCTCCCTACAAAATGTTGCTTGTCCTCAAGAAACTGCAAATATGGATGCTGCAGAATTTTCTCTGCCTCCCAAGTGGCATCCTCATCTGGAAGGTTTCTCCATCTGATCAAATATTCTTTGACTAGAATGCTCCTTAGTTTCCTCTCGTGAGTGTCTAAAATGGCCTTTGACAATAAAACCAAATGTCCTTCATCATCAATAGGTGGGAGTTCCCTAGTGGCAACCACCTGCTTCGCAAGAGCCTTTTTCAGGTATGAGACATGAAAAATGTTGTGGATCATGCTCCCAGTTGGTAGCTCTAGCTCATATGCTACCTCCCCAACATGTCATATCACTCTGTATGACCCATAAAAGTGGGGCTTGAGCTTATCCTATCCCCTATGCTTCAGCATATATTTCTTGTATGGATGAAGAGGGAGGTAGACCAAATCATCTACCTCAAGCTATCTCTCCAAGAAGCCTTGATCTGAATACAACTTCTACTAGTTCTGTGTTGTAGCCATGTTTTCTTTGAGAGCACAGAGTGTCTTGGCTCTCCTAGATCCATTCGTTGGACCTGGGGGACTTGCTCACTCCAAACATCACATCAGAAAAGGTTAAAGAATCATAACCATATAAAGAATAAAATGGAAACATATCAATTGACATGTGAAATGACGTGTTATAGTAGTACTCTCCCAAGTGAAGGCAACGTAATCATTCCTTCTGCTCCCCTAAGACATAGTTCTGTAAGTAGCCTTCCAACCACTTGTTTACTATCTATGTCTGTCCATCCATCTGTGGGTGATAACTGGTACCGGGTGTCAACTTGGTACCCACCAAATGAAAAATCTCCTGCCCAAAGCCACTCATGAAACTGTTATCCATGTCACTAACTATGGTATTGGGAAGACCATGAAGCCTGAAGATATCCCAGAAAAATAATTCAGCCACCTATGAAGTAGTGTATCGTGCGGAGATGGCAAAGAAGTGTGCATACTTTGTCAGCCAATCGAAAACCACATAGATACAATCCTTTCCCTGCACCATAGGAAAACCCATGATGAAATCCATGGAAATTCTTTCCCACTTCCCCTCAAGAATGGGGAGTGGCTGTAACAACCTTGTGGGATTTCTCAAATCCCGTTTACTCCTCTGACAAACTTCACACTCTCTGACATACCGGAGTACGTCCTCCTTGAGGCCTCTCCATGAGAACCTCTCCTTGATTGCTAGGTATGTTTTTGTGAACATTTGATGCCCTGAAAGCGGTGAGTCAGCTGTTGCATGCAAGATCTTCTCCTTGAGACAAGAGGTCCCTGTCAAGAAAATCATGTCCCTGTAATGGATGACCTCATCCATCACCTGATATCGGTCATTGGTAACCTGTCCACAAAATACCTCACAAGAGAAGTGGTATTTGGAATAATCTACCAACAATTGAGCCCTACAATATGCATGAAGGCTCATCAAAGACACCGTTACTGGCCTCCCAGACAAGGCATCTACCACCATGTTGTTCTTCGCTTTGACATACTCGATGTCAAACTCATAGGCCTGGATTTTTCTAACCCACTTCTGCTTCCTCTCCTACAATTTTTTCGTCTCAAGGAAGAACCGGAGATTGTTGTGGTCCATCCTTACCCGAAATATGTTACCCACCAAATACTGCCAGAACTTGGCCAACGCATCCATGATGGGCATAAACTATTTCTTTTATATCACATCCAAAATCTCTTGCAGCAATAAATTCCGACTCTCGAAAGCTTTGGGATGGTCCCCCTGCATCATAACTGCACCAACTTCCTCTCTTGAAGCATCAAATTCCATCACAAAGGGCTACATGAAATCCAAAAATTCCAACATCGAATAGCTGCTCATCACCTCCTTGAGCCTATCAAAGGCCCTCTACGTAGTTTCAATTGAAAGAAAGGCCCGTTTCTTGGTGAGGTCTATGAGGGGTGCTGCAATGTGTGAAAACCCCTTGACAAACTTCCTATAGTAGGTGTATATGCCTACAAACCCCCAATGTTTTGTCACATTATTTGGTTCCAACCAATCTGGAATGGCCTTGATATTCTCCTCATGGACCCTTACTCCATCCACTCCAATGATATTCCCTAGGTAGAGCATCTTTGTAAGTCCAAATTCACACTTGGACAACTTGGCATAGAAATGTTGCTCCTCCAAGATACACAATACAGCCTCAATATGCTGCAAGTGTTCCTCCCATGTGAAACTATAGATGAGAATGTTGTCAAATAATACTAGCACAAACTTCCTCAACTAACCACGGAAGATGTGGTTCATACAAGAATGGAAAGTGGCTGGAGAAATTTTCAGCCCAAATGGCATCACCAAGAATTCGAAGTGGCCATAGTGGCATCTGAACATAGTCATGGGGACATCCTAGTCCCTCACCTTGATCTGATGGTACCCCGAATTTAGATCGATCTTGGAAAAGAACTTCGATCCACTCAACTCATCCATTAGCTCATAAATACTTGGAATGGGGTATCAGTTCTTCATAGTTTTCATATTCAATGCCCTCTAGTCGATGCACATTCGTAAGGTGTCTTCCTTCTTTTTCACCAACACTACGGAAGAATTAAAGGGGCTAGTGCTGGGCCAGATGTGTCGTAATGCCAAGATCTCATGGACGGCTCTCTCAATCTCATCCCTATAGGCCTTAGGGTTCCTATAAGGAGTGGTGATCACTGCCTAGATCCCCTACTCCAACTCCATAGTGTGCTTGAACCGTCGATCTAGTGGCCGCCACGGTGGTATGTCCCCAAAGAATATGGAGTAGCGGTCCAATATAGACTACACATTGGGGTGGACAGACTATCCTATGACTCCTTCCTCTAAAATACACATCTCCACTGCCCATTCTATGTCCCCCTTCCGGAAATTTTCTTCCATCCGGTGTGCTGAGACTGTCTAGGGTGGATATGTGTGCATGCCTCTAATCATCTGGCGCTTCTTTCTCTTCTTGTCCATCCACTCCATCTCCAATGTCTCCCAATCTATATTTATTTTTCCCATCGTAATCAACCACTGCACACCCAATATCACATTGTTGTCTAGGATGTCAACCACAAAATAATGATCCGTTACCTTATATGTTCCCATGGTTACTGCTAATGTTGGAACATATCTCGTGCACTGCATGGTTCAAGAACCTAGAACCAATACAGTGAAACCATCAAAACCCTCGGTTGGTATTCCCCTCCTCTGAATTATTTGAGTATCGATGAAATTATGTGTGGCCCCATTGTCCACCAATACCTTAACACATTTTCCTTGGACCATGCCTCGGACTCTCAATGTCAAATACTTGGGAACTCCTTGAAAGGATGCAAGGACTCCTCCCGTTAGTGAAAATTATCCTCCTTCTGGTGGTGGTGGTGGACCTCCCCCTGGTGCATCGGCATTGGCATCTCCTCCCAAATCCTCCTATGCCTCTTCTCCTCCCTCACTGTCAAAGAAGATCACAATGTAGTGTGCCTTCATTGCAACAAAACCTTGACCTGATGCCCATGGCTTCTGGAAAGTGAAGCATAGCTTCCTTCATCTCCAATCCCTCTGGGTATCATCATCTAAATGCCCTTAGCCTTGGTTCCCCTTTGGGGGTGGAACCTTCATGTATTTCCCCCTTGGATGAAATGCTGGTTTTTTGGGAAATGGAGCTCTCATCCTTGGAAAACCATCCTGTAGATCCCTAACCCTCCCAACTACATCCTGAAGTGTAGTCGGTCTAGTCGATCTAGCTAACCCACACAGAGGCTCTACTAATCCATCAATAAAAATATACACCCTCCTGGCCATGGACAGATCTGGAACCATCACTGAGAGCTTCAGGAACTCGGAGATACAAGTCTTTGGGTGCCTTGTCTATTTCAACTTGGCGAGATTGACAAAATTTTGTTCTGTGTCCCTTCAGTAAAACCTCTCTGCTAGTCTCTGATTGAACTCTGCATACGCAGTCACCCCTGCATGACCCAATGTGGTCATCCCATGGAACCACCAATCATGAGCTTCTCCTTCAAGGTGCGGCACTGCCACCTTGATGGCCTCTATCTCTGCCATTTGGTTCAGCTAGAAATAGATGTCTAGCTTCTCCACCCAATACTTTTTCGTACTCTTTGATGAACCATCAAAAGTAGGAAAAATAAGTCTACCCGCAATACATTGCAGGTAATTTCCCTGCATGTACCTTCTATAGGGTAAAATTCTTGGGTTGTTGCTTCTCGAATATCCCTCTCAGGGCTTTTTGTTGCTCGAGGAAGATAGTAAGATTAGCTATATAGTTCACAAAGAAGATACAAACATGTTCATATCAACTTAAAAAACTTTATGGAATAGGATGGAAAATTACCTCTTTAATGATCTTGAAGTCTTTTGGAGAGCGCTAAGCAGCAAAGTAGAGATCCTCCTTCACCAGCTCCAAATCTCGACCATGTGATCAATCAAAGCACTCGTGTAATATCTACCACAACATACATTTCCTATCAATTAAGTTAATATATGATAAACATTTAAACAATGTACATCTAAGCCATTCATTTCATGCTATATAAGTAATTGAAGAACAATGACAATATCAATGCATAGAATGGACAAAACAGATATAGTTCTATTGATTAATAAAAAGGAGGATTACACACTCAGTAGCTTAATGGATTTCTCTCCGTGAAATTTTAATGAGTCACGTGGAGAAAACTCGATCACTTTTTCTGTTTAAAGAGCTTTGAAAAAGAGGAAAAGAATGGCTCCTTACTCTCTATCGTGGTAGTTTAGCGAGCTCGACAAAGGCAACTCGGGGTTTTTTCAGTTTTATGAGCTAGAAAAAGGTCCCTAAAAAGAAAGCTTAGTGCTTCTTCATATCAGTTTTAACGAGTTTGAAGAAGAGAACTCCAGATTTTTCGGATTAACAAGAAAGAAAAAGACCATAAAAAGAATGCTCAAAATCGACTTCATATAAGTTTAACGAGTCCGAAGAAGAGAACTTGAGGTTTTTCGGATTAACGAGAAAGAAAAATACCATAAAAAGAATGCTCAAAATCGACTTTGTATAAGTTTAACGAGTCCGAAGAAGAGAACTTGAGGTTTTACTGATTAAAGAGCAAGAAAAATACCGTAAAAAGAATGCTAGAAATCGACTTCGTATAATTTTAACGAGTCCGAAGAAGAGAACTCGAGGTTTTTCGGATTAACGAGCAAGAAAAATACTGTAAAAATAATGCTTGAAACTTCTTCGTGTAAGTTTAACGAGCCCGAAGAAGAGGAATCGAGGTTTTTTGGATAAACGAGCAAGAAAAATACCATAAAAAGAATTCTTGAAACTTCTTCGTGTAAGTTTAACGAGCCCGAAGAAGAGGACTCGAGGTTTTTCGGATTAACGAGCAAGAAAAATACCGTAAAAAGAAAGCTTGAAATTTCTTGATCTCTTTCTCGTCAATAGAAGGATCTATGTCGGGAATTGTCTTGTAAGACCAAGCAAACACATCACGTAATTCCTTGAAAAGGGATGTGAAGTGTGCAATTTCCTCAGGATTGCAATCTTCTCCAATCTGAATATTTTCCATGATACCCGTTTTGACCGAGATATTAATGAGTGTTGTCTTAGAAATATTACCCATGTTCCCTTCTGAATTGATAGTTTGAACAGTCGTGTAAGCGAAGGGAACCATCTCAGGTGTGTCAAAGGATGGGATTTCAGTATTTATCACGTCTGAGTTGATCATCGAAGTGCGATGGTGAAACTCTCCCCAAGGTCATTCTTCTAGAGACATGATCTCTCGAATAGCTTCGTCTGTAGGCGAGACTTTATTGAGGAGATCCTTAGAGAGAACTGTGATGGGTGGGAGGTTTGTACCTTTGGTCGAAACCATAGCAGTGGAGGGTTCAGATGTAATTTGGATGGCTTGGTAGGCCAACTCGGCTAGTGAGAGAGGCATCTAATCTCCATAGGAATCAATGTCTAAAGGTGCCGAGAGGATCCATGGGTCGATAGAGCCATCCAAAGTGGTGGATATCATTGCAACCGTATTTGGGATCTCTGGTGGCAGTAGAGGAAAACAACCCAGTAGGGAAGATGCCTTCAGAAGACTGGTACCAATACTGACGTAAGAGTCAGGAAAGCCTCCTATTAGGGGTACAGTGCTACTTGGTAACGTGGAATAATCAAGGGTGCAAAAGGATAAATGATCCACTATGACTATTTTCCCATCCAATGGAAATAGGACAAGTCGGAAGACCGAAGAGACAATGGAGGTCATGGCATAAGACCAACTGCGACCGAGAAATAGATTATAGTCGAGATGGCGATCTATGACTTCAACATCCACGGTTATCGTTTTCCCACTCAGAGTGATGGGAAAGCTAGCAAGGTATCCTTTTGGGAGGAACGTGTGGCCATCGAAAGCTTTAAGGGAATTTGACAGCGGTGTTAAGCTAGGAGAACCTAAAGCGAGCCAGCAAGCTTGTGACATAACACAGGTCGAAGCACCTTCATCTATGATAGTGAAATGGATTGGTCTCCCTTTCAACACAACCTCCACTTGGAATGTGATTTGGTGTGAGAGGCGAGTCTGAGATTTTTCCATATCAAAGATAGCTAGCATGGAATCCTGGGGGTCTATTCCACCAATGGCCGAAAGCAAGGCTTTCCTTTGTGCTGGAAAAGTCTGCAATACTTCGAGAGCAGACATAGCTAACGATGCCTGCGCCAAATCTTCTACAATGTTGTAGTTTTGGGCTGCACATGCAGAGGTGTTATGAGTAGTGCATCGAAGTGTCCCTTTGGGGGGACGAATCACGGGATCAGCAGTAGGTCGTTCGATATGCAGATCATTGGTCGGCGGTGAAGTTGAACTAGTACCAGGTTCTTGAGCATCTATGGTAGGATTTCCATAAAGCTTGGCTCATGTTTGAAGTTCAACACTTTCAATGCCATAAATGGCGGATGATCCTTCACCGGAAGGATGTGAACCACTATTGCCCCATTGCTGGGGTTGTGGCGAGTTGTCAACCATGTGCTGGTGTTGCTACTGTTGATTAGGGAAAGGATCATGAAGAACGACATGTGTTCACCTAGAATCCTTGTTTGCGATAAAATTGGTGCATTCCTGCAGCCGAGGACATTTGTATGTCAAGTGGTCCTCTGCACAGATCTTGCAAGGAAATTTCATGGGTTTATCCTTCCCTTTGTTGTTTTTGGCATCATTTTTCTGATTAGGATTATTTTGATTGTCCAACTGCTCTTCCGAAGAAGATGTATTTTTTTTTGTTCTTCTTATTCTTTCCACTAGGTTTTTGTGAAGTTTGCACAGAATTTACCTCAGTGGTAGGAAGAGTAGTCATTTGGTTAGGGGTGGTGGCAGCCGAGGATGGCTGGGAGGTTTTCCCCCGAGACTATTTTGTGTCTATGCTAGAGATTGTTCCAATGAGACCGTTGGCGTGGGCTCCGGTTTTCTTTGTAGCTGGAGGATTTGGGTTACCAGGGGCATTGGGGAGTAAATCATAAAGAGTGCCAGATTGTGAATAGATTAAATCTAAATTTTGGGCACAACGAATGCATTGATCTTTTGTAATCACACCGGATAGGCCAATGTATTTATAGTTGTGGGGCAAGAGAGACTTACAAAACCAATTAGATAGAATATGATCTGGGAATGGCGCTTTTACTAGCCTCCTCCTATGCCTCCATTCATGAATGTGATCGGAGATGTGGGTGGCGGTGTCTTGGTGCAATGAGGTTAATAGTTCCATTCTAGTTTCAAATCTGATTGGTAATTGGAAGTTATTTAGAAACTTCATCGCTAAAGCGCCAAAAGTGTTTATGGCAGCACGTGGCAATTCAATATAACACTTTGTGGCATTTCTTATAAGGGTGAGGGGAAACAGTCGAAGCCAGACACTATCATCCACCATGGAATTAGATATAGACCATAAATGAAAGGTGGTGATGTGTGCAGCTGGGTCTTCCCCTTGTTTCCCATCAAACTTTGGGATGTCGGAAGGAATCTTGTGCGGTACTGGAGGCCAAAGCGGGTTGTGATTGATGGGGTCATTAGTCAGTTTATAGATGTTGGGAATGTCTAGAGCTGCCAAAAATGGCAATTTCGGGTTTGCCCCCGAATCTAACCAAGGGAGAATTGGTTGACTATGTGGATCATAGGGTCCACCCATCAATGTGTTACCAGTAGGATAAGTAGGACTTTGATAAAAATTTCCTATAGGTGGAGGGATATGGATATATGGTTGCTGTCCATAGGGCATATTGTATTGTGGGGCAAACGGTTGGCTTCCCCCAGTATAAAAGTGCCCTCCCATTCCAGATGGAGGTTGGGGTGGGTTAGTCCATATGGATACAATAGAGCTTGCCGAAATCATGCTACTACTTGCATAGTTTGGCAACGACATAGACCCTACATCGATATTTAAACCACTTAAGGGAATAGTGTTAACAATAAGTTGTCTGGTTTGTCCTAGGGATTGCAAGGGTAGTGAAATGTTCCATGTGATTTGCGTGCTCGTGATACTACCCCCTAGTATGGTGGCCAAGGGGTTTGAACTCAGCAAAGCGTTCCAACCGAAAGGGTTGCTAAAAGGAGCTGAATTAGTCCCACTCATGGGAGGAGAAACCGTAGGTCTTGATGTGGTTACGATAGGAGTAGATCCCGAAGGACTTGACAAGTTACTTACAGTTGTGACGACCGTAGGGTTGGGACTAGGTATATGTTGACTACTGGGGTTACCAAGTGATGGCATATAACTAACAACTGGCACGGAGGATGGTGGCGAACTTGGGATGGTTGCCATTGGTATCGACCCTATGGATGCCGGTTGTGAAATGGATGTTTGTGCGGCTAAAGACATATCTTGGTGTGGTGGAATCTGAACTATCACAGGCTTCAATGGATCAGTGAGTGGAGGATTGTAATGAGGTATGACACCTTTCGTGAAAGGGTCCTCCAGAAATTTTGTATGATATGAGGCTATGTGAAAATCAGGGTTTCTCAATGGAGACTACTCTTCCGTAGAAGGCATGGGTTCACCAAGGTTCAGTTCTTCCTCAAGAGTTAGAGGAGGTAGACCTTACTGTCATCGAGACAGATGGCATGGGTCAAATGACGCCACGGTGACCTGTTCATTTTTAACAAATTTTAATAAATTTTGATGTATTATAAAGTCTCAATGATAGTAACCACACACCTAAAAAGGAAAAAATAAAAAAGGAATCTCTAAAATCAATCAGCAAGCAGCCAGAGTAGCGTCCCTATCTGAGTACTACCATTCGCTGGTGATGAAATCCAGTATCACAATAGTATACAGAGAGGGTTGGTCGAAAGTACAATTATGGTCACTCTAGAGCTTTGCCCGAACCTTAGACGATAGGTGCAAGTACTCTCATGAAGACGAGTAACCTCCTAAAGACTGAAGACAGAGTGGGTCCGTATGTTTCAGGTACCAGGACAGCCTGTCCCAGTCACCTTGTGTAATTCCCTAAAAAGTATGGCCACTAAAGATACCTCAAATCACAGACATCATCAGGGGGGTCCACAGTCTAGGACATCATGCTATATGGGCAGAACACCTAGATCCCTGATCTAGTTTCGACATCCTCGAAGGGAACCCCAATACATAGCATGCCCACCGCATGAAGTCAAAGGTGGGCTACCTTCTTATGCACCCAAGTGTTGTCTCGCGCTTAGCTCCGATAAAGGAACAGTCCCGATAATATGAGTGCAGTAGGATTTCGCTCATTAATGACTCTAGTCTCAAGTTTTGAGATCTTGGGTGATTTTCTCACTTTTCCTAACCCAAGATCCTAGCCTGAACTACTGTTGGTGTGAGCTCAGAAAAAGTAATGTGATTGATTTTATTATCGCTTGATTCTTAGTGTACTTGATTATTAGTCTTATGGAGGGGGAGTGGACATATGAAATGTAGTGAGACTCTGACTCAGAAAACCATGCAAAAATATGCTCTAAATATTCAATTTGATGAAGAGTATTTCTACAAGGAGAGGTTTATTTTCAACATCCATGCATCAAACATGCAAATAACTCAGGTCAAATTTTAAAGATTCAGACATCAATTAATCTCTTTTTCACAGTCAGTAAACCAAAATTTTCAAAACTAATTTAGCTAAATACAGAAAAGTAAAAAAAAAAAAAAAAATTCTTCTCTAAAAAGTAAATGTTTTTTGACACTAAATTTTCAAACAAGAGAAAATAAATAGAAATGCTAGCTTAGTAAACAAGCATAGGGATTCAGTCAAGGAGGGATACTGATGGCCAAAAAACTCTGCAACCAAAAACACAATCACAAGGGTGAACAACAAATTTTGGCTGAGTAACACACTGTTTCTGAGTAAAGACAGTGTTAATCCAGAGACTAACGCAATGTCTTTAAGCAGAGCCCACGTTATAACACACTGGAACACCAAACAAGGTAGCGTTAGCTAGGGTAAAGTCCTTCAGATTGTCAAACAGGAATAGGATTGAACTCTGTGAGCTTTTGAAATGTCTACTGGGCATAAATACTGGTCAGAAGGGTTTGTGAACAAAGGAAAGAAGGAACGAAAAAATCTAGAAACACTGGGGAAATCCCTACTGGAGTCGCTAATTCTACTATATGGTAAAATGCTTGGGTTGTTGGTTCTCTAGTATCCCTCTCAGGGCTTTCCGGTGCCCGAGGCAGATAGTAAGATTAGCTATATAGTTCACAAAGAAGAAACATACATGTTCATATCAACTTAAACAAATTGATGGAATATGATGGAAAATTACCTCTTTAATGATCTTGAAGTCTTTTGGAGAGTGCTAAGTAGCAAAGCAAAGATCCTCCTTCACCAGCACCAAATCTCGACCCTGTGATCAATCAAAGCACTCGTGTAATCTCTACCACAACATACATTTCCTATCAATTAAGTTAATATATGATAAACATTTAAACAATGTACATATAAGCCATTCATTTCATGCTATATAAGTAATTGAAGAATAATGACAATATCAACCCATAGAATGGACAAAACAGATACAGTTCTATTGATTTATAAAAAGGAGGATTACAACCATCGGTTGTACCAAGCCTTCCTTAGCCTTCCAATATCTCTATCTCTCGATGTGGTGATGTCTTGATCAACAAGTTCTCAATGAACCTCTTTGACTTTCGACCTTCACACTACAACAATAATGCTCTACTTCACAAGTATTCAAAACTTTGACAATCCTTAGACCTTGAACCAAGAGCCTTCAACTCCATTTTATAGGAGATGGAGAAAGAAATCATTGCCTTTCTCCTTCCACCAGTTCTAAATAGAAAAAACCAAGATGTTTCCTCAACTTTCCATGTTTTTTCCTTCCTTGAGAGTTCAGTTGTTTTTGGCAAGGCCCAATAAGAGACTAGTGCTTTGCAGTTTCCTTTTTTTACTGACTCTCTTATGAGAAAACGCTGGAAATTAAAATCATTCTCCGTGGGTTTTTCCTATTTCAAACTCAAAACACGGGTAATGATACCCTCTAGTCTAAACAGAGCGTTTCCCTAGCCACTAACGCGGCCTATTCATTGATCAAGTGCATTATAATGCTCTTGTGTTGTTATAGGGGTGAGTTACCTTGGCAGAAATAGGTTTAGTCTAGGTCTTTGTATTCCTTCCATATTTATCTTCTCCTTTGAGATGATGGGGAAGTTTTTTGACCTATAACCGTACCCACCATATTTGTTATAGTTGCAGGGTCTACGACTATCCCTCACCTGAAAAAATTCATTGAAGGTCAATTAATCTCTGAACTCTTGCCCATGAGTCATCTACTCCACAAAATACTTGCCATAATGATTTAGCCCCAGACCTTGAGCTCCTCCTGCTCCTGTCTTTGCTGCTAAGAAAGTGGGCATGGTAGAGCACTGTAAGGTATGTGGCATTACCATTTTCTCAGGCGAATGGTGAGAGGTGCCCTATCCTTCTCCATTCTGAAACTCCCTTGGGATTTTCCTTTGTCTGCTTTTTTTGACAGCTTTTTTCCATGTCTCTTCTATTTTCTTGGTGAGATATTGCACATATTTGAGGAGGAGGTTTCCTAACTCCTTCCCGACATCCTCTTCTATCATTAGTAGCTTCCCTTTATCCTCCTTCACTAGAACGCAGTCTCCTTTGTCTTTGTACTGCCTTATCCGGTCTGAAATTTATTCTCTATCTCTGGGTGTCATAGAATAGTTTCTCCATAGGCTGAGCCAAGTCTATGAGATCTGATACAACAATAATATTCCAAATAGTAAAAATATAACAATACAAAGCACACAAAGACTAAATATACAATAATATGGAAAATACATTAAAAACACCATGAAAATAGCTAAACTTGCTGAGCCATTTTATTAAAATAGTGGAGATGAAAAATAAGTACAATAATGCTCAAAATATAGCACTCTAGCCAGCTAGAATGGCCCATAGATTCTCCCACGCAAACACTGCTCTACTACTGCTCTGTTGGACTCTCCTTCAGTGTTGCCCTGCTAGAAATGTTGCTGCTTGCCAAATAGGACTGTGTAGATGAGACTGATTTAGTGCTCATAAAATTTTGAGAATTTAACAACGGAATTTACTAAAAAAAACCCAGAAAAACTAAGAAAGGATTTCCAGAAAGGATGACCGGAAAATCACCCTCCTAGATTTTAAAAATGTACAATTACTGGGTATGCAGAGCTATATGTTGAACTGATAGATAAAATAGTTGTGACTGCTCCCCAAAGTTCAAATATTGAAGGGCTACTCCCCTGATTGGATTCCAAGCAGAAATTCCTTGGAATTTCTCCCTCTCCAAAACCCTTTTTTATTGGAATATGTAAGTCACTGGGTGACTATTGCTGGACTGCATAAGTCACTCGGTGACTACGCTACTATGGGAGGGATTTCTTGTAGCCCGATGCCAAGATACTGAATCGACTCCCTTCGAACAATAAAATCCTCTCTTAATTGGGCACTCAGAGTCCCACACGGATGAGGTTGGGATCCCCTCTCGGAGACACCCATTTTCTAATCAACAATGCAAACTCGGCTAAACATCTCAAGCATGATCAATTCATAAATACCAGAAATCAGAATATGCAATAACGATTTCCATGGCTTCCCTCACCCGATTCTTATTCTTGTGAAACCCTACATCCTTGGGTCCACTCATTAACTGTCCTACTACTTGGCCCCTTGGCTTTTAGACTAGTTGCCCTACCCTCTTAGCCCCTTTTCCCCACAAGAGCTGTGTTGTCCACATTAGCTATAGAAAAGTGTTTTTATTCGAACTGTTGGTTTTATGTGTCCCTTCACCCTTTTATTTACCTATTGAACTTAATAAAAGTAAAATTGGAAAAAATTAATATTTTTAATTAGTTGTTAGCTAATTAGGAATATTACATATCTGATACCCAACAAATAATGTAAGGCACGAGTGAAGCTCGGTGCATTAGTAAATGAAAGTAGAAGATAAGAATATGACAACTAGTTGGATTGGTTAGGTCCACTGGGATAAATGGATGGTGGTAGGAAAATCATAATAAGGGTAAACAAAAAGGTAAATTAAATGGATTTGAGGAATTATATGCCTTGGCTATGTTGGGAAACTTTGTTCTCAATGTTGTGCATGAATAAAGGAAGTTCTCTTAACCTGGACCTTATGATATCTAGCAATTGTGTCGTGATCATGATTATGTTGATGTCTATATATGTATATAAGTATGTATGTATGTCTTTCATGTATTAATGTTAATGTTTATATGTATATATGTGTGTATGTATGTCGTTGTCTAACAGCATCATGAGTGTGTTATGCTAATGATTATATGTATGTATATATGTATTTCATTGTATGACATGGTTTTCAAGGATCATTCTAGAGGAGGAATTATTTCTTATGCAAGTGAATGGCATGAAAAGGTTCCTGGTCTTATGAGGAATCAAGTGGGAAGAGTAGCCCTGAAAAATCTATGAGGTCACTATTGTGTGGACATGAAGTGATATTATATGCTTGTATTATACCTATGCTTATGTTATGGATAGGTAATACTAAGGGGTACATCAACAAAGTGAAAGTAGTGTGATCTGTGACACGTTAGGATAAGCATGGATAGTGGAAAGACACTATAAAAAAGGTTTCTTGTGGGGTCATTGTGTGGTATATGGTTGTGCAGTATTTTTGTTGGGTGTATGTTGTGCATGTTGTATAATCAGTGATTGTACCTATGGTGATGTGTACATGTAACATATGAAGTATTGTGTACATATGATGTTGTATGTTTCTTGTATATATGGTGTTGTGTATATATTGCATATGCAATGCTAGGTATAGATGGTGTTATGTACATGTTGGATATGTTGTGTTGTGTACATACCAGACTGTGCACATAATGGATATGCGATGTTGTGTGCATATAGTGTTATGTGCATGTTGGATATGCGATGTTGTGTACCTATGGTTCCATGTACATGTTGTATATGGAGTGATATATACATATGGTTTTGTGTGTGTGTTGTACTTATGGTGTTGTGTGCGTGATTTTACATGTGGTCATGTGTGTGGTTGGTGTTGTGTACATGTTGTACATGTGGCGCTATGTGCAAGGGGTGTCATGTACATGTCTTTCATGTGGCTTTGTGTACATGGTGTCGTGTACATGTCGTGCAGGTGGTGTTCTGTACATGTGGTATTGTGTACACATTTTACAAGTGGTGTGGTTTACATTTGGCTTCGTGTACACGTAGTGCAAGTGGTGTCGTGTACATGTGATGTTGTTCACACATTTTGAAGGTAGTCTTGTGTACACATGGTATTCTGTACATGTTGTGCATATGGTACTCATATACATGTGGTATTGTGTCCATGTCGTACATGTTATGTTTCAGGCATTTGGTACTATGAATTTGCATGGTGTAGTCATGGTATCATGACAAGTGTATCCGCTATGTTGTACTTTATAAATCATATGTATTGTGTTTTATTGTAAACAAAGTGTAGGTGTATGTGTTGTATGCTAGTGTAGGCGTATGTGTTGTGTTTTATTGTACACCATGTGTAGGTGTATGTGTCATATGTTGGTGTGGGTGTGTGTATTGTATGATTTTGTATGTTGTATGTGGGTGTATGTGTTGTGGTGTAAATTGTGTGTATGTGTACATGGTTGAAGAGAAGCACTAGGTGCTTGCCGAGTGTGGAAACAGATCCAGTGTATATACAAAAGAACGAAGGAAGAACTAAGGACAATGAAGGATAAGTAACATTATTTTATTTTAGTTTTATTATGCATGTGATATATGATTCTAAATTATGATGGTCACATGTGATTTATGATTATGGTTTATGCTAATTTCATGTGATTCATGATTTTGACCTACGATGGTTTTTTTTTAGCTAACCAAATGTGATATGTGTATACATGATGATTTGATCAAACAACTAGTTTGACCTGCGTGACAGGAAGTAAATAGGATTGCAAGTGAAAATTATTGATGAGCTAACAATGAGGTATGATTTGAGTTTATTTCAATTTTTTTTTAGTCTAATGGGGATTATGTGATTGGTATAGGAAAGCATGGAAATGCCCAATTGGGTGGATGAAATTGATTGCAAGAAATAACAACAACAAAAAAAGGTTTCATCGAGAATTCTATCTTGCAGAATTATGGGATTAGAACATGATAACATATTGATGAAGCAAGTCAAGGGAATGAAGTTCTTCATTCTACTAAAATTTTTGTAGGATGACTCAAATGGAAAATGATGAAGTACATATATCTATATGTTGTCACTGGATGTTGTGAAGTCATGTCATAGGGTTGTAGGTAATGGAATTCTATCGTTAGAAGTATGATCAAAGAAAGAAGGATATATTCTATGGCATAGGTTGTGTTATAGGTAAATTTGGGCATCATCCCCAAAGACCTGGTCAAACTGGGCATCATCCCTCAGGACCAATGAATAGGGTCTATCATCCCCTTATATTTTAGTTTCTATATGCCCTATATGCCCTGAGATTTTTAATTATATATTATATGACCCATTTCTCACCAACGCTCATTTGCAAGGGACTAACTGCATTGCAGTGCAAATGTAATATTCCTTTTCAGGAATTTCTGCAATATCTCCAATGAGGAAGTTGTATAAGGAAAACCATGCAATAAAAACAAAAAACAGGACTTGTATCCTCTTATATATGTTGTATGTATCTTAAATATGAAATGGAATCATAAAAAAATTATTATAGCTACACTAAATAGATATCCCCAGCTTATATGTGCTCAAAAACACCCCAATCCCACAACTTCACAAAATAGAGCTGATGAAGACTGCAACAACGTAATTTTTCTTATGAAATCTACAAAAAAAGATGATTTAATACATATTTGGAGCTTTCATTAATCATGGAATCATAAATGAGAGGTTTAACCTCTTTTACAAGCACATCAGAACACCCCGGCAAGGGTTTCTGGCAAAATAGCAACATAAAATGCAACACTGCAGAAAATAACATTGTACCTAGCAACTTTGTATTATAAAATAATAAATGTAATCTGAAATAGACAAATAATACAGAAATTTTCCCAAGGCCTTCCTCAATAGACCTCCCGGAGTGAAATAGACACCTCCTCCTCTGAAACAAGCACAAAATAGGAAGGTATGACCTAGATGCTGCTGCTACTACAGAAATGACGTAGTTACTGGGAGTGACTACACTGTATATGATGTATAATGGTTCTCCTTAGGATAAATAATGAAAATTGAGCTCAGTACCTCCTCCTTAGATCTCCCAAGACCAAAGGTGAAGATGGAATTCCCACATGAGAATTCTTTGCACTAAACAATGTTCCAACTCCGGCTAAACAGTTGAAGCTTGCAATCAGTAAAAATACCAAAACAAAGATGAATATTGAATCCATTCCCTTGCTTCTATCTCTTCTTTCTTATCCTTGGTGAGCTTCCTCAACCCGGACCCCACTCATTGATGATGTGTCTTCCTTAAGAAGATTCCCCTTTCAAAACTGCGCTGCCCTAGCTAGTTTCCCTCCTCTTGTAATAGCATAGTTGACTTGGTCAACTGGAGCTAGCTCATTGCTTTGCCCATCTTTCACACCAAGGTGGATTTATTTTTCCTCCAAATTCAATCCCTTTTCACACTAGGATATGTTTTATTGTCCTCCCTACTCTTTTATTTCAAAAATGGAGCAGTTATAATATTCCAAGTAGCAGTGGCTAATTAGGAATATTTCAGTCCTCCCCGCTCAAAATTTTCTTGCCCACAAGAAACAGTAAAGAAGGATGTTGCAAGATTTTCTCTCCCTCCCAAGTGGCATTGTTGTGTAACCAGCTCCAAAAATAGAAGAAAAGAGATATCAATGCCTTAGAAATAAGCCACTTCGAAACCTCGATACGATACATGGTAATTCTTGGATGATAAAAATGAACAAAACCTCCTTCTATATATAGGAGTCCATGGGGCCACAATATAATCCTAGTGGGGCCACAATGTAATCCTAGCCGACCTAACAATAATAATGTAAGGGCACAATAATAACAATATGGGGGTTACAGGGGTGCAATAATAACAATAAGGGGGGCTACACTAACATAATAAGGGGCTACACTATTAATATAGGGACTTAACATGCCCCTCTCCTTCAAACAAGTGTTGTCCTCAACGCTTGATTATTTCTTGATGCTTCTGTATAAAATTCTCATCCTCCCATGTGGAATATTTTACAGGAAAGTTCTTCCACTTGCTAAGATACTCTGAAATTGATCGTACTTGTCGATTTCTTGTTTTTGTGACTGCTTCATAACTTCTTTCGATGTCATGTTGATCTTCTTGTTGTTTCATTAAATTCTGCACCAAAGTTGGGTTATCCTTTGAGAGTTGGAGAACTTGTTGTTGATGCTCGATGTGATCTTCCACTAATTTATCATCCATATTTGCTATTATTTGATCCTTCAAACCATCCAAATTAGCCTTCATTTCTGCTTTTAAACCATCTATGTCATCTTCGGTTGCTCTTCGTAAGATCGAAATTTGTTGCACTTGGTACCGTAATTTTGATAGATCATGTTGCGATTCTTCGTCTTCATGAGTCATAGTAGAGCTTTCCAAAGGCTTAATGGGTGTTGAATTCTTTTTTGGGGCCATTTTATAATCCAATACTGATATCTATTCTACAATATTCCCTTGCAATCAATTCAACTTGATTCTTCAAACAAGACTTATGCAATTCAGAAAAAAAATACACACCTTTTACTTGCTTTTGAGGAGCTCGATATTGAAATTGTATTATATCTGTGATTGTGGCTCTTCTATATCTGAAATTCAGCACTGAAGTAGCCCTCTAAATTCTATTTTTAATGCCACAGGTCTGACCTGATTTGGATTCTCCAAGACAAAGTTGTGTCCAATCTCCCACAATGACCTAATTATGGACTAGTTCAATAGAGAGAACTTGTACGACTTGTCACGTGTCACTGTTTTGTCCTTTGTCTCTGAAATTAATAGTAAAGAAACTAAAGTCTGTGTACTTGCAACCACTTTTTATGGCACTCCAATCTGATGCCCAGAGAGAGAGAGTTATTGAAATTTTCCCACGATCACCTCTTTGGGATGAAATTCAGGAGCCTGAAAAAGCACTACCTTCCACAGATCATATCTCTAAAAATATTGTGAACCAAGATCTGAAATTTTTTTGACGACTTTCCTCAGGATTTCAGCTTCGCACCATATGAATTTCAGATTCTAAACCTTCGTAGAAAAAAAAAATTATAATTCCATGACCTGCTTGAGCGCGAAAAAAGACCCTAACTTCCACAAGATCTGTCTCCAAAATATTACCAACGACAAGCTACGAAAGTACAGAAAATCTTCTTCTTCGAGTTTTGACTTGCTACCCTACAATTTCAACACGAAACTTCGATTAAAAAAAACATTATATAAGAAAAATTCACGATGACAGGCTTTGTTTGGGCAACAAACCTCGAATCCAAAGCTATGATACCAAAATGTTTGTGTAACCGGCTCCAAATATAGAAAAGAGATATCCAACGGCAAAGAAATAAGCCACTTGAGGAAACCTCCAATACATTACATGAATGAAAAAATTCTTGGATGATACAAATATGAACAAAAAACCTCCTTCTATATATAGGAGTCCATGGGGCCACAATATAATCCTAGTGAGGCCACAATGTAATCCTAGCCGACCTAGCAATAATAATGTAAGGGCACAATAATAACAATATGGGGGTTACAGGGGTACAATAATAACAATAAGGGGGACTAAACTAGCATAATAAGGGACTACACTATTAATATAGGGACTTAACAGGCATCCTCATTTGGTAGATTCCTCCATTGAATCAAATATTCTTTGATGACTCTATTTCTTAGCTGCCTCTCCCTTATGTCTAAGATGGCTTCTGGCTACAAAATCAGGTGGCCCTCATCATCAATAGGGGGAAGATCCATGTTGGAAACTACATTCCTCCCAATGGCCTTCTTGAGGCAAGAAACATGGAAGATATTGTGGATCTTGCTCCCCTTAGGAAGATACAACTCATATGCTACCTTACTGATACATTTGACAACCCTGTATGGCCCATAGAAATGGGGTTTGAGCTTCTCAACTCCCTTCTCCTTGAGTGTGAACTATTTGTAAGGCTGAAGATGAAGATAGACAAGATCCCCCACCTCAAATGATATTTATATCTGACCCCAGTCTGAATACATCTTCTGCTGGTTCTGGGCAATAGCAATGTTGTCCTTGAGTGCCCTGAGTATGTCCTAGTTCTCCTGAATCTGTTCCTTTTCCCTTGGAGCCTTACTTGCCCCAAACATCACTTCAGAAAATTAGAGTTCCTCATACCGATATAAGGCTCGGAATGGAGTCATTCCAATAGAAATATGGTGAGTAGTGTTGTAACAATACTCTCCCAAGTGGAGCCAATGCATCCAAGCTCTCTGCGGCCCTACCACATAGTTCCTCAAGTAGCCTTCTAGCCACTTGTTCACTATCTCGGTCTTTCCATCAGTTTGGGGATGATAGCTAGTGCTTTGAGTCAAATCAGTCCCCACTAACCGGAAAAGTTCCTGCCAAAAGCCACCCATGAAGCGGTTGTCCCGATCACTCACTATGGTCCTTGGGAGACCATGGAGTCTAAATACATCTCTGAAGAAGAGATCAACTACCTGTGAAGAAGTATATTGTGCAAAAATGGAAAATAAATGAGAGTAATTTGTTATTCTATCAACAACAACAAATATACAATCCTTACCATGTATTGTCGATAAGCTGGTGATGAATTCCACAAAGATAATTTCCCACTTCCCATCCAGAGTAGGTAGTGGCTGCAATAACCCAGCAGGGTGGGTTTTTTCTCCCTTATGTTGCTGGCAAATGGTGCACTCTCTGACATGTCAGAGCACATCCTCCTTGAGACCCTTCCATGAGAATCTCTCCCTTATGGCCCTGTAAGTCTTTGTGAAACCTTGATGCCCAGTAAGTGGGGAATCATGTGATGCCAATAAGATATTCTCCTTAAGCTTGGAGTTCTTAGCCAAGAAGATCCAGTCCCAGTAATGGATGACCTCATCCATTACTTTAAACCTCTCATTTGATACCACCCCATCAAGTTTCTCACATACAAAGTCATCTTTGGAATACTCAACTAAAAGTTGAGCTTTACAATCTATGTTCATGCCCCTCAAAGACACTATTGTAGGCCTCCCATTTCTCTTCCCCTTGACATATTCTATGTAAAAATCATAAGCTTTTATTTTTCTTACCCACTTCTGTTGTCTCTCCTGGATTTGTTTCTGTTCAAGGAAGAATCTAAGACTATTATGGTCAGTCTTCACCTTGAACTTATTCCCCACCAAGTATTACTAGAATTTGGCTAACGCATGCATGATTTCCAACATTTCTTTATCATAGATGGGGTACAACCTCTCATGAGGGAGCAACTTCCTACTCTCAAAGGCTATAGGATTCCCACCTTGCATCAAGACTGCCCCAATACCTTCACCTGATGCATCAAATTCTAGAACAAAAGGTTGAGAAAAGTCAGGCAAAACCGAAATAGGACAGCTAATCACTACCTCTTTGAGCTTATCAAAAGCCCTCTACACTGTAGGTGTCCAATGGAAAGCTCCTTTCTTTGTCAAATTTGTCAGTGGTGCTACAAGTTGTGAAAACCATTTCACAAACTTCCAGTAATAATTGCATATGCCCAAAAACCCTCTGATTTTTGTAACATTCCTGGGCTCAGGCCAATCTCTGATAGCTTGGATCTTCTCCTCATGTACCATCACTCCATATACTCCTATTATGTGCCCCAAATACAACATCTCTGTGAGGCCAAATTCACATTTGGAGAGCTTGGCATAAAATTTATGCTCCTTGAGGATATGCAAAACTGTCTCAATATGCTGCAAGTGCTCCTTCCAAGTGCAGTTGTAGATAAGAATATCATAAAAGAACACCAATACAAACTTTCTCAAATGACCACAGAAGATGTGGTTCATTCGGGATTGGAAAGTTGTTGGGGCATTGGTTAATCCAAAGGGCATTACCAGAAACTCAAAATTCCCATAGTGACATCTGAACTTTGTCTTGGGGATATCTTGCTCCCTCACCTTGATTTGATGATACCCGGATCTCAAATCAATCTTGGATAAGTATTTAGATCCCCTCAACTCATCCATGAGTTCATTGATCCTGGGTATAGGGTACCTGTTCTTCATGGTCTTCTTGTTCAAGGCCCTATAGTCAATGCACATCCTCAATGTGCCATCTTTCTTCTTTACTAAGACCACTGAAGAAGAAAAATGACTAGTAATGGGCCGGATGTGTCCTAGAGCTAGCATCTCTTAGATAGTCCTCTCAATCTCATCCCTATAAGCCTTGGGATGCCTATAAGGAGTGGTGATTATTGCTTGGATCCCTTACTCCAACTCAATAGTGTGTTCAAACCCTTGGTCAAGAGGTCTCCCGGGTGGGATATCTCCAAATACTATAGAATACCAGTTGGAATGTCTACCACAAAGAAGTGGTATATCAATGTGTAGGTCCCCATGGTAATGGTAAGTGCCAGAACATACTTGGCACATTGCAGGGTCATAACTCCTGGGACCAAAACTGAGAATCCCTCAAACTCCTCCATGTGGATTCCTCTCCTGTGTACCAGTTGTGCATCAATAAAATTATGAGTGGCTCCACTATCTATCAACACAGAGACTCTTTGCCCCATGATAATACCTCTCACCCTCAAGGTTAGATATTTTGGGACTCCTCTCAATGCTGCAATAGCTCCCCCTCTTGGAGCAAAGTCTTCCACGGATTGTATAGTGTTGGCATCCTTCTTGGAGAAGGTCTTGACATGATGTGTCCTTCCTGCAAACATTCTCCCTCCAAATCCCAAACATGGATTGTCTTCCTTGGTCTTGAGTAAGTCTCCTGCAGCAAAAAGGGTCTTTCCCTGGGCAAGATGTGTTGTAGATCTCTATATTTCTCCACAGATTCAAGGAGTGTGGTTGGTTTAGTGGATTTGACCAACCCTTGCAATGGTTCATCCATACCATTAATAAACATGCATACCTTCCTGCTCATAGTGAGGTTGGATACCATCACTGAAAGCTACAAATACTCAGCAATATAATCCTCAATATCTCCCTCCTACTTGAGCTTGGTTAACTTGGCAAAGTGGGCTTCCAGATCTCTTGGATCAAACCTCTCCACTAGCTTCTTAGTGAAAGCTGAGTATGAGGTGATATGATGATGCCCAAGTGTGGTCAGTCCATGAAACCACCATTCTTGAGCTTCCCCTTCTAGGTGCCGTGCAGCTATCTTGATGGCTTCTATCTCAGAAACCTTGTTGAGCTGGAAGTATGTGTCCAGCTTCTCCACCCAAGCCTTGGCTATGCACTTAGGTGTCCCATCAAATGTGGGCAAGAAGAACCCTACCATACTGCATTGTAGGGCTAGTCCCCGCATCAATAACTCCTCCTTTTGATGATGATTAATCCTCCTCCCATCCTTGATCAGGAAAAACTCCTGAAAGCTCAAGTGCTCCTTGAAACCTTGAGATTGGAGTTCATATTATTCAAAATATTCTCCCAGGGTTCCCTCCTTATCTCCCCCAGTTAGAAATGAAGGCATGGTAGAGTTTTGTGATGCAGCTGAATGCCCCATGCCATTTGAAGTGATGGTGCTTGCCTCATGGAAAAACTCTATAGAATCCCCTTCATGTCTCACCTCGTTGAGTTCGCTTGCAATGTTCTGCAGGGTTTGAAGTAGGAGATTCGAAATTTATTCCTCCTCCATGCTGAAGATAAATTCCCCCCACAAGCTAAGCCAAGAGAAGAGTTGTGATACCACTGTAATATTCCTTTTCAAGAATTTCTACAATATCTTCAATGAGGACGTTGTATAATGAAAACCATGCAATAAAAATGCATAATAGGACTTGGATCCTCTTATATATTCTATATTTAGCTTAAATGTGAAATGGAATCAGAAAAAAAATCATTCTAGCTACACTAAACAGATCTCCCCAACTTATATGTGCTCAAAAACACCCCAATCCCACATCTTCACAAAATAGAAAAGCTGAAGACTGCAACAGCATAATTTTTATTATGAAATATACAGAAAAGGATGATTTAATATAGATCTAGAGCTTTCATTAATCATGGAATCAGAAATGAGAGGTTTGACCTCTTTTACAAGCACATCGGAACACCCCGACAAGGGTTTCCAGTAAAATAGCAACATAGAATGCAACACTGCAGAAAATAACGTTGTACCCAACAAATTTGTATTATAAAATACTAAATTTAATTTGAAATAATAAAATAATATATAAATTATCCCAAGGCATTCCTCAATAGACCTCCCGGAGTGAAATAGACATCTCCTCCTCTGAAACAAGCACAAAATAGGAAGGTATGACCCAGCTGTTGTTCCTACTACAGAAATGATGTAGTTACTAGGAATGACTGCACTGTATATGATGTATAATGGTTCTTCTCAAGACAAATAATGAAAATTGAGCTCAGTACCTCCTCCTTAGATCTCTCAATCAGCTATACCAAAGGTGAAGATGGAATTCCCGCATGAGAATTCTTTGCACTAAATAGTGCTGCAGCTCCCACTAAACAATTGAAGCTTGCAATCAGTCAAAATACCAAAAAAAAGATGAATATTGAATCCCTTCCCTTGTTGCTATCTCCTCTTTCTTATCCTCGGTGAGCTTCCTCACCCTGGACCCCACTCATTAATGATGTGTCCTCCTTGAGAAGATTCCCCTTTCAAAACTGTGCTGCCCTAGCTAGTTTCCCTCCTCTTGTAACAGTGCTATTGACTTGGTCAACTAGATCTAGCTCATTGCTTTTCCCCTCTTTCACACAAAGGTGGCTTTATTTTTCCTCCTAATTCAATCCCTTTTCACACTGGGATATGTTTTATTGTCCTCCCTACTCTTTTATTTCAAAAATGGAGCAATTATAATATTCCAAGTAGCAGTGGCTAATTGGGAATATTACAGCAAATACCTCCATTCATGGGTGCATTTTAGTTCACTTCCCGACACTCAAGGATGCATTGGTCACCTAGGAGCAAAATCATCATTGTTTTGGGAATCTCCACATGGCCAGTGCCTTCTAGAAGAGTCCATACGTGTCATACTTTGAATAAAATTGTCCATCTACCACCTCTAAACTTGGAAACATGTCTTACCTATTATTAAAAATCCATTCAATGAGAAACTACGTTCAGTATCCCTATAAATTGAGCACTCATTTAAGTGCTAGGGAGGAAGAATTTTGTGCAAGTTATGTTGTTGGTTTCTATTTAATAAGAGATTGGAAGTATCGATATGCTGCTGAGATGATGCTGGATGTGATGAGGATGGAATGAAGTTGGAGCAGGTTGATGACAAATCGATATTTTGGTTGTAATCTTCTCCTCCTACTTTCTTAATAAAGATATCTATTCATTTTCATAAACATGTGTCTATAAATTGTGAAATTTATTCTTGATGATGTATGTATTTAAGATCTAATCGGTTTGATTTGATTAAGATAAGTAGATATTTGTATATTTGTATGTTTTTTGATGTTCTCTGTCTTTGGTTGCAAGAATCGATCTAGCGGCTTGAGTTGGATTGAGAGCAATGCCAAAAACGACAGAAGGAGAAGGAGAGAAAAAAGGATCACAACTAAGCTTCTTTCCTTTTTGTATATCTATTTTTCTTATAGAAAATAGTATTCGCCCTTATTTTTTTGTTTTGAGTGAAGGAACACCACACTCAGGGAATTTAGTTTATCCATAGATTAAAATTCTGTATATCAAAATGACGACTCCGTTGGGAATAATCCCATCAATGTTTCTACCTCTGTTTACCATCATCATGAGTAGAATCTACTTTATTTTATCAGTCATTTGAATGAAAAAATTGCATTAGAAGTGTGTTTAGCTACTTGTTTCATAAACATAGTTGTGCCCAACGCACTATTAGTCAGGGTACAATGCACTACAGTGCACTATGTTCCATGCAAGGGTGCTTTGCAATGCACTGTCTCCCCTTAGAGAGTGCCTTGGCACCTCAGCCAACCAAATTCCATCAAAATTGATCATTGATTTTAGTTTCAGACAATTTTCTGATGTATTCTCAGATGTCTGATTGCTCTTGGAGACCAGTAAACTTTCATGTTCTTCCTCCTTTGAAAAGTAATTTGTTCAATGTTTCATTAGTTGTTTTCTTTATCATTTGAAAATCAAATTCAAAGTAGTTAATTTTTGCATTAGATCATTTTTGTTTTCGAAAAGGAAATTTTTGTTTCATTCCTCATTTCCTGTAGGAAAATTGTAGTTTCATTCTTCATTTCCCAAGAGAAATTTTTGTTTCATTCCTCATTTCTCAAAAGATTTTTTTTTTTTGATTGATATGTGCATTTATTTTCCTTTCTTTCATTCATATTAAAGGGATCTGAAAAGAAAAACTTGCATGTGAATCTGGAGAATTATGTGTGTTACATAGGAACAAGTTAGGGAAATCTGCATTTAGTTTGTGCTTTTTGTTGTATGCTCAAAATATGGTTGCTCTTTCCCCTTAGTAGCTAGGATTTTCATTGAAAAAGATAAATTGAAAATTTTCTTATCATTTAGTTTGCATTTTTAGGAATTTCCGTTACATCACGCGGTAAACCTCAAAGATAAATTTTTATACAACATCAACATAAAATTAACCTCAATCAACCTAAGAAAGCATTTTAACATTAACGATAACATTTAGAAGGTCGAGGCTAGAGACATGTTCTAGCATCATTAAACATAGCAATTGTCGGTAAATTTTCTGCGGTACATTCCCAGTGTGAAATTCCACTCCACAGATGTAAGTATATGGGAGCTTGTCCACGCACCTTCGGGTATATAGGGTGGTGTTCTAGTATGAAAAGTATAAGAGGGTGCTCTCACTATGTGGTTTCGCATTAGACAACACTAATACGGACTTGAGACTCCACGTACCTTTAGATATATTTGGGAGGAAAAATTTAGGTTTCTTACCATCCATAGGTAGTTGAGTCAGCCGCCTTGTAACTTGTGATACACCTAACACAACATTCGGGGAGATTTCCTGCCCATACTTCTTGGTTCCCCAGAAGGTATTCTGTAGTGCATAATTACTTGGTAAACATTTTTCCTAGATTTACCCTTTTATTTTGTTTATTTGTTTTTTTAATAAAATCAATCAGCCATCATGGAATAAGAACATCCCTTTACTCTTCGATCACGTAGAATAGTACTTAAACCACCTTTACCACCATAAGCCATTTCTGGTCGGCGAAGGTGACCTATCAAAACTAGTACCATCAGTACCTCTAGTGTGCCATCATCATTACATATACCAGAGTTGTATCGAGTCATTTCTACACATCCTATTTCATTCACTGTCATCAAAACGGAGTCCTCACAGCTACCTATGGACATGATCCATCCAATCAGGGAGACCATACCTTCTGAACCCGACGTTGTTCAACTGGAAGTTGTTCTTGTATCCATCGCTCCATAGTGGATTGTAGCCATTGAGTCTCCCTTATCGTGCAGTCAACCACCTAAAATATATCTCGGGCTTGACGGTGAAATTCTTCCACTTGGTTTGATTTCGATTAAGGAAGAACCTCAACAAGAAACACGCCCTTCAACTCCAACCCATTTTGGACCAGGGATTTATCTTTACAAGTCTATTCCTCGATTAACTTACACTGCTTCTATTGATATTGTTTCAATTCAAGTTCTTGTAGATACTGTAGGGTATACATTGGTTCGTTTAAGCATGGCTGAGTCAACATCTCCAAATGTACCATTTGTTACAGTTACGACAACATCTATTGTTGCTACTCCTTTGATTTTTACCATGTCACATTCCAAATTACCCTCTAACATTCCAAAAGCTAATGGACACCCTAGAGAAGATCCGTTAACGCATGTTATGACTTATCATTTGTGGTGCTAATCAAAATCCTTAGGTGATGACTTCGTTAGACTACATCTTTTTTCGCACATGATCACTCGTCCAATTACTCTATGAAGAAATTTCTTTTACTGTGTCAACCTCATTATAAAATGAAACAGGTATTGAGGATATTTCTTTTACCATGTCATCCTTGATAAATGAAACATATTCTTAAGAATAGTTCTTTATTGTGTCAACCTCGATAAATGAAACAGATTCTTGAGGAAAGTTCCGTTACTATGTCATCTTGATAGATGAAACATATTCATGAGCATAGTTCCTTTTCCTGTGTCAAGCTCATTAAAAAATGAAACAAATCCTTTCCTAATTAAGACGACTCTTCCATTTGATCTCGTAAATGAACCTTCATTCCATCCAGATATTAGTAATTAGTAGTCTACTTAGGTGAATGAAATGAAGCTTGGGGGGCATGTGCTCTTGTAGGGGGAATTCAACATGTGCTCTTGCAGGGGGCATTCGACATGTGCTCTTGTAGGGGGCAGTCAAACATATTTCAAGCACAATTTTCTCTGTTTCAATATTGTATAAAAATGAAACTTATCTCGAGTCCATTATGGTTATTATTTTCAAGACTCGTTAAACTCATGAAAATCTCGAGCTTCTTTTTCTATCTTTCATGCTCATAAAAAACATGAAAATTATGAGTTCTTTCCATCTTTTCCTGCTCGTAAATTATATTGAAAGTCGGCCAAAGAATTATTTTACCCTTCTTTTTCAAGCTTTGATAAAAATGAAAAAGTATTTAAAGCGCACTATTATCTCTTTTTCGAGCTTTGATAACTGCAAAAAAAGAACCCCCTGGAGTCTTCTTTTAGCTCTTTTCGGACTCTGATAATGTAAAATTTTTATTGAGCACTTATCTTTTTGAGCTCGTAAAAGTAAATGAAACAACATCTACTTAGTATATGTTTAACCCTTTTCCAGACTGAGATATATTATTTATGAAAAAGGAAAACCTTAGTCGAACATGCCTAAGAGGTTTTCTTAGGTATCATTTTACACTTTTTCGGACCTGAGTGACAAATTTATGAAAAAGGAATCATGAAGTTTTCTTTTGTCCTCTTTTTCAAACTCTCCAAGCATGAAAAAGGACCGCGTTTTCACTGTCGTTAGACTTGTTAAAACATAAAATTGCGAAGGACTTGTCAATCATGGAAATATTGAGTTTCATTATCACTAGACTCATTAAATCATTAAATAGCGATGGATTCACACTAAGGGTCGAATTATAGATCAAGCATATGTTACCCTCCTCAAGCTTGTTAAAAAGTAAAGAGGTACTAGTGAACAATGACTGGGGAAAAATTGGGAAAATGAATAGAACACTTTATGGTAGTAGGTCACTCTTGAACATGACACTTTCACTCCATCACCATGACTTTTGGGTTGGGTAATCTTCTTGACAGTTCATCATACCTATGGTTCATCATATCATCAATTCGGTTTTAGTTCAATGTTGCCAACTCATTTTAATGTCATTGATATGTTCAAGAGAATTCATCTAGTAATTCCTCATCTTTCTGCAATACTCATAAAGCTTCATTTTCATGACATTCATCCCTGAACATTGCTATATCAATTCACATTTTATCTCTGAAACCATTACTCCCATTTCGCGATAAATTTTCTTCATGTCGACATCAGCGCATCATCTAGGAAGTTTACATAGAAACATATTCCAGTACCCTGAGGCTTGCTACATCATTGACATGTTTCTCTCTTCCTGACCTTCGACCGAAATATTTTGTTTTCCTTTCAACATCAAATAATCTATTCACGCCTTCAAAATTGTACTACAATACCTTGAAATCCATTAACATAAAGGGTGGTAATTAGACAAGTTATTCCCATGTTTGACTTCAAATAATATGTTTGCATGGTTAGACTTGTACCTGAATGATTGAGTGAATGAGATAAGAAGACCCCTGATGTAGTTTCATCCATCCGGCTGCAATTTCTAGATTTTTGTACACATCATCTGTACAATGGCTTTACATACAGATTGTCATCCGAACATGGGCCTATACCTATAGGCATGTCTATATCGGGCAACGTTCCAATGTAGACGACTTTCTGAATTATGTACATGTTATGATATTTTATGTGCTGAGCATGGGTATGTCTCCCTCAACAATTGATGTCCAAGATGTAATATATCATGATGTAATTTATTTCAAATTGATGTAGGTCACCGTCCGCTTCAGATCCTACTCATCACATTGTAAAGCATCTCATCCAAATATTATTATTATTATTTTGACTTCATGCTTTAGGGGGTAGCTGTTATAGGTCAATTTTGGCATCATCCCCCGAGACCTGGTCAAACTGGGCATTGTCCCCCAGGACCAATGAATAGGGTCTATCATCTCCTTATATTTTAGTTTCTATATGCTCTAATTGAAGACATTCCATTTTTGGCTTCAATTATGAGATTTCCAAGGTTTAAAGTATATATTATATGACCCACTAACTCACAAATGCTCCTCTGCAAGGAACTAACTATGTTGCAGTGAAAATACCTCCATTCAAGGGTGCACTATAATGCACTTCCTGACACTCAAGGGTGTGTTTGTCACCTGTGAGCTAAATAATCATTGCTCCGAGAATATCCACATGGCCAGTGCCTTCTAGAAGAGTCCATAGGTGTCATACTTCGAATACAAGTGTCCATCCACCACCTCTGAACTTGGAAACATGTCTTACCTATTTTAGAAATTAATTCAATGAGAAACTACCTTCAGTTTCCCTATAAATTGAGCACTCATCTAAGTGCTAGGGAGGAAAAATTTTGTGCAAAGTTATGTTGTTGGATTCTCAGTTGATAACATATTGGAAGTACTGATATGTCGTTGAGATGATGCTCGAATTGATGAGGCTAGAATGAAGCTGGAGAAGCTTGACGACAAATCAATCTATTGGTTGTAATATTCTCCTCCTACTCTCTTAATAAAGATATCTATTTATTTTCCCATACATATGTCTATATCTTGTGAAATTTATTCTTGATGATTTATGTATTTCAAATCAAATCAGTTTGATTTGATTAAGATAAGTATATATTTGTATATTTGTATGTTGTTTTCTCTTCTTTGTATTTGATTGTAGGAATCGATCTAGCGGCTTGAGTTGTATTGAGAGCAATGACAACACCGACATAAGGAGAAGGAGAGAGAAAAGGATCACAGGTAGGCTTCTTTCCTTTCTATATATCTGTTTATCTTAGAGAAATAGCAGTTGTCTTTCTTCTGTTGTTTTGAGTGAAGGAACACCACACTCAAGGAATTTAGTTGATCTGTAGATTAAAATTCCATATAACAAGTTGCTACTAATAGATAAAATAAAATATTTCCTCATATGGAATGTGATGTTGTTTTATACAAACAAGGAACTTGATACTGAAATTTCCTAGGAATGAAGTTGTGTGGAGAAAGAAAGGAAGAGATCATGAAGTGCAACCATGTCAAGAGAAGGTTATCATTTGGAAGCCAAGAAGATGTGACTAGGAGATCTCCTAGGAATATATATGGACTCTGATAGAAGTATGGTAAACAAGAATACCCTTGAAAAATACATATCTTTAGGATATGTGTCAATTTGAATGGATGATGTCAATGCCTTCAGGAAGATGTCATGGTGAAATATCATCACTAAGGTAACTTTTAAAAGTTCTTATTTATATGTTTGTCTGTGTAATTTTATGAAGGGCTATCGATCATGTGCTAGGATGTAAGGTCCTTGGGAGATAGTTCGAAGGAAAGCAACATGGCATAAATATGGACCAGATGAGAAATATCGATGAATAAATTTTCGGTGGATGACATGACTCATGGATGAAAGTGATGGATGATCCATGCCCTATGAACCCAATGTTGAAGATTCCCCAATATCAAAATCCATGAAATCGAGGGAGGAATTATTCATGAGGAGTTGGGTGTCTCACCATTGCTGCTACAGGTCCCTGATTAAGAGGAATTATTTTGGTAATTTTCTTACTTAGAAGAAACTTGAAGTATGTACTTCCTAAATCAAAAGGAAGTGAAAAATATGATTCTCTAAATTCATGTGTCATGCACTAGACCAACATTAAAATTCATAAGTATTAGTGAATCCCGTGAGGAGAGAATGGATAGACACATCATTCTAGTCTTCACCTTCATTGGTTAATCATATGGCATCTGATACTCTTTGACAATGAGATAGGTAATTCAAGATAAGAGTAGTCGGGGACCAATATTCTTTGAGGGTTGGCTACCCAAGAGAAGAATATTCCAATAAGGTCATACTCTAGGAACACCTAGGTGGATTATGTACCTTGGAGAGACAATGACTATGGTATCTATAAGTCATGTGTCTCTCCATCATTGTATCCCATTGTCTCATTGAGAGACGAGGTTGTTAGTTAAGGGATTACACTAGGAAAATGATGGTTGATATGATTCTATACAGATGTGATTACCAATCTGATCCTTCTTATGATATTCTTCATATTGAAAGTGACCATGTACCATTATGAATAACTCCCTAGTTTAGAGGGAGTGTTGGAAAATGAAACTAGGATCGGTCTTCATATTGACTATGTAATTATGTATTTATGTAATGAAGAATAAAAAGATAATAAAATGTATATTTGAATGCTTGCTTCATGGGTTTCATAAGAAATTTTTTATTATAGGTCAAAAGACTTCTTCTTGATGTCTTTTAGGGATTTTTCATCTTGTCATAAATGTATTAATTAAGGTTCGTGTATATGAATATTCAAGTCAATGAAGTACGCCTCAAATACCTTGTCAAAGAAGCTCAAAAATGTGGCTCAAGAATGGTGCTAAACACTAGCATAATTCGTGATGAATATACCCTTCAAGACAACCTACAAAATGCTAGAAGACATCCTCTACAAGTCAGCCTACAATATGTAGTCAAGTCAGCTCAATGAACAATCACATCTATTCATTGTCAGCTCAGCTAATTATATGGGTTGACCACTATAAATAACACACTGGACTGCACAGAAAAAGAATCAACATAATTCATATTTTTGTTTTGGTTTTTTCGGATAGAACTGCAGGAAGAAGTGTGGATTATTCTTAGTTAACTTTGGTCATATATATTTGTGATGAATGTGAGAACATGACTACTATAAATTTTTGAACATGACTGTGTTTAGTGCAAAGAAGAGATTGTGTTAAAGTGTGAGAACAGGATTGTGTTAAGTACAAGAACATGACTATTTAAGGGTATCATTATAGTATGAAAAGGGTCGATTTCTCATTGAAAGGAAACAAGATGAGTGTGTACAATCATCAAGGTTAAGTGAAGGCACAAGTTAGGATAGTCCATGACAAGGTTTTGTTATTACAATTAAGGATCACATACAATCAAAGAAGGAAGAATACAAGTAGAGACCGAGCTCTCTAGTTCCGGTGCATAAACATGTAGAATGGTGCAAGACAGTGCAAAGGCGAAGGATTAAATTAAGTCTCAAGGAAGAATAACTGACAATGTCTTATATTCATACAAGGGTTAAGGGTCTGTGTCATGGTCATGGTACTTTTCATATAAAAGTCTATAAGAAGAATTTCTTGTGGGTTTTCCTCTCCAAGAGGGAGAGGTTTTTTCCCTCACTTGAAGAGCCTATATTTGTGTCTCTTTTGTTTTGGTAATTGACTTGATGAAAGACATAATAAGATAAGAATAGAAGAAATATGTAAAGGAAGTAATCTCACAAGTAATTATCAGGTAGAGAATTTGAATTAAACACTGCCCTACCTAATTCTCAACATGGTATCAGAGCTAAGATGCTCAAGACAAGGGATATTTATCAAGGAGACACTTAAGGAAGAAAGAATAAAAGTCAAGGTCAAAGTTTGCGTTGAAAATTCAAATTAGATTGCAAGGAAGATTCTCAAGCCATTTCAAGAATACCTTCAATATAACTCAAAGGATCCGCTCATCAAGGGGATAATATTTACGACATTGGAGACATTATTGGAAGGCACATCATCAAGCACCATCCAACATTATCCAACATCTTTGAAGACATATACATTGGAGAATTAAATCAAAGGGGGAGTTCCTAACTTCATCTTCATCAAGGAATCTACTAGAAGGAGGAATTCACTCTACTCGAGTAAGTATCTATGACCTCATCTATCAAAATGACTTATTGCAAAGAGAGAAACAAATTTTTTGGGTCATCAAACTTTAGTGCCTAGAAGAAGAGGAAAAATTTGAATCTAATTAAAAATGAAGTTATGGGCTACATTGAAGGATTTAAAATTCAACCTTCAAAATAACACATTAAATCATATATCAAATACGTTAAGGGAGACATAAGAGCCTGAAGGATCCTTATAAAATCCATAAAGGACTCTCTCATTCTCTATGTATTAAATGTAGAATCCTCAAAAGAAATAATATCCCTGAGGCAAAAATTATACAAATTGATAATGTTGAGAAAGGAAGGAATAATTCCATATCTTATGGATATTTTCACAATATGAGATCAACTACAAAAATTAGGAGAAGTAATGTCTAATGGAGAAATAATCACTATGGTACAAAATTATCTACCTAAAGAATGGGGAAGTTTCCTTCAAGCATCGATGGGAAGGAAGAAGAAATGTCATTCCAAGATCTATATAAGGTGGTAGAAACAATATTGAAAGCCAAAAATGATACATGGTCAAGTGAAAGGAATCAATCCTTTGCAGTCACATCCAGTGAGAAAGGAATATTCGATAAATTTGTTCCTTAGAATAAAAGAAGAAATATGGAAAAAGCATGATTTTTTATATGTAATTATTTAAGGCATTATAAAAGGGATTGTCATAAATTTAGAAAGAAAAAGAGGAAAAGGAAGAATACCATGTCACATATGAAAGGGAAGAACCTAATGCAAACAAATCTAAGAAAAAAGAAGAAAAAATATCTATTATGATTGAGATCATCTCTCTCTTTAAGTGATTTATGTTGGTTGTAAAATAGTATGATAGCAAGCAGTGTATATTAATAGGATCATGATAGAAGCATGGAAGGAGTGCTTGAAGAAGTAGCTCCTGGAAGCCTCACTAATAACTACATTGATGGAAGTCATCAATATCAAGGGTCATCATTTAATAATCAATATGGAAATAGGTGTTGACATTTTTCTAATGGAGTCGTCTCTAGATTCATTGACTACAAAGAAAGAAAAAGGTTTCATCGAGAATTCTATATTGCAGAATTCAGGGATTAGAACATGATGACATATTGATGAAGCATGGAAAGGGAATGAAGTTCTTAATTCTAGTGAATTTGTTGTAGGATGACTCAAAAGGAAAAGGATGAAGTACATATATCTATATGTTTTCACTATATTTTGTGAATTCATGCCATATGATTGCAGGTGATGGAATTCTATCATTAAAAGTATGATCAAAGAAAGAAGGATCTCTTACAGTGCATAGGTTTACACTAAGAGATTAAATCAAATATTTCCTCATATGGAATATGATGTGGTTGTATACAAACAAGGATTATTTGGTATCAAAATATTGGAGGCTCAGGATATCAGAATATCAGACATTCTTAACAAAAGTTCTTTGAGAAGTTATGATATCAATTTAGGTCAATAGTGTTAAAAAGCATTGAGAAATTTTAAAAATAAACTAGAAAAGGATTCTACTACGAAATTTAAGAAAGAAGAAGAATAAAATATCTATTATGATTGAGATCATATTTCTCTTTAAGTGATTTTTGTTGGTTGTAAAATAGTATGATAGGAAGAAGTGTATATTAATAGGATCATGATAGAAGCATGGAAGGAGAACTTGAAGAATTAGCTCCTGGAAATCTCACTGATAAATACATTGATGGAAGGAAGTCATCAAGATCAAGGGTCATCATTCGATAATAAATATGGAAACTAGTGTTTAATTTTTTCTAATGGAGTCTTCTCTGGATTCACTGACTAGAAAGAAAGCAAAAGGTTTCATTGGGAATTCTATCTTGCAGAATTCGGGGACTAGAACATGATGACATATTGATGAAGTAGGTCAAGGGAATGAAGTTATTTATTCTAATAAAATTGTTGTAGGATGACTCAAAAGGAAAATGGTGAAGTACATATATCTATATGTTGTCACTGGATGTTGTGAAGTCATATCATATGGTTGCAGGTGATGGAATTATATCATTAGAAGTATGATCAAAGAAAGAAGGATCTATTCTAGTGCACAGGTTACCACTAAGATATCAAATCAAACATGTCCTCATATGGAATATGAAGTGGTTGTATACAAACAAGGAACTGGATACTGAAAGTTCTTGGGAATGAAGCTATGTGGAGAAATAAACGAAGAGATCATGAAGTGCAAACATGTTAAGAGGTGGTTATCATCTCGAAGCCAAGAATATGTGACTAGGACATCTCCTAGGAAGATATGTGGGCTCTGATAGAAGTATGGTAAATAAGAATACCCTTGAAAAATACATATCTTTAGGAGACGTGTCAATCTAAATAGAGTATGTTGATGCCTACAGGAAGATGTCATCATGAAAGATCATCATTGAGGTAACTTTAAAAATTTCTTATGTATATTCTTATCTGGATAAGTTTATGCAGGGCTTTCAATCATGTGGAAGGATGTAATATCCTTGGTAGATGGTTCGAAGGAAAGAACCATGCAATAAATATGGACTAGATGAGAAATATTGATGAAACACTTTTTGGTGGATAAGGTCACTCACAAATGAAAGTGATGGATGATATATGCCCTATGAAGCCAATGTTGAATATTCCTCAATATCGAAATCCATGACATCGAGGGATGAATTCTAGACAAGCAGCTAGGTGTATCACTATTGCTGCTACATGTCCCTGGTTAAGAGGGATCCTGGTGGTAAGTTTCTTACTTGGAAGAAAATTGAAGTATGTCCTTCCTGAATCAAAATGAATTGATGAATATGATTATCTAAATTCATGTGTCATGTATTAGACCAGGAATAACAGTCGTAAGTCTTAGTGAAGGCCATGAGGAGAGAATGAATAGACATGCCATTATAGTCTTCACCTGGAAGATAGAATGGAGGATTGGGTAATCATCTGGCATCTGAAACTCTTTGAGAATGATATAGGTAATTCAAGATAAGATTATTTGGGGACTGATATTCTTTGAGGGCTCACTACCCAAGAGAAGAATAGTAAAATAAGGTCATACTCTGGGAACAACTAGGTGGAGTATGTACCTTGGAGAGATAATGAATATGGTGTCTATAAGTCATGTCTCTTTCCAGCATTTTATCCCATTGTCTCATTTGGAGATGGGGTTGTTAGTCAAGCCTTGCACTAGGAAAATGTTGGTTGATAGGATGTTATACAGATGAAATTACCAATCCGATTCTTCTTATGAGATTCTTCAAATTGAAAGTGACCATGTACCATTATGAATACCTCCCAAATTAAGAGAGAGTGTTGGAAAATGTAACTAGGATCAGTCTTCATATTGACTATGTAATTATGTATTTATGTAATGAAAAAGACAAAGATAATAAAATGTATTTTTGTTTTCTTTCTTCATGGGTTTCATAAGAAAGGTTTTTATTATAAGTCAAAAGGATTCTTCTTGATGTCTTTTAGGGATTTTTCATCTTGTAATAAATGTATTAATTAATATTCATGTATATGAAGAGTCAATTCAATGTATTATGCCTCAAAGACCTTGACAAATAATCTCAACAATGTGGCTCAAGAATGGTACTAAACACCAGCATAATTCATGATGACTATACCTATCAAGACAACCTACAAAATGTTCGAAGACATCCTCTAGAAGTAGGCCTAAAATTTGTATTCAAGTCAGCTCAATGAACAATCACATATATTAACTGTCAGGTCGGATAATTATAGGGTTGACCACTATAAATAGCCAATTGGACTATGTAGAAATAGAAGCAACAGAATTCAGATTTTTGGTCTGATTTTTTCGGATAGAGTTGTAGGAATAAGTGTGAATAAGTCTGAGTCAAAATCGGTCATATATATCTATGATGAATGTGATAATAGGACTTCAGTATTTGTGTGAACAGGACTGCATTTAGTGCGAAGAATATATTGTGTTAAAGTGCGAGAACAGGACTGTGTTAAGTACAAGAAAAATACTGTGTAAGGGTATCATTAAAGTATGAAAAGGCTGGATTTTTCATTGAAAAGAAGCAAGATGAGTGTGTACAGTCTGCAAGGTTAATTGAAGGCACAAGGTAGGAAAATTTATGACAAGTTTCTGATATCACAAGTAAGGATCACATACTGTCTAAGAAGGAAGAATATAGGTATAGACTAAGCTCTCTAGTTCTGGTGCATAAAGGTGTAGAATGGTGCAGGATGGTGAAAAGAAGAAGGATCAACTTAATGAGTCAAGGAAGAAGTAGAGACAATGTCATAGAGGCATATAAGGTTCAAGGTTCTCTATCATTGTAATGGTACTTGTCATCTGAAAGTCTATAATAACAATTTCTTGTGGGTTTTACTCTCCAAGAGGGAGAGGTTTTGGCCCTGGCTTGAAGAGCATAAATTTGTGTCTCTTGTGTTTTGGTAATTTACTTTATGAAAGACATAATAAGCTAAGAAGAGAATACATAATTAAAGGAAGTAAGCTCACAAGTAATTATCAAGTAGAGAATTTTGATTAAACACTACCTTGCCTAATTCTCAACAGAGGAAATGTGCATATGTGTATATTATTGTAAATATTGTATCAAGTTGTATTATAAATATCCATAGACGGTATGGTTGTATATATGGATGTCACTCTAAATATTGCAATAAGTTGTGTTATAAATCTCCATGGCTAGTATGTTTTTTTTTTAGCAGTCTTGTTGGTTGTAGGTGTCATTGAACACCAAGGATGGTGTTCCCCCAAGGGGGAGGGTTTTGTAACAACCTTGGTGAAAAATATATGAATAAAATTTAATAAAGGAAAAATAATAACCAGGGTTGATGGGACACTTATTCCAAGTTGAATGTTTGGCAAAACATCCTAGTGGGTGTTCATTTCAGTTATTATGGCTAAAGGAAATTGGCATAGTAATTGGAAAAGGCTTTGGAAAAGAAAAGAGGCATTATTGGAACATTTAATTATCAAAATAATGGAAAATAGGAGAAAATGAAGGTGAAAGGTCATAGGTTGCATGTGAGGAGGAAAATGAAGGAAAATAATGGAAAATGAAGAAAATAGAGACATCATTAATAAAAAGGCTTATGAGTATTAGTGGGAAATTTTTTGGCTAAAACTTTTTGTTAGTTTCGTTTTGGAGCCCTCTCATTATTCTCTCTCTATCTCTCACTCTTGGAAACTTAGATATTTCATGGAGCACTTTGGCATTGGATCAAGAAAGACAAAGAAGGAAAGAGGAAGGAAGGAACAAGAAAGGAAGAGTAGGATCAAGCAATTACAATAGGATTCTTTGCAGGTATTGATTTGCATGTGTGATTTCCTTCAGAGATTTGGCATGCATGGTATTGCATGTGGTTCTTTTTTATCATGGAATGAGTTTTTCCAGGTGTGATAGTGTTTTCAACCTAGCCTTTTCATTTACAGATAGCCATGGTGTGATGGAGTTCTCATTTTTTTTGTAGAGCTAGATTGGAAGATGGATTCAAAGCCATGTGAGGTGGATCTTTGAATGAAATAAAACATGGCCTAGTAACCCTTGAACGTGATTGTGGGTTGCGGTAAAGTCCGATAGTGTGTTTCCTCGACTAGGACCTAGTGATACCGTGTGGATTGTGGTAAATCCTAGAGGTCGAGGTGCTCCAAGAGGACTCAGAATCTTAGGATAGGATATAGGGTAAAGCCTGGAGAGTGGGTCTTGATTTAGGGCCTAGTGATCTGGTGTGGATTGTGGTAAAGCCTAAGAGACTAGGAGACTGGAAAATTCCTCATAGTGTAGGTGGATAAATTCGGTGGCATCCATGCTTATTTTGGCCTGGTGATTTGGTGGAGATCATGGTAAATCTTGTTATTACATGTTTATTGTTTTGGCCTTGTGATCTATGATAAATTGCAGTAAAGTTTAGTTTATATTGATGAGGGTGAGGTGGTTTAGCCTCAAGATTCCATGGCTGGTTATTTTTGTTTGAGACCCACATTAATACTTGGAATATGGCATGGGGGTGATTGGATGAAGATATATTTGGCTCCAAAAATCTATGGTCGGGTGGAACGTGGTAGTCCCATTCTAGGTTCACTTTTGGATTAATTAATAGGTGGTTATCTCCTTGACATCTTATGTGTAAATGTAATAGTTTATATCTGGATTATATGGTTGATGTATCCTTGATATTTTTGTTGTGATTATGTTGGTTATAAGCATGTATTATGATATTGATGATATATGGTTCTCCTCATGTTTTGATTTGTAAATTAATGAATAATGTATATTCGACATAATACATGATAATGTGTCTAATTATGTAAGGGCACAATGCTTCTTAGCGATTCTCAGATAAGTATGAGACCCCTATGCTCAGATTTGTTATTTAAACATGTAGATTACATATTCATGACATGTTTGACAAAATTCCTACCATGGCTAGTCGAGGTCCATTCGAGTCCTTGTTCAAGTGTGTTTTTGCATCGTTATTAAACTATTAAATTTTAATTTCTAAAAGTTCCATTGAGTTATGGGCAGTGACCTGGGCTTTGGGCCTAAAAAAGTGGCTCAAACCCCGAGGAAATTGGTACATTTCTTAGGAAACAAGTCCCTAGATGCATGCATTTCCATGTTGTGGGAGTGTCCAGAGCCTCCCATATGCACCCTTGTCCATATCAAGGGATAATCTAAAGGTTTAATGGTCTAAAATCCCAGTGGGACCTAGGGGTTGGTTACCTGAATGGCTGGGATGTATCCTAGGAGTTTTGTTGTTGATGTGGAAGGTCTATGTGAACATTTCCATAGGTAAATTTCAGCTTTGGTTGCAATAAAATCCAACCCTAGAAGTATTATATATAGTACCTTCACTTAATAGTGTTCCACCATATGAAAACTTTTCCATCTATTGGTTTGCTACACATCACTCATTAGTAGTTGGCCAATTTTTTCTTAATATTGTAACCACTCCTTCTCACATTTACATAGTTTCACTGATCTACCAAAGTAAACATGAGATGAAGAGTCACTATGACATGACCCAGACTTGAAGCTTTGCTTATGGAAGTGAGGTTGAAAACTGAAACTTACTGATCACAACTTGATATCCTACAGGGCTTACAAGACACTCAGGTGCCAAAGGACCACCCCAGGTGACCAAACCTTGAGCTAAACATCTTTTTCAGTGACCTAACACTCAGGATGTAGAAAAAATCTGCATGTGCATTTTTTACCCTCTAACTGCATGAACAAGACTACTTGAGTGCGGTTGTGACCCAAATCCTCACTTAAGTGTGTGAGAACTCGATATTTTAGCCACAATTCCATGCCAACCTCCATAATACTACCCATAACTTCTTAATAATTTCAAGAATGATAAGGGACTTGAAGAAAACGCTAATCATACAAAACCTGATGAAAGACGTGATCTAATGAGGCCTAACGGTGATAGTCATTTCTTCAAACATAACATGTAATATATAGGTCATGAATGCATATCTGAACATAAGAGTCTGAAACTTATCCGAGATTCACCAATAAGGTCTAATTCCCTCTCATAATAGCTACAATAACATTTTTTATCCCATGCATTCATCAACCATTGATCATCTAATCAAAACATAATAAGATCCATAGTTAAAACATGTTATGGAATCATCTTTTTAACCACCATATAACGAGAATATTAAACATGATAGAAGAACCATCAAAGACACATAATAATAATTACAAGAACTCATGAATGACAATAAGAAAATATATCTTATTAACTTATGCAAAAGTGAGTCAATTCAGGGACTTCTGCGTACCACCTAACCATAGATTGGGCAGAACCAAATATTTCTTTTAGCGAATCACCCCTGTTCCATATTCCACGCATGAATCTGGGAACTCAAGACATAAAAAACTAGGTATTCTTGAATATTAAACCACCTCCACCCTTAGGCTACCAGAATCCCACCAAAACCAGTCAAGATATCACTAAGCCCAAAACAAGATTGGATGCCTTAGAGTTTCTTCGCTAGTACTGTAAGGAATTTTCTTGTCTCCACCCATATTTTGAGGGCTTCACGGATATTAAACCACCTCCACCCCTAACCTTTGGGAATTTTCCTGAGACCACCTCACCTAGTTTTGAAACCTTGTTATAATCCAAAGCTAAATTGTGAAAATAATCCCATCACACCATATCTATCCAAAAATGGAAAGGAAAGGTTGAAACCACTATCGCACCTAGTAAAAACCATGCCAATGATAATAAAAGAATCAACTATACAAATCTATGTACCATGCATCCAAAAACCAACTACGAAATCATAGATGCAACTTTTTACCTACAAAGTATTCATGTTGAATTTGATTGATCCAAACTTCCTTGCTTGTCCTTTTCTTCCCTTGTCCTTCCTTATCTTTCCATGGATTTTTTTTTCAAATTCTAGAGTATTCCAAGAATGATATAAGTTTGCAATAGTATGAGAGAATAGAGAGAGCTCCAAAAATGAACTGAAAAAAGGTTGTGAATTGATCCTCAAAATCCCTTTTATTATGGAGACCTCTATTTTATTCAATTTATTCTATTTTTCCTTCAGTTTCCTTCTCATGGAAATTTGTGACCTTTCTCCTTTTCTCATTTTTTCCTGTGTTTCATAAATAAAATTCCAATTAATGCCTCTTTTCCTTTGCCAATGTCTTTGTCAATTTCTTTAGCCATAATAAACCAAAAGAAACACCCACTAAGATGTTTTTCCAAACATTCAACTTGGAATACATGTCCCATGACCTTGGTCTTATTTTTTTTCTTTTATTAAATTTATTACATGAACTTTTGATCTGGGGTTGTTACAAATCCCTCCCCCTTAGGGGAACATCATCCTCAGTGTTCTATGACACCTATGACCAACAAACCGCTAAAAAAAACAAATTATTTATGGAGCTTTATAACTTAGCTCAGTGTAGTATGTTTACAATGAAAAACTACTACAAACCATCACCAACATGACAAACATGAAAATCATACCACTTATTGGAGCTTTATAACATAAAAAATTATGTTATTTGCAATAAAAACCAAAGATAAATATATACATATACCAAAACTCCTTTTCCCCAACCAAAAAACAATGAAGGATACATAGCCCACATCTGATCAGCCATCTCCCATGTACCTTCATCGGGCCCAAAGTGTTTCCATTGCACTTTAACCTTCTCGATTACTCGGTTTCAGATCATGAGTTGTTTTCACTGGAATATGCAATGAGGTTCCAACTAGAATTCTCCTTCTCGATATAGTTGCAATACAGATCAATCAATCACATGATCCAAATCCTTCACATATATTTTAAGGAATGAAACATGGAAAAAATCATAGGATTTTACTATCATAGGAAATGAAATTATGTAGTCTACTGGTCTAATCCTATCAAGTATCTCGAAATGTCCACAATATCAAGGTGCCAAATTCACACATGATGCGATCCTCGAGGATCCCTTCTTGGGATTGATTCGCAAGTACACAAGCTCCACAACCTGAAACTCCTTAAAAACCATGTTTTGATCTACATAAATATTTTGCATGTCCTGTGTTTCCTTTAGTTTATTCTTGATAACCTGCATTTACTATTACATATTTTCCAATATGTTAGTCCCAATCAGTACCCTATTCACTATATCACTCCATTTGATTTGATTATTACAAAGCCACCAATAAAGAGATTCAAACGGACTCATCCTCAATGACTCATGATACCCATTATTGTACGCAAACTATACTAGTGGAAGATACTTTTCCCACTTCATCTACTAGTGCATAACATACATATTCAACATGCAATCATGTTAACCCTCTCTTTTTTTCCATCTGCCTTCGGATGATAAGTTGTACTGAAAGCCAAATTTTTCCCCAAACCTACAAGAAACTCCTTGCAAAATCTAGAATTGAACTTGGCATCTTTGTTAGATACAATATTTTAGGAACACCATGCAATCTCAACATCTCCCTCATGAATACTTGAGCTACCTCACTAGCTAAATTAGTAGAATTCATTGGAATGAAGTGAGCTATCTTGATCAAACTATAAAAAAAAACATAATGGAATAATTTTTTTTAGATGTCCTCAACAAAATTGTGATGAAATAAATGTAAATGGCCTCCCATTTACATTTCATAATTGGGACTGGATGCAATAACCCACTTAGATGCTTACACTGTACTTTTACATGTTGACAATCCAAACACCTTGCAATGAACTCAGCTACCTCTTTCTTTAGATTTTACCAATAGTGGAACTTCTTCACAACTGTTAGTGTATTATGATATCCTAGATGACCTGAATACGACTTAACTTTAAATTCCTTCAAGATAAGCTTCTTGAGCTTACCATTTTCTAACACATAGATCATGTCCCTAAATATAACCAAACCATCTATCGTGAGATGATAATCCACATCTTGATCACATATACCATACTATTATAACCTATGCCTAAGCTATTGGTACTTCTCATCCTATTGTCCTACCTACAAGATTTGATCTTGTAAATCTATCCCATATGAACTCATATTTTTTATGTGATTCACTTACAGTCTCCTGCTAAGATAATCTGCAACATTGTTCTCCTTACCCTTAATGTACCTGATCTCGAAGTCAAAATCACTGAGTGTGGTCAACCATCTAGTTTTCCTATCATTCATATAAGGTTGGTCAAACAAGTATCTCAACCCATTGTGATCATTCATCAAGATGTACCTCCTACCAAGAAGATAGTGCCTCCACATATTAAATGCGTGAATGATCATTGCCAACTCAAGATCATGCACCACACAATTTTTCATGTGCTCATTCATTTTCCATGACTCGTAGCATATCACATGTCCCTCCTAAAATAGGACTACACCAAGCTCTCTCTTGCAAGCAAATGTACATACCATGAAATCTTTATTTGGATTTTCAATATTTAAAACTAGATAATTTATAATAAACTACTTCAACTACTCAAAACTAGCTGCACATTCCTTTGTCCATTCAAATTTCTTTTCTATTCTATGAAAGGATGTAATAGGATAGGAAATCTATGAGAATTTCCTTATGAACCTCCTATAATAACCTGCTAACCCCATGAATTATCTGACCTCATCCACATTTCTAGGAGTTTCCCATTCCATGATAGCTCGGATAGATTTTGGCTCCACTACTATGTCATCATTGGAAACAACATGCCCCAAGTAATGAACTTTTTTCTGAAAGAAACCACACTTACTAAGCTTGGAATACAATTGGTGCCCTCTCAATATTCTTAACACTACTGCCAGATGTTCTGCATGCTCTTCCTCATTCTTAGAATATAAAATATATAATTAATTAATATTATCACAAACATTTATAGATAAGGATGAAAGACACTATTCATCAAACACATGAAAATAGTTGAAGCATTAGTCAAACTAAAAGGAACCACAACAAGCTCATAATTCCCATATCTAGTCCAAAAAGTAGTATTGTAAATGTCCTATTCGTTGATCTATACCTGATGATATCCTGATCTCAAATCAATCTTCCATAACACTTCTGCTCCCTTCAATATATGAAATACTTCATCAATTTGTGGTAAAGTGCAAATTTTCTTAATTGTAACCTTTTTCAACTACCTGTAATCAATACACAACCGGAGAGTACCATCCTTTTTTCCAAAAAAAAGAATGGTACACCCTTAGGTGACAAACTTGGACTAATTTATCCATTTTCCAGCATTTCCTTTAGCTGCAACTTCAATTCCACCAATTCTGGAGTGCTCATCATGTATAGTGCCTTAGATGTTGGTGTTTCTCCTGGTACCAACTCAATAGATAAATCCACTTCTCTATGAGAAGGTAACTCTAATATATCTGTTGGAAATACATCCTAAAACTATTGTAAAAATGAATACCTCTTCAAGACTTCTTCATCCTCAACATCCTTACCGTTTTCACTGGAAACATGAATTTCAAACAATACACACCCCTTCGAGAAATTTCACTTTTCGTGCATAATTGTAACCATTCTAACTGATGTAGGATTCTTCTTAAATTTCAAGATTCTCTTCTCTTCATCATCATCCAAGCACTCAATATCATTCTCGTAACAGTCTACCTTAGTTCTTTGAAGGTACAACAAATCCATACTCAAAATCATATTGTATGGTCCCAATGGAAGCACATTTATATGTGTGGATGTAGCCATACCATTCAGCTCAAATGCACAAGCTCTTACCCAATGATGAACTATTTTCTTGGTACCTGTATCCAACTGAACCAATCAAGACTCTGCATGCACTTATTTTCTCAAACCACACATATCTACTAGTTCAGTATAAACACAACTATAATTAGATCCAGGATCAATAAAAATGGAAAAAACTCAATCATATAGCTTACCTTACATATCAATAATATATGCTTAATGATCCTCCTGCTTTTTATCTAATGTAGAATAGATCCAAGGAATTTTTTGCCCAACATCCCCAACTATCTGTGCCTCCTGGGCATTGTAGATATGAGCCCTACCACCTTGATACAACTGACAATCCTTCTTGTGATTATCCTTTCCACACATCAAACACTGCATCAGATCCATGCCACTATATTTATTTTGTTCTCTCTAGGTTGAGGTCTATGACCCTTCTCAACTACATTAAAATTTGTGTAAGGAGCAAAATTTTCCTTCTCACATGCATCCTCTGGACTTCCCTGCCTCGATGGTCACTTTCCTTAAGTCTTTCCATTCTCTTTCCAACCCTGCTTAGATTCGTTCTTACACTTCTACTACTCATAACAATTATTCAACTTTCCATTGAATTATTATAGCTTCTAAAGCTTATCATACTCAATCTGATCCTTGAATGCTAATGGCAATCCACTAATAAAGCTTTGAAATTTTTTCTTCTCATCCTTAAGGTAAGGCACATACCTCAACAACTCTAGGAACTTATTCTTTTACTCCTTGTTTGTCATATATCCCATATTCAACTCATAAAACTTCTTGTCCTTTCCGTCATAGTACCTTTTCGACAAGTATTACTTCCTAAAGAGTGTCTTGACTTCATGATAAATAAAATCTTATGCCGTGATGTATCTAACGTACTTCACATATTCCCACTAGATTTATGATTTCCCTTTTATACTGAAAATATATATCCTAACCTTCATGCTCTTTATATATTCATGCAATTCAAATGACTTATTCATTCCAAGAAACCATGCCTTTGCATTTTCTGAATTCTTCAATTATACATCCAATGTAGGAGGATTTTCTTTCTTGAAATCATTTGGTAAATATCTTCTATCACTCCTCCTATAGGGATGATAGAGATGATGAATATGATACTTGTATAAACCATAACTAGAGTAGAACCCATAACCACTACCTTTCGTGTCAGGTGTATATAAGAACCTACTATATTTTACTGTATCATCCCTATATGAGATGTTCCCACCATTTGAAATGCTACCATATGCCCCATTAGTCCTGTCCACCTATCCATAACTAATCTATGGTTATACCTATCTTTGCAGCTCAGAAAAAATATGAATAATAACTACATTGACCTTTGCTTACTTTTCTAGTTCCCTGGTAAGTCTTCCCTGTGACTAAATGATTATGTCATTTTCCACCTTGAAAATTATAATGTATTCCTTTAAACCCCTCAAATTTTATGTTATTTCAAGAGAGTACTCATCTCTTGGTTTCTCATATGATTGATAAGGAGAGTCTCGTGAACTGTAATTTCCATTTTTCTAGTCATCTATGATCTTCTTATTCTTGCAAACATGTCATCTCAGATAACCAAATACAAAGATAATCAAAATACCTTAGTGAAGTTCAGGGGAGGTTATCTCATCTACAAAATCAATCCAAATTAGAATGATACATGTATATACATAAGCATATCAATGTATCGACATCATGCATGATAACACTGACTACATATAATGACCTCATGCATGACAACCATAACTATGAAAATTCATGCATAAGAACCACATAGACATTGACATACATGTATGACAGTCACTTTTGCCTCGAGTTCCAGTATTGAACTTTGGAGCTATGATGCAAATCTGTAACCACCCCTTCCCACATGTACTCAGTTACACCAGTTCGTTAGGGTAAACATGAGATGAAGAGTTACTATGACATGACACGACCTCCAAGGTTCACTTGTGGAAGTGGATCCAACAACTAAAAATTACTAACCACAACTTGACATCCTACAGGGCACTTAGGGGCCAAAGGACCAACCCAAATGACCAAAGCTTGGGCTAAATTTCCTTTTCAAATACCTAACACCCCAACCACATGCACAATCTTGCATGAGTGCAGTTTTTATCCTCCAACTGCATGCATGAGACCGCATGAGTGTGATGGTGACCAAAAATCCTCAGTTTAGTGTCTATGATCCTGAGATATTAGCCACAATTCCAAGCCAACCTACATATTACTTCCCAAAACTTTCTGAGACTTACCAAAATGATAAGAGACTCGAAGACAATGCTAATCATACCAAACTTGATCAAGAACTTTGCTGGACAATGGGCGGTTGTGTTAGTGTTGGAATTCATGTCAACAATAGTCGATGGTGATAAATTAATATCTTTAGGTTAATGGTAGAGAATCATCATAGTAGCAGGCTTACTGAGAATCCATAAAATGATGACTATGGTGGTTAGGTGCCCAAAAATCCAAGCACAAGAAGAAGAGTCAAGAATAAAAGTGTGGAAGATGTTTTGTAATCACCTCAGAGGTAGAAAATGTGCTCTAAGCCTACATCAAACCCTACCCAATGGAAACTGATCTGGAAGAGATTTCAAATGGTATGAAAAAGTTCAAAAATGGGCTCCTTGATCAAAAGATATGTTTTGTTGAATTTCATGGATTTGGAGCCTTGAGAAGGATGAAATATTGTAGTAGAGAGTATATCAGATATCAGAATATCAGAGGTCTGGGATATCAGAACATCGAATTAGTAGGAATGCCAACATATCAAAACATCGTAGTAGGAGGCATACTTGCATATCAAAACATCAGAGTAGGAGGAATACTATCATATTAGAACATCAAAGCAAGTGGCATATCGTATATCAAAACATCGGAGAAAAAGGCTTATCTGGTATCGAAATATTGGAGGCTAGAGATATCGAAATATCAGATGTTCTTAACAAAAGTGCTTTGGGAAGTTATGATATACATTTAGGCCAATAGTGTTAAAAAGCATTGAGAAATTGATCAGGAGATCAAGTCTCTTGAAGAAAAATGCTCAAAAATGAAGTTTCTCAGAATGGCTCCAAAATAGATCGACTGGAAAGTGTTCAGTGAAACGATCCCAACGCCGTGAACGGCACTCAAATCCGATGTCGTATGCAGAAGTTATTCAAGTTTAAAGATCTCTCAATTTCAATTAAAAATGCCAAATTTGACTTATGAAAATTTTTTATTAAAAAAAAGAATATTCCACAGAATATTCTGGGGAATATTCCACTGGCAGCCTATCATCGGGCGCCACGTGGCTAGCCCGGAGGCCGCCACGTGGGCCCCAAAGTGGAATGGAAATGGCGCGTTTTAAAATTTTTTATATGGTCGCGGGCAGGAATGGAACCCTGGTCGGCCGGATGTAAGCGGAGTGACCCGACCAATGGGCCACAACATTGGTTCTTGTTTAATGTTCGGCACAAATTCTATTTAAATTTGAATTTGGTGTTGGGCGGGGCCTAAAAGGGGGCCAGCCCCCTCTGCATAGAACCCACAATGCGGAACCGTGGCACAAAACCGTTGGCGCACATATAAACCGGCGGTTAAAATGTTTGACATGTGATATGGCGTTTTATTAAAAAACGTTATAATAAATGAAAACCGTTTGCAAACCTCCGACGCATATGAACGCAAAGGGGTATAACCGTTACACTTAATGTTCAGAGTTAACCGTCCGCCGAATTTAGAGCGCGCCCGACAAAGTTGGAGTAGTTGCCACTTTTAACTGGAGTTAACTCCAGTTCTCCAGTTTTAGCTGGAGTTTGTTTAGTGTAATGGGCAGTTGGAGTAAATGTGGCATAAATTTTTCTAGGAGAGGTCTTTGGAGACGATTGTTTTTTTTTATTTTGGGTATAGAGATCATTCTGGAGCTGTTGGAAGTGTCTGCAGAGCCATCAGGGCATTCTATCTGCGAATTTTACAGCGCTTTTGATCATGGAGCCACCAGGGCCAAAGGGAAAGAGAGCTGCATTGGACTACCTTCATCCAATGGAGGTGAATTTGTAGTCATTTTAGACTGATTTGGATCTTATGAGTCTGTTTTAGCAGTCTATTTTGCCTTTAGAGGCTTTTATACATATGTAATTTCATTTTCAGCATTTAATCAAAAGAGGACTGAGCCTAATTAGAGGCTTTTGGACCAGCGGAGGTAGCCCAAGAGAGGGGTGAACCGCTTAAACAAATATCTGCTGTCACTCTGTATATTTTGGCTGTTTATTTCCAGATTCTGATAGTTTAAACAGTAAATTTTCATAAGAATGCTTTTCCAAAACAAGTTTATACAGTAAACAAAACTTGTTATTTTATCATCAAACCTCTACACTTCAATTGCAGAACATATCATCTTGCTTATTCACACATAAAAACAGATCAATGAACACTTTGAATTTAAAAACAAAATACTTTCATTGATCTTGATATTTGTGTTTACATATTATTTCTTTAGGCAGAGTCTGTAGAGGGCCAGGTAGCCTCCGGATTCATCCTTTCCTTGAAAGGTGAAACATCCGGCGAATGCCCCTACAGTCCATCTCTGTATGAGAAATAGTTTGTTTTCACGATTTCAGATCAGAAATTCTGAAAAGAAATTAACAAAGGATTCTGCTGTGAAAATAAGGTCTGGTGGGTACTCATCTCTCTCCTCTAACAGGATACTTGGCAGCATGAGATTGGTCCCAAGAAGATACAGTGAAAATTGATGGTAGCATGACATGTGTCAGGCATCTTCAATGTTATTGGGTGGCCTAGTGGGCCAAATCCTGTTGACACGTGTCACCACTAAGAAGTTTCCACGTGGTGGTAAATGAATTTTTATCGAAGGTAGGCATATCATAGGATTTGAACATTATAACTTCTGTCACATGGATTTTAAAAAGTTACAATGTAAGGGGCTTCCGATGTCTGTTAGGCATGTGATCGAGAGAGGTCGAAGAACCAAGGGAGTAGAGCTAATTAACAAAGAGAGCCAAGGATATCAAGGCATGCACAATCATATCTTATGATATTGTGTTTCTCCGATGGAGCATTAAAAGGACTTGAATAAGGACATATGGGTCAGTAGTTGAGGTTTGAAGCATTATCTCTGAGTTGGTAGTTGGAAGGAAGAAGCCCTACAACAATGCACCAAGGACACTGGCTCATTTAATATAACATTCTCAGCCCATGCACGTCTTTTTGAATCAAAGAAAAGCTATACGAAGAGTTTCCATTCTCGTATATTTTCCAGCTCTGATGGGAAAGAAACATGCATGGGAAGTTCCTATAACGTGAGTAGATGAAATACAAATTGAAGGCTAAGCATGGTAGGATACATGATGAGACTGTAAATATTTCAAAAGCCCATTCATGTGAGTTAACTCTATGACAAAACTCATTATTAAAATTCAAAGGCAGTAGAGTAAGCCATGTAAAGAATCAGTTGAGGGAGGTGCTGTATAGATGGGAGAAATAGCACTATATAGTACACAATAGTGGAACAAAACATGAAAAATCGTATTTCCAACATACAAAAAAATTGTATTTTAAATTTGTTGTGTAATGAGTGTTGTGGGAGCGTCGGTGTAGTGTTGTGTGAGAGAGAACAAAGTCTAAGATATGGGAGAAGCAACGGAGCATGTATTGCAAGGTAGAAGAGTGGTGATTAGGAGCACATAGTATGAGTTATGGGAGAATCAACAGAGGATGTGTTGCGAGACAAGAGAGTGTTGATCACATGTTATGATGAGAAGAGTATAGAAGGTGTAGCTGTGCAATATTGGAGGAGTCAGTGTTTCAGAAGAGGACCGAGAGAAGAATGCAATGTTGTGACACAGTGGGTTGGTATTTATCTTATTTGTAAATGCCTCCATTTTTAGTTTTGAAAATTGTATGAAATATTATAACAGTGGAAACAACAGGTGGTTGCTTTCATTCAAAGAGGTTGGTGCCTCGGGCAAGTTGGTGCTTTCTATTCTAAAGAGTTTGGTGCCTCTTAGCAAGGTTGTGCTTGCTATCCTAAGGGGTTCGGTGCCTCCAGTGAGCGGGTGCTCACAAAAAAGCTGATGTAATTAAGTGGGTGTTTAATTTACATATTAAAACAACAACAAATTGGCGTTTTTCACCCTTTGGGTTTCCACGTGAAAAATACTTTTGTCAATGTGTGTGTATGTTGATCTTGAGAACTATTGTTGAACATGTGAATTTTCATTTTTTAATGCTTGTTTATTTATGAATTAAATCTCTCATAAATAATATATGGTAGAGGGATGAAGTAATAATATATTTAAAAGGAAAATTTAAGTAATCATACAATTGTTGATTCACCCCCCCACCCCACCCCCCCACCATGTTTCTATAATTGCTTATTCCAACAATTGGTATCAGAGCCAAGTTCCTTCAAAAATAGTCTGACCACTGGGAGGTAGATCTATAAGGAATTATGTCAAGGCGAGAAAAAAAATAGGCTTATTCAAGAAGAATACCAGTCTTTGATTGAACATTAAAATTTTCCTTCTGTAATGTAAGGATGGAATCATACCTGATGTCATTTGGGGTAGATGTGTGGACGTTAGTACTGGTAGACTATAATGTCCCTGATGTTCCTCCCACTAATGTATATGGTAATAAATTATATGGAAATAATGATAAAGCCAAGAATTGTATTCTCTTTTTTCTTAGTCAATCATAACTTCTAAAATTTATGCACTGTAAATATGCTAAGGAGGTGTGGGTAAAGCTTACCCAGAGTTTCAAAGGGGATGAGAAGGTCAAGAAGGAAAAAATGAAAACCTTCAAATTTTTTAGAAAATTATATATTATAGAGCAATGAAACACATAAAATATGCAGAAAACACAAGCACACAAAACATATAAAACCAAAGAGACACAGATATACTTGGTTCATCCAGTTTGGGCCACGTCCACCTCGAACAACCAGTCCTTCCTTTCTATTATCCAGCAAAATGAAGAGACACAGCCTACAGTAGATCCGTTGTAGTATCCTTTTTTCTTTCTCACAGTCTCCCTATCTATTTCTTGCTGTGAGAATACACATACAATACATAACCGTAATACAATACACTCATACAAAGTGAGGGGTTTCCTTCTAGGGAAAAAACCCTAAAATAAACATAAATTCTATCGTCACATCATCTGCCTAATGAATGGCCCAGATTGACTAGAAATTACTATACTTTTAGAAGGAAATTTTACATCTGTTTTTAGCTTTGGGGGCACTGCCCCCAAAACCCCCTGCCAGGGGGGGTTCCATAAAGTCGCAGCCACCACCCTGGACCCCCTAGGAAATGTTTAATTATGGGCGGCGTTGCCGCCCCATTTAAGGTACAAGGGTCCAATGCTGTGATACAAAATAAACAAGATAATCAGGCTCCACACCCAACAATCTCCCACTTGGAGGTTGATTGTAGCAACTCCACCGTTGCTTCATTTGCTGGACAATGACTCCACTTTGGACCTGGCTGTTTCTCATATTCATCGTCATTCTTGAAGACCTATTGAAACTGAGCATAATCTCAGTTTCTCCCTAGTTACAACTTTTGTTATCATGTCTGTAGGATTCTGGCTAGTGTGTATCTTTTCCAGCTTCAATTGTCCATCTTCCAATACTGACCGTATGAAATGGTACCTGAGCTATATATGTTTAGTCCTGGAATGAAATGCTAAGTTCTTTGCAAGATGAATGGCACTTTGGCTATCACTGTATAACGTGCCCATATCATGATTCTTACCCAATTCATCCATAAACTTGTAACCGAATCATTTCTTTACTAGCCTTTGTAGCAGCAACATACTCTGCTTCTGTTGTTGAAAGCGCAACAACACTTTGGATTTTTTAAACCCAACTGACAGTTGTTCCACCTACAGTAAATACATATCCTATAGTGCTCCTCCTTTTATCTCTGTCACCTACCATATCTGCATCAACATATCCCTGTAGAGAAATGTTTGAACCACCAAAGCATAATTCTTGATTTGTGGTACCTCTCAAATATCTGAGAAACCATTTCATTGCCATCCAATTTTCTTTTCCTGGATTGTTCATGTACCTACTTACAACTCCCACTACATGTGCAATATCAGGCCTTGTGCAGACCATTGCATACATTAAGCTTCCAACTGCTGATGCATATGGAACTTTAGACATATATTGCATTTCTTCTTGGGTCTTGGGGCACATATCCTTACTAAGTTTGAAATGTCTAGAAAAAGGTGTAATAACTGGTTTTTCATTATGCATATTAAATCTTTTCAATACCTTTTGTATGTACTCATTATGAGACAGTGTTAATTTGCAATTTTTGTTGTCTCTAGTTATTCTCATACCAATAATTTGTTTTGCAGCTCCCAAATCCTTCATTGCAAAGGAATTTTCCAATTTTCTTTTGAGCACATTTATTTCCTACATGTTAGACCCTGCAACAAGCATGTCGTCTACATACAATAACAATATAATATAGCTGCCATAATTTTTCTTTTTCAGATAAACACAATGATCAGAGTGGCATCTAGTATAACCTTGTTTAGACATAAACTTGTTAAATTTTAGATACCTGTTGGACGGATAAATAGTTTTTGTAGACAAGACAAATCTCCCTAGTATCCTATGGATAACTAGCAACAAACAGATAGATGTAAACTATTTTCTCTAGATTATATTTGATCTAGAATTATCTATAATTAAGGATTTAATACTTACCTGTAGTCCAGCACTGATCATAGTCTTATTTCCTGTCGCTTTGAGTACGTCTCCTTATCTGCAATAAAAAACATGAAAGAATCAGAAGCACCTGCATAATATAGATTAATTCATAAACCAAAAATCTATCTTGATGATCAAAGAATTCAAGAAATAAGCCATTTAAATAAACAACTCATTGAGAAAACACGATCCATTTGTATTATCTTTAATGAAAAAAGGAGCCTTACAACTGTGTTTGCCTTGATGTCGTACAGGTCCTTCCGAGGTCTGGAACAAGCGTTTCCTCTACTTTGACAAGCCTTTGCACTCTCTCAACTAACATACACATGAGTGTGTAATAATTCCTATATGGTAATCAGTTAAGAGAGTCTGAGTTTTTCCAGCAATTCTCCTCAAAAAATCTCAAAGCCTAACTCCCCTTGAGGCTAAAATATGGCCTCAATTTATAGCAAAAGGGAAGTGGTTGCAGCTCCAAATGAGAGCGGATAGAATCCTCTTTCAAAGGGATTAAGTTCCACATACCAAGGGGTAGGCTCCTTTAATAGATGGATGAATGTACATGAAAGGAGATAACTTTCCACTAAATAATTGCTTCCAGAAGTTTCCAGATTCAACCAGCTGGGCTTCTAAATTCTACTTCCGCCTTCACTTTACCTTTTACAGGAATCCGCACCTTTAATGAAGAAAAAGTGCGGCTAGTTCCTCATGTTCTAGAACAAACAGATGTGGCACCACAGGTAATACTAAGAGAAAGTACGGTACAAGTATTTTTATGACTTTTATAAGCTTGATGAGTGATGTGCTTTATCATTTCAAGGATTAGCTTGTGGACACCCTAGTTGGAATCCTATAAAACCATTCAATGCAAAACATATATATATATATATATATATATATATATATATATATATATATATATATATATATATATATATATATATATATATATATATATATATATATATATCATCGCTGATAGGCATTCCCATACTCAGATCAAATACTAGCTAAAACTTGTTCTAATGTAGAAATGATATTACTATCACATTAATAATGTAGACACAGTATGGATGTAGCCATTTGTTTATGAATAGTCTACTGCATAAGGAATAATAAAACTCCTCGCAGCCTAGATGGTGGAAATTAGATCCAGGGTCTTGATTTCTATTACCCGAACTAGTACGATTCTATCCATGCGATTGATTGTGTCAAATTCAAACATGGTAGAAACCACTTGATTACCAGTAAATGATGTGAACTATTAACAAGTGTGAGAGAAACCACCAATAATGAAAATGGCTCTCAAAGTACTTAGTACGATCCATGAAATGTGAATAAATGATCTGAAGTCGAACATTTCACGGAATCGTTCGATCGAAGGTCAATGATGCAACCTGTCATCGAAGGCAAGAAACTTTCCATTAAGGCATCCAGATTCCAAGGTACTGAAGGATTCTAGATCAACTTCCTAGATGATGAGTTGTCGTCGATAGAAAGTGATTTGTTGTAGGAAAGCCCACGACACGAAACCATTAGATCAAGTTTTGTAGAAATTTTTTGCAAGGACTGACTCAAGGATGGTCAACGTGAATGGAGACATATATTTTCAATGAATGGTTTATTTGAACTATCCTCTTGAACACATAACGACACTGCAGATGGTTTGGTGACAATTGACCTAAGCTAATACCCAGAAACTAGTTGAAGACTTTCAATATGGTTTGATTAACTGACAGGCAAAGGATTTTCCCAACACAGGCATAAGTGTGACAAAAATTTTCATGTTCAAGAGTGGTAAATGGCTTTTTAAACAAAGTGTGACAAACAGATTCATTTTCTCTCTTCCCCCCCCACCATTTCTAGAAAATACCTCTTTATTTTTGACAAGCTTGAGGAGGATAAAATCTGCTTATTATATAAGCTCATCCTTCAGATGAGTCCAACTTATTTTAAAATCGAACCCTAAGAAGGAGTGGTCTATTCCTGTTTGTAATCGACAGGTCCTTTACTGTTAAATTTTAATGAGTCTAGTATAGGAGAAACTCGGTGTTTTTCAATTTTAGGGAGTCAGAAGAAAAACTTAAGAAAACTCCGTGGGTGTATTTTTTCATAAATTTAGTCTCTGGAGCCCAAAAAAGGATAAAATAATACAGAAGAGAACTCTATTGACTATGATGAGTCAATGTATACCTTTTTCGTAAATAGTCCATTTCAGACCAGAAAAGGGGTAAACTTATACTGAAAGGATGAATGTTCATTTCCTTTAACGAGTTCGAATAGTCAAGTACTCGGCAATATTTTCATCTTTAGAGAGTCTGAAAAGGGCTTAAAAGAGAACTCCAAGATTTCACTTTTTCGTAATTTTCAGGAGTCTAAAAAAGAGATAAAATTATACTTAGTAGTTTCGCTTTTTCTGTAAGTTTTAATGAGTTTGAAAAAGTGATAAAAATTTACTCGTAGATTTCACTTTTTCATAATTTTTACCAAGTTTGAAAAACGGATAAAAATTATACTCCTTTGTCAAAAGGATCATTTCTCCCAAAAAATCCTGTATTCTACACAAAAACTCAAAAATTAAACATACCTGTTTATGATAAATAAAAATAATTCAGAAAACAACTTTTCAAAGTGGAAAATAAACAAAATTACATTTCATTTATTCAAAAAATATTATAAAAAGGGGTTTTTCTAAATCATTTTTACCATTTGATTTCAGAGTGAAAATTGAGAGCTTTTGGTAAAAAATGTTCCAGAGGAGATTACGGAAGATTCACTCATCAGAATCGAAAACCATCATTTCCAGGTAATCCACATCATCCTTACCTTCATTTTTTTCTATTTACTTTCTTAATTTAGGGCTTAAATTGATTTTTAAGGAGGAAAATATGTTCAAAAATTTGCTCATGGGGGTCCGCAATTTAAACACATGATACCTGTGGACCCCTAAAATTTTGCAAAGGGAAAATTGTCATGGTCTCGCACCTTATGCGTAAGACACGTGTGGATCCATGCACTGTTTTTATGTAAAAAGTGCGGAGGCGCCGTAAGACAAAATAAAATGAATAAATCTCCCAAATTAAACCAAATTTTCTCACTCATATTTTTTTTTTATCTTTCAATTTGTCCATTGCAAGATATCTACAATGCTTGAGTGGAGAGAACGTGAGCATGAAGAGGTTGATGAGGCTGCCATGTTACATCCGCCCACATTATGCGTATTGAGAGAATGTGGTTTGTACAAATTTTGGGCCATTCAGGGTATGAGGGCTCAAGTACACTTACTTACCTGGTTAGTAAACAAATGGGACATCCAAGAACAATTCTTTATAATTGGAGGTCACCAGCTCGAAATTGAGCTGGAAGATATATACTTTCTCACTGGTTTATCAAAGAGAAGCGAGCCACTCTCTTTGTTTGGGGCTAGGGCAGGTGGCCAGTCTGTCACTAGCTTGCAGCAAGAATTTTGCAATGAAGAAGTGGACCCCAAAGATTAACACATTAACATAAAAACCATTATTCATCCTGAGCTCAAAGTGGTTGCATTTAATGTAACCTGATTGTGTGGGAGCGTAGTTCCACATGTTGCTACGAGATCCCAAATGAAAATTGTTGTTGACTGCTTTAGAGGCACCATTTTCAATTGGTGCGAGGCAATGTTGGCCAATGTCAAAGGCCAGCTAAGTAGAGAAAAAAAATCAAAGTTGAAAACTTCAGGTATGGAGCAATCATGGTTACATTTTCTCTAGAGAAAATTCCTTCACTGGCCCCACAACTTATTTTAGTTGATCATGGTAGAGTCAAAGAGACTTGGATGGTCCGATGGGTTGCACTGATGACCCATCATAGTGAAGGCAGCGAGGTTGTTCATTTCACTCCAGCTTATTTCCATTGGTTGGAGAACCAAATCTTCGCGATAGAAGATTTCCCTTATGCTGGGATAGATTTCCGCGGTCATCGAGAGATGTCTCTTCCTCTAGGGACACAGTGGGATGACTCAGGTAAGAATCATTTTGACATGTTCTAAATTCTATTTTTTTTTTCTTTTTTGAATCATCCAAAATTTATGAAAAAAAAATTCAAATGCAGATGTGGATCCACATCAAACAACCACTCTCTATCCTTTTGACATGAAACCAAGAGATCCAACTGCAGCACCACCACCACCATAGGATTAGAAAACAGAGGTCCTCACTGACCTAGAAAACCATCTGGAGCGATTGAATTTAGATATTCTAGAGACTACCATAGATGACATTCCGCTCCACTTATAGAGATATGTTATTGGGGTTTTGGGACCATTCAGGAGATTTCTGAGCAAGGTAGAATGGGCTGTAGTGTTTTATCATGATCATCACCATGGATAGTGGATGATTGATTATGTAGACTTATATAATTTTTTTGTATCACCTTTTTCTGATCATAAGGCATTTTGAACCTATGATCGAGGATGATGTAATATTTTTTGAAAACACTACTCTTATGCTATGATATTACTAATATTTCTAGTTATCTATCTTAACATGCTATTGAATCTCATTTTGATCTATTTCTTTAATTATCACAAATTTCTGTTTATAACAATAGAATCTACTGCATCATCTAATTTGTTTAAATTTCTCAGAATGTGTTGATACTCAATATAATCAAATTCTCGTTCCAAGAGACGAACTTTCAAAAATAATCTCAACAACACTGGGTTTTTAATTGCATATACTCTATTCAATTGTAATACAACGAGTCCAGAATCTAACCTAACAATCAAACTTCGAATTCCAAATGAAATGGATTCAGACGATAACTCAATAACTATGCTATACTCTGCAATATTGTTCGTCATTTGACCGAGGCTTACCCCATGCATAGATACTAACTTGTCAGTGGGTGAATAAATAACCCAAGCTGTGGAAGAAATGTTTCGTGTACTACAACAAGCACCATCAGCAAAAACAATGTATGTTTAAAGGGGCATCGACATGTGAAAAATCAAGAGTGATCCAGATAAGCAAGGATAGTAGTAAAATCACACTTAAACTAGGCACGCTCTTCTAATATACAACATGATAGCTTATGAAAATAACTAATATACAGGGAAGATCTCCACACAAGAATCAAGCATAATATCTCTTCAGATAAAGCCCATTTCTGGGTTTGCCTAGAGAGACCCCATCAAAGTCAATCAGTTCATAGGCCCCTTTTGCAAGCTATCACTTGACAATATAAGGAATATGCCACATGAGTTCAAATTTCTCAGCCCCTAGCTTATCGTTAGCTTGATCATAAACCAAGACTAGGTCTCCTTTTGAAAAAATACGAGGTGTAAAACTTCTATCATACTGAGCTTTCATTCATAATGCATGAGCTTCGGTAGCTAATGCAGTGGTGCACCAATTCTCATCTAATTGAGCTAAGTACAAAAAGCGTTTCTCCTCTTCAGAAGTGGTTGGTAGTAACTCTATGGCTAGTTGGAGTGACGGTATACCGCTTCTAAACCGTAAACCAGTTGAAATGGGGTAAAACATGTCGATGTTTTTGCTGAGGTTCAATATGCCCAAAGTGCTAAAAAAAGCATGGTATGCAAATTCAATTTATGAATTCCGATGATTCATTTGATCATGGTGACTAAAACTTTATTGATATCATCAACCAGACCATTAGCCTACAAGTAGTATGGTGTAGAACTGTCATGGTGCAGGCCAAGTTGATCAGTCAGTTCGGTCATCATGATGTTTCAAAAATGACTCCCATGGTTAGTAATTATCGCTTGGGGTACACCGAAATGAGCAATCACATGATTGGACATGAAAGTAGCTGCAGTTTTTCCATCTACCAGAAATGTAGACATCGCCTCGGCCCACTTGGTAAAATAATCTACTGCGAGAATAATATACCCATGCCCCCTGACCAAGTGAGGGTTACATGTAATTAATTCAATGCCCCATTTTGTAAAAGGACCGACAACAATTATAGGGTGAAGAGGAGCGAGTGGTGCACACATCTTGCGATCAAAAATTTGACAGTTGTGGAATTTTTGGATAGCAGAAATACAATATTTAAATAAGGATGGCCAAAAATAGCTAGTGCACAATATATTTTGGGTTGTGGCATACCCAGACATATGACCGCCACCTGCTCCAGAGTGACAGTCATTTAAAACCTTTTTAGCTTCGTCAAGAATTAGACAATGTCGAAAAACAGAGTCCGCACCATGATGGTATAGTGTGTCACCAACAATATGATATTGCTGAGATTGGAAACATATTTTTCGTCGTAGTGACTGTGAGATTTCAGGCTGAAATTTTTTAATTTGGAGATAAATGATGATATCACCATACCAAGGATCGATGGTACTGATAAGAAACAAAGATTCATCTGCGATCGGATGTTCTGCCACAGTTTCTGTGTCAGTACTTGGGAAGTCACACATAAGTTCAGCGAATACCAATGATTTCAATAATTTGGATTTTTCAAATTCCAAATCAAACTGTTGCAAGATAACAATCCATTTGGGGTATTTCCCACTAGCATTTTTTTGGTAAAAATATACATCATAGGGTTACAATCAGAAATCACTGTTGTTTTGCATAATAGTATGTAATGATGAAATCGTTGGATAGCATGAACGGCTGCCAAGGCCAATTTCTCCACATGTGAGTACTTGATTTCGGTCGGATGCAGATTGCGACTGAGATAATAAATCACATGTTCATTGTGGAATTCATATTCATGAACTAAGACCATATTGATCGTAGAATTGGAGGCTGCTAGGTATAAAGAGTAATCCTGGTTGTAATTCGGAGGATGCAATAACGGTGCATGGGTTAACGCGTGTTTATGAGCATCAAAAGATTGATCATCGATCTCATCCAAAAATAAAGGAATATTCTTATTTAACAACCTGGTAAAACCTCTGGTTAACTCAATGTAGTTAGGAATGAATCGACGTAAAAAGTTCACTTTCCCTTGCGAACTTTGGAGTTGGCGAAGAGTAGAAGGAGGAGGTAAATTGATGATAGCCTCAACCTTCGATGGGTCGACATGAATTCCTTCCTTTGAGACAAAAAATCCCAACAATCGTCCAGATTCAACACAAAAAACACATTTGTGAGGATTCAGACAAATCCTATAATGCCTAAATCTCATAAAGATAGCTCGTAGATGAGTAATATGATCTTATTTTCACGATGAATGAGCAGGTAAATCATCGAGATAGGGTTGCACAATGTGTTTAATTTCATGAAATGCATAATACATTACCCTTTGAAAAGTTGCACCAATGTTCTTAAGTCCAAAAGGTAATTTGCAGTAAGAAAAATTCCCCCATGGACAAATAAAAGCTATTTTGGGTTGATCAGTAGGGAGTATGTTGATTTGATTATAGCCCGAAAATCCATCCATAAACGAAAACATTTCACTTCTGGCACAATCGTCAATAATTTGATCGATATAAGGGGTTGGATAATTGTCTTTTGGACAAGCTCGATTTATATCCCTATAATCGATACATACTCATATCGTCCCTTGATTTTTATTAATAGGAACAATATTAGATACCCAATCTGTTAAAGGAATTGGATAAATAAAACCTGCACGAAGTAATTTCTCAACTTCTGCTTTAATAGCGGCAACTTTTCGTGGATGTATCTGACGTAATATTTGACGAACAGGTTTAGCATCCAGGTATGTTTTAATTTAATTAACAACAATTGATAGATCGATTCCTGCCATTTCTTCATATGACCAAGAAAAAATTTCACGGAATTCTTGAAATAGGGCTTTATATGCTTGGATTTCATCTGGCGTACAAGAAGCACCTATATGAATATTTTCAACAATTCCTGGTTTCACTGAGATGTCAATAGGAACTATCATAGAAATTTTTGCTAAGTTCAATTCAGAATCTGAATTCGTGAGAGGATTTTGAGGTTCGTTGACATAATCAGCGATAAAAATGGAGGAAAAATCAGTTTCAAAATGACCGAGATCAGGTAAAAATGAATATCGATGATGTAGATCTTCCCATGGTAATTTATCTATAGACAAAAATTCATGAATATGCTCATCAGTATTGAAGACTTGTTGAACCGAATCTAGAATTGATGTCGAAGCTAAGCTCGATATCGAAAGTGATTCCTCATTGATCACATTCACTAGATCAGGTTTAGTTGAAGGAGTATCCGAAAATGACTGTATTTCCTTATATGCTAATTCAAAGGGACTCAAATGCATCGTGCCATCGAAAGAATCCAATTCTGAGTCTAAAGGTACTATCCAAGGATCATAAAAGGAAATAGTACTTGATGTAATCATATTGATGTTAGCAATAGGAGGCGGTATGTTGGGAGCAAGCAAGGAAAAATTTCCCAGTAAAGTAGAATCTTTAATTAAACCTACCCCAACATCTTTATAAGGGATAGTTTATTTTCCGACATGTTGGATGCTATTAGTAGTGGCTAGGTCAGATGAATAATATGAGAGCTGATCGATTTTAATGATATTTCCTTTATGAGGAAACATGATGAGACGAAAGACCGATGATACGACAAAAATCATGGCATAAGATCAACTGCAACCCAGGAGAAGGTTGTAATCCAGAAGGGCATCAACCACTTCCACATCTAGATTAATAGTTTTTCCTTCGAACTCTATAGGTAGATCCTGTAAAATACCATACGGATGGAATCCTTTTCCATCAAAATATTTGAGGATAGTCAGCAATTGGTTAAGTGTCAGAGAACCAAGTGATTTCCAACATTTTAATGACATGATACATGTAGAAGCCCCTTCATCAATAATAGTACGAAAGCAATGTTTGTTTTTTACTAATACTGGAATTTGAAAAGCCATTTGATGAGGTAGGCGAGGTTGAAAATTTTCCAAATCGAAGATCATTAGGTTTGAATCCCGAAGATCTACGGCTCCTATAAATGACAATAGTAATTTTCTGTGGACTGGACATGATTGCAGCACTTCCAAAGCCAAAATTGCTGAAGGGGAAATCACCAAGTCTTCAACAATATTGTAGTTTTGAGCAACTCTCGCATGTGGATTGAAAGCTGATTTACAAAGCACACCTTTAGCAGGCGATTTGATTACTAAGTCAAGACTTGGTTTCTCGATCTGTAGCGGATCAGAAACTGAGGGAGATGTAGTTGATGCTGAATTAGAATTCTCTACTTCTTTACCATAAACAAGATTTTTACTACCATAATCTTGCGATCGCGTCGCAACCATCAAGATATCTTCTAGCGTATTCGAGGAAGATCCAATCATGTTACTATATTGAGTAGGAAAGGGATCCTTCAAGACAGCAGGTATGGGAAAAACCTTAACGAATTTCGATACCTCGACTCTACGCGGGCACTGTTTAGTAAAATGATCCTCATCATAGATCAAACAAGGATAACGAGGTTTCCGTTTATCGTCAGTTGGTTCAGTTTTATTTTTTTTATCTTTTGAAGATGATAATTTGTTTTTATTCTTACCTTTCTTCTTACCACTAGTTTTAGGTTTGGCTGTAGATGATTCTACAACATGAATATCGACAAAAATTTCAATGGAAGAATCTCCTTTTGGTGAATCGGGTAAAGTTATAATGTAGAAGTCTTCTTGGAATATTTCTTCTTATTCTTGCCAGTGTTAATAGAACCAATTACACCATCAGCAGCATGAGATCCTGAAGGAGTTGTATTTAGCCGATCAGGTCTTGGTAAATAGGGGATTTTGTCATACAGAGTACTTGACTATCTATATACAAGGTCAATGTACTGAGCTTGAGCAATGACTTTCTCTTCTGTAACAACGCCTCCTTTGGCCACATATTCAGTAATTTTGGGCAATAATGATTTGATAAACCATTCAGCCAAAATTTGAACTGGAATAAATATTTTCACTAAATGTCTCCTACGTCTCTATTCATGAATGTGATCAGATATGTATGTAGACGTAGATTGTTTTAATGAGGTCAACAATTCTGTGCCATTGTCGTATCTGACGGGTAACTGAAAATGGGTTAAGAAATAAGTAGCTAATGCATTAAAAGTATTAAATGAGTCTCGTGGTAACTCAATGTACCATTTACTAGCTAGATCAATGAGGGTTTTTTGAAAAAGACGTAATCGAATCGAATCATCAATTAGTGAATTGGATGCGCGCCAGAGGTGATAATTCATGACATGATTAGATGGATTTTCTCGTGACTTGCCTTCAAACTTTGGAATATCACTGGGCAACTTACTAGGCATCGGCGGCCAATACGGAAGATAAAATATGGGATCATTCATAAGGTGCGATAGATCAGGTAAATCTAAAGTTGCTATGAATGGTAACCGAAGGCTAGGGTCTTGATAACCTTATGCGATCAAACCAGTTCCAGGAGGAGGATATCCAAGATATCCTAGAATTGGATCCGCATTGGGAATTGTGAAACCTCATAGATAACCAAGATTAACCGGACCATACTGGGGTTGTTTAGGTACTTGATAAGTATACCTAGTGAGAATCGTACTTGTACTAGATTGTCCTGCAAATATCTGGACCGTAGTCTAAATTTTAGGTCCTGATTGTGGCACAGATACTTGAGGAATTTGTATTGATACAGGGGTAGTAGAAACAAGAGCTGCAGATACTCTAGAAATAGGTGTGGTAGGTTGAACAGAAGTTGTAGCAGTAGCAGAAAATTGAGGTAGAGTTCTAGGTGTACTAGGCCTAGGCTACTAAATAGAACTAGGTGAAGAGACTTGAATGGTAGGCTCGACAGGTTGCTGGGTTGGACCAAAACCTATGGGCTATCCAGGTTGATTAGGTAACTACACATTGGGTTGTAAATTCTGTTGAATTTGAGATGGATCCCACACCATATTAATTTTGGGATATTGACCCATATAAGGTTGTGCATATGAAGGACCATAACCAGGTTGAACGTAAGTTTGATAATTAACTGGAAAATTTCTAGCTCCTTGTAATAATGGTTGACCTGAAGGAGGTTGAAAACCTTGAGCTGGGTACTGACCTTGAGGTTGATATTGACTTTGAGGCATGTACTATATCTGGGGTTATTATTGACCCTAAGGTATGTACTGAATCTGGGGTTGATATTGATCCTAAGGTATGAACTGACTCTGGGGTTGATATTGACCTTGAGGTATGTACTGTCCTTGAGGTTGATATTGACCTTGAGGCATGTACTGTCCTTGAGATTTCTCCCAGGTTGTAAATATTGTCCTACAGGTTTTCCTCCAGGTGGTAAAAAATTACCTTGAGGTTGCCCCCCGGGTGGTAATTGACTACCTTGAGGTTTCCCCCAGGCAGTAACTGACTTCCTTGAGGTTTCCCCCCAGGCGGTAACTAACTTCCTTGAGGTTGAGGATTTGGAATATTTCCAGACATCATAAAAATATATTTTGTGTTCAACGTTTTAGTGTTTGTTCCATTTGCACCAGATGATAACATTTGTTCAATTGGTTGAGGAGTTGCTCCTGAGAAAGTACCAGAGAGCGACTGGTATCCCAGAGGAACAGATGAACCACCATATAAAAATGTTTCTAGAGATTTAGAAAACATAGATGACTCACCCGACATAGCTAATGAAGGTTGATAACCTCTTGGTGTAGGGTAAAAAGGAATTTGGGGTGGTGAACAAGTAAGACTTGTGTTTTGTAAGAAATCTGTCAATGAAAAATACCAAGCATCAGTTCTAAGAGGACTGAAGAATATTGGTTCATGCTATCTAAGATTCAAAGTTTCTTGGGTTTCGGGAAGAACTATGTCTTCGTCTGGACCAACAAGTTCTTCAATACATATGAGATCAGAAGGAAGATTTTTGGTAATGCGATGTCTTACTCTTGGTAAATCAGGATCACTAGAAGTCGGAGTAACAATCCTGAAGATGAGTCCAACATAGCAGGTTCAGTTTCTAGCTCAGAAATTTTAGGTTCTTTAGCTAATTCACTGGTTGCAGAAGCAATGTCAGTGATTTCAGAAATTTAAATTGGCTCTTGAATATATTTTGTTGTTTGTGATTGATTTACTTCATGATAATCAGGATGCGTAATTATGGATGATTCTCCTGGTTTTTTCAATCTAATTCCGTTGATACTATGTGGTACCATAGCTTTCACTCCTTCAAGTTGGCTTGGTGTATACTTAGGGAGTTTCCCCTGAAGTCTACGTGATTGTCTTGGTAATTCAACCACGATTAAAAATTATTAATCACATGCAATCAAAGAAAATTTCAATCAAAAAATCCTAAAGTCACTAAGGAGACAATCAAATGATCAAATGCTTATAAAATCTAGGAGATCAAACCACACACAAATAGTATATTCCCACACTAAAAACACTAGTTGGTCATGAAATCCAACATCGTAGTATTTAATGTAGAAATGGCGGTTGGAATAGTTACCTCGACAACCTACCTGCTTAATGAAACAGACTAGTGAAAGTTTCTCCACTTAAACCATCTCGAGTGAAGATAACCCTCTGGAGAGTCCAAGTGAGTCTAGTCGACATCTGCTCTAGGTATAGTGGCATCTTTCCTCCAACGTCACCTTAGGAAAAAATCTTAAAGTTTATGGCCACTAAGGTCACCAACAGGAACAAATATACCTGGGGGAACAATCTACGATCTGATATACGCACAAGGGCAGAGTAACAAAGCTCAATCTCCTTGAAGGCTCCTTGACATAATCCAACGTATACCAACAAGTGACCCCAGGCTCCTCGACAATGGTCAATCCGAGGTTTACCATTGTTAATACACGCACATCTTCTATCGTTCCCAATGAGATAGAATTGATCACCTCACTGGTTTGGATATGATCTCGTGCTTGGCTCCTTTAGGAGGAGCTTCCCAGAGCATACAAGCTACTATTGGATTTTTCCTACCGCAAGATCAACTACTTGTTTTTTTTAATTGTCTCGGAGCGTTAATTACTCCCTACTCCAAGACACTAGCCTAAGCTATGTTGGTGAAAAGAGTCCTAGAAATATAAAAATTACTAGATTGATTTTAATTTAAGCGTTGCTTTTAATAGACTGTTTCTTAGGACCATAGGTGCAAAAGTGAAACTTTGATGGTATGTAGTGACCCGACTCAAAAAACACTAAAAATGCATCTATTATGAGAAACAATTCATTTCCTTTCAATGAATTCTATCTAAAAGAAAGAGTTGAGAGATGCAATCTTTTAAAACAATTCTTTCCTTCAAAAGAAGAACATACGAAAAGAAATCTTATCTTATGAGAACTTAGAATGATCAATTGCTCAAAAAGAAATCCCTTTATTATTCAAGATTGAAACTACAATCAAACATTCTCCAAAAGAAAACTACAATTTCTAGAAATAACACTCAAAACTAAAAACACTAATTTCAAGATCTAAAAATTCTAAGAATTAAATCTGAAATCAAAACTTTAAATATTTTGAGGATGATTTTCTCAGTTTGTAATCCAACTGAGAAATCCTTTGCTGAAATCAGCAAAAACTCAAAAACATCCAATTATAGTTTTTTAAGTGAAATTCAAAACTTAATGAATTTTTTTTTTAAAGATTTGCAAATGAGAAAATGGGATCTAATTCTCATAAAACAATTTCTACTATGAAGTAAAAGACTCATCAAGAAAACAATGAAATACCAGTGATCTAAGGTATACAGAGGTTTCCAATCTTTGAGTGACACAAACACAAAGCAAAAATCACTTATAACATGAAAATCTTGTAGAAAATCATTCAAAACTTTAAAAAACTGGAAGAAACTCTTAGACAAAGCTTTCTAACAGAAAATACAAGTTTGGGTATATACTGAGAACCTAGCAAGCCGATCTTGGAAAAGAGATTTTTAAGTTTTTCAAAAATTTTCTCAGGGTCCACGGGTTTTTAGTATAACAGGCGCGGTGCCGCACTATGTATACAGAAAAACAACGGAGATGATCGCACTGTGCCTAAAGACAAAGTGCGGAGACCAGAAAAATTAAAGAAAAATAAAAAATTCTGAAGCACTTTTCAGGGATTCTAAAGGAATAAATTACCCAAGCCAGTATCAATCAATAAAAAGCAGAAAAATAATTTCACAAGTCAAAAATAAATGAAAACTAAGCTCAAGATCCATTCCCCAACAGAGTCACCATTTTGTTGGACGAATAAATAATTCTTACGGACAAGACAGATCTCCCTAGTATCATTTGGATAACCAGCAACAAATAGACAGATGTAAACTATTTTCTCTAGATTATATTTGATCTATAATTATCTATAATTAAGGATTTAGGACTTACCTGTGGTCCAGCGCTGATTGTAGTCTTCTTTCCTGTTGCTTTGAGTACGTCTCCTTTCGGGATCTGCAATCAAAAACATGAAAGAATCAGAAGCACCTGCATAATATAGATTAATTCATAAACCAAAAATATATCTTCATGATCAAGGAATTCAAGAAATAATCCATTTAAATAAAAAACTCATTGAGAAAACAGGATCCATTTGTATTATCTTTAATGAAAAAAGGAGCTTTACAACCGTGTTTGCCTTGATGTCATACAAGTCCTTCCGAGGTACAAGTGTTTCCTCTACTTTGACAAGACTTTGCACTCTCTCAACTAACATACACATGAGTGTGTAATCATTCCTATATGGTAATCAGTTAAGAGAGTCTAAGTTTTTCCAGCAATTCTCCTCAAAAAATCTCAAAGCCTAACTCCCCTTGAGGCTAAACTATGGCCTCAATTTATAGCAAAAGAGAAGAGGTTGCAGCTCCAAATAAGAGGGGATAGAATCCTCTTTCAAAGGAATTAAGCTCCACATACCAAGGGGTAGGCTCCTTTAATGGATGGATGAATGTACATGAAAGGAGAAAACTTTCCACCGAACAATTGCTTCCAGAAGCTTCCAGATTCAACCAGCTGAGCTTCCAAATTTTACTTCCTCCTTCACTTTACCTTTTACAGGAATCCGCACCTTTAATGAAGAAAAAGTGTGGCTGGTTCCGCTTGTTCTAGAACAAACAGATGTGGCACCACATGTAATACTAAGAGAAAGTGAGGTACAACTATTTTTATGACTTTTATAAGCTTCTCTCTCAATTTCAAGGCTTGGTTTTAGGAACTTGATGTTTGTAGACTTCTAAGGGAGTATTGTATGAGTAATGATGAACCCATACAAACAGTAAAATGTCACGGTGACAATTTTAATGTAACAATACCACTGCCTTGGAGCCTTTTTTAAGCCATACAAACTCTTCTTTAACCTGCACACTATTTTTTCCTTCCCTTTGACCTCATATCCTTCTGGTTGATCCATATATATCTCTTCCTCCAAATCTCCATGGAGAAATGTTGTATTTACATCTAACTATTCAAGATGGAAATTTTCCGCTACTACAAGACTTAAAATAGTTTTTATTGAAGTCATATTAACAACAGGAGAAAATATTTCATCAAAATCAATACCTTTGTTTTTTGCAAACCCCTTCACCACAAGTCTGGCTTTGTACCTTTGTTTTCCTCCATCTTCTTCCTTCAGCCTGTAAACCCATTTATTTTGTAATGTAGTTTTACCTGCAGAAAACTTGACTAAGTCCCATGTCTGGTTATGCACTAGGGAGTCCATCTCTTCTTCCATGGCTAGCTCCAACTTCTTCCTGGTTTCAACCTGCATTGCTTCTCCATAACATTCGGGTTCACCAGAATCAGTCAACAATAAATAATATAATGAAGGAGAGTATCATTCAGGGGGTCTACTTATCCTAGTAGATCTTCTGACACCACTTTCAGGTGTTGAGGTGCCTGTTGTTGTTGTTGTTGTGGCAGTTAATTATTATTATTTTCAGGCACCTTTACTTTTTCTGTGATCGCATCAAGAACTGTGTATTCTTTGTTTTATTTTTCCTATTTCTTTTCCTGCAACTGATTCTTATACAAGACCTTTTCATTGAATATTACATCTCTGCTCCTAATGATTTTGTGATTTTCATAATCATATAAGCGATAACCAAAATCATTAACACCATATCCAACAAAGGTACATTTCTTTGATTTTGCCTCAAGCTTTGTTCTATTTTCTTTATTAATATGAACAAAGGCCTCACAGCCAAAAGGCTTTGAAAAAAAATAGTTTACCTTTTTACCTGTCCATGCTTCCTCTAGATTACCACCATCCAAGGAACTTGTAGGCCCTCTGTTTATTAGATAAACAATAGTATCTACAGCATCTGCCCAAAATTGTAAAGGCAATGCTACATGCAATCTCATGCACCTTGCACGCTCCATGATTGTTCTATTCATCCTTTCTGACACACCATTTTCTTGTGGTGTTCTTAGAATTGTCTTCTCTCTGTGAATTCCATGCTCTGAACAATACCTATCAAACTCTTTGTTGCAATATTCACCTCCATTATCTGATCTGAGACACTTCAACTTCTTTCCTATCTCAATCTCCACCAAAGCTTTCCATTTCCTGAAAGTATCAAATAAATAATATTTATTCTGAATAAAATAAATCCAAGTTTTTCTAGTTGCATCATCAATAAAAGTAACAAAATAACGAGAGCCACGAAGAGATGATACCTGAGCAGGTCCCCATACATCTGTATGCACAAGCTTTATTTTTTTGCTCTTCTTTCCTTTCCCAACTTTGAGAAATCTAACTCTCTTATGTTTTCCATAAATGCAATTCTCACAGAAATCCAAATCAACATTCTTCAAACCCGACAACAAATTTCTTGAGTGAAGAATCTTCATCCCCTTCTCACTCATGCGTCCGAGCCTATGATGCCATAATGCTGCATCTGCTCCTTTTGAAGTTAAAGAATTAACAGAGTTAGAAATACCATTGCATAAATACAATGTACCAATGTTTTCGCCTTTTGCTATTACCAGGGCTCCTTTGGTGACCTTCCAAGTTTTATCTGTGAAAGTTGTCACACAACCTTCACCGCCTAACTGCCCTGTTGAAATCAGATTTTTCTTCAGATCTGGAACATGCCTTACCTCATTTAATAGTCTTTGGTTTCCATTCTATTTTTTTACAAGAACTTTACCCATTCCAACAAACTTTACAGGGTTTATCATCACCCAAATAGACTTGTCCAAAATCTCCTTGAACATAGTCATGAAAATATTTCTTATCAGGTGTGGCATGGAATGAGGCCCCTGAATCTACCACCCAGGAATCAGTAACATTTTCAAACGAAAGAATCAAAGCATATTGTAACACATCACCTGTCACATTTTCTTCATGATTGTTTTCTTGCTATGTGTCTCCTTCTTTTCCCTTCCAAGATCTACATTCTTTCTTTAGGTGTCCTATATTTCCGCATTTCCAGCACACTATCCCCGATCTGGACTTGGATCTGCCTTTCCTTGATTTACTGCAATATCCTGAGATCTTTCCTCTTTCCATTATTCTTCCCCTAGACTCTATAGTCAAAGCATTACCCAATATCTCACTGGAGATTTTCCATCACATTTCCTCGCTAAGGATAGCAGCGACAACATCATCAAAATTTAAAGTACTAGATCCAGAGACAGAGTTACTAATGGCCATAACTATACCATTCCAGTTTTTTGGTAATGAGCACAAAAATAAAAGAGCCCTAACTTCATCATCAAATTTTACCCCTAAAGAACTCAACTAACTGGTAACCGTATTAAAATCATTTAAATGGTCTGCAACAAATCCACCTTCCAACATCTTCATATTAAATAAATGTTTCATAATAAATACCTTGTTTGAGGCCGAGGATTTTTCATATAGTTTTGCCAATTCCTTAATCAAACCCTCTGTTGTTGTTTCCTTTGAAATATTGAAGGCTACTGATGCCGCGAGGCACAACCGTACTATTCTGAGTACCTTTCTATCAAGAATCTCCCATTCTGCATCTATCATAGCTGTCGGCTTCTTTGTTTTTCTGCTCAATGGTAGGTACAAATATTTTCGATACAGATAATCTTCCACAGCGGGAAGTTTTGGCCGTTAAATTTCTTGACCCTAAATTTACCATGTTCTGCCATTACTCCCACTCAAACCAGGAACCCTTATATCCTACGAGTTTATCAGCCAAATAGACCTTTGGCTCTGATACTAGTTGTTATAAAATTATATATTACAACGAAATGAAACACATAAAATATGCGAAAAACACAAGCACACAAAACACATAAAACTAGAGAGACAAAGATATACGTGGTTCACCCAATTTGGGCTACGTCCACCACGAACGGCCATTCCTTCCTTTCTATTATCCAGGAAAATGAAAGGTCACAACCTACAGCAGATCCGTTATTGTATCCTATGTTCTTTCTCATAGTCTCCCTATCTGTTTCTCGCTCTGAGAATAAAGATACAATACACAACCACAATAAAATACACTCATACAAAGCAAGGGATTGCCTTCTAGGTAAAAAAACCCTAAACTAAACATAACTTCTACTGTTAGATCATCTGCCTAATGAACAACATAGATTGAATAGAAATTACTATACTTTTACAAGGCAACCGCCCCCCCAGACCCCCCAGGCAGCGTTTAATTATGAGTGGCGTTGCCACTCCATTTAAGGTACAGGAGTCCAATGTTGTGATACAAAATAAACAAGATAATCAAGCTCCACACCCAAAAAAAATTTGGTTCGAGAGCCTAAGAATGGGCGAAGATGAAAGTATTGCATAATACCTCCTCAGGGTCGATGAAGTAACCAATATGATCAAAGGGCTAGGTGAAGAAGTCAAAGAAGAAATGGTTGTAAAAAAAATGCCAAAGTTCCAGTTATTGAAGATATGGATAATTTTAAAGCTCTCAAGATGGACCACTTGCATGGTACTCTCATTGCCTATGAGATGAGAGTTGGAAATCAGAACTTGGAACCAAAGGAAGGAGAATTTATAGTGTCCAAAAAGGGAGAGGAGCTTAAAAAGCATCAAGAATGCTCGATTTTCAAATATGATCACAATTTGATTCATTTTGACAGGAAACTAAAGCATGGCTCATGAAAATATAAAGGGAAGGTGCCCTTTAAATCCTTTGATTGCGGTAGAGTGGGAATTTTTTCTTCCAAATGCTCCTATAAAGAAAGTACTGAAAATGAATATGATGATAAACTAGGGAACAAATCTCATAATCAACAGAAGAAAATATTCAACAAGAAAAATGGTTTCTACTCTAAAGAAGATAGCTCAGCACCAGAGTCAGATAGTGAGAACTCTTTGGAGCATGATTCAAATAAGTATATGCTTATGGCCCTCGGAAAAAATATAAGAAATAGAGTATTTTTTACTCTAAATAAGAAGAAGAAGGAGTAGTTAACCTTGAAGGTGAACTCATCGATTTCCTTAATGAGTTAAAGTAAGCAAGGAAGAAGAATAAGTTGTTAAATGAACAACTGCAGCATGTTGAAGAAGGAATGTACAACTTAGAGAAAGAGGAGTTTTCTTACCAAAAATAAAAACTTGAAGAGGATATTAAGAACAAGAATGATCTGGTTCTTCTTCTAGAATAAAAACAAGGATCATGTGGGAAATTGGAGAAGAAAACAAGCAGTTAAGACAGGAGTTGCTCAAGGTAAGAAAGGAAACAATCTCAAGAACTAGCAGGGATGAGTTTCTATCCTAAAAAGTTGAAATAGAAGAATGAAAGTGAAAGGAATAAGTGCTTCAATATATAATCCATGAATGGGAAGATAAATTCCAAATTCTTGAGGAATATATTGTCTCGCTAAGAACAGATCTAGAAGAAAGGAAGATCGAGAGAGGTATAAATGATAATTTCACTAAAGGGACAAGAAAACTAGATCATATTCTAAGCATCCAAAGGCCCTCAGGAGCCAGAACATGTTTAGGATACCTAGAGGAACAAGATTCTTCCATGAGGAAGATGAAATTCAGGTCCATAGGATTCAAAAAATCACAATGTTATGAAAAGAGACATTGAGAGAACATTAATGAAAATAAAAGGGCAGAAGGAAAAAGAGGAGATCATCAATGGAGAATTAATCGATCAATCACGCATCCAAGGTACTCTCATGCACAAACACGTAATATTTTCCAAAATAGGAATGTATATCTCTTTCATGGTCATTTTTATAAGTGTTATATATTTGGATACAAAACTATTGATTGTAGAATGATCAAAGTTTAAAGAGACGAAAATCCTAGTTATAATTAATATCATAATTTTAAATCTCCAAAATATTCTCTCATAAATCAGAATGTCTTCTCTCCCTTACTAAGTGAATTAGAATTCTTCAAATATAATATTTTTTTTCACAAATCTAGTCAGTGAATATGCAGGTTTGAATACCTATCTAAGTCACATAATCTAATACAACCAACTATCCAAAAGGATAAGGGGAGATGGAAACAAAAAATTGAAAATAGCATGCAGTGTGTACTTTCCTTATTAGCTCAGAATCAAGAAAAAAAATGGTATGTGGATAGTAGTTGTTCCAAACATATGACTGGGGACAAAATAAAAAACATTGCTAAAGGAAAGGACAAAGGAAACAATGTCACCTCTCAAAACAATTCTCCAGCAAGAATCAAAGGTAAATGTGTAGTCAGTCTTGATCCAAAGAGAGAAGCACAAAATGTGCTATATGTAGAAGGTCTCAAGCACAATCTGCTTAGCGTTAACCATATGTGTGATAATGACTACAATAGAACTTTTCAATCGAAATATTATGAGATCCACAATGTGAAGAATGGAAAACTAGTGGGAAGGGCAATCAGAACCCATAATAATGTATATGTGTCTGACGATTCCAGGGTCAACTCCTATTGAAGAACAAAAAAGTGAAGCAAGATTGTGGCACAATAGGTTAGGGCATATGAAATTTTAGGTTTTGGTAAACGTTAGCAAGATGGGAGATGTGAAAGGACTACCAAGACTTTCAAATCCCGATAACTCTATTGGTAATTCACGTTAGTTTGGAAAACATACTAGGACCCATTTCAATATAAAAGAGTTTTCCTCATCTAGAACTCTAAATATCATTCACACAGACATATGTGGCCCAACTAGAGAAAATACATTAAAAGGGGAAAGGTACTTCATTTTTCTCATTGATGATTTCACCAGAGCCACTTGGATTGTGCTTCTAAAAAAAAAATTGGAAGCATTCAAGAATTTCAAGAAGTTTAAGTCTTAAGTAGAAAATGGGAAAGACCTAAAGATAAATGGATTACTATTAGACAGATGAGGAGAGTACATCTCAGAATATTTTGAGGAATTCTATGAAGATCATGGAAGCAAAATGAAATACTCAATGACCAGAACTCCACAACAAAATGGAGTGGTGGAGGGGAAGAACAGGATGGTTGAGGAATTGGCCAAAGAAATTTTGGATGAAGAAGCTTTGTAGCACACCTTCTAGGGAGAATCAGCAGAGGTGGCAGTATATTTTTCCAATATAAATCAACTTAGGCCTAATAGTAATAAAAATCCCTATGAGTTGTGAAAGTGAATACCTACATCAGTTAAACATCTTAAGGTGTTTGGAAGCAAGTGCTTCGTCAAAATAAATGATAATGATATTGGAAAGTTTTATTTTCATGCTGATGATGGAATATTACTTGGGTACTTTATTCGAAGAAAAGGATTTAAATGTTATAGCAAGTGGAAAAAGAAGATTGAGGATCACATTGATGTAATAGTGGATGAGATGGGGAAAAACCTAAATCCTCTAGAGCAGAGATAAACTCTAAGGATCAAGAAAATTTAGAGATGGGGGACTCGGACCAAGAAGAAACATGATCAGATTGTTAACATGATAAGTCAAGCACAACCTAAAAGTCAAATACACCCTCTAGGTATGTACAGAAAGAGCATCCTGAAAGTAAAATATTGGGAGAGCAAAGGCATGGTGTTCAAACTTGGAGGAAACTCATTGGTAGTCCAATATGAAAAAATATGTCTCTTCTATCACGGATTGAACCCAAAAATCTCAATCAAGATTCTGAGGACATATTTTGGGTGAAATCAATGAATGAGGCACTTGACCAAATTGAAAAGAATGATACTTGGGAGTTGGTTCCAAGATGTACAGAGAAAAATGTCATTGGTACCAAATGGGTTTTCAAAAATAAGATGAATGAAAAAGGTCAAGTAATCAATAACAAGGCTCATTAAGTCTAAAAAGGATATGCCCAGATAGAGGAAATAGATTTCAAGGAGACCTTTGCACCTATGGCTAGACTATAAGAAATCAAAATATTTCTATCCTTTGTCATTCACAAGAACATCAAAGTATATCAAATGGATGTGAATTCTGCATTCCTCAATGCAGATATAGAGGAAGAAGTTTACATTGAGAACCCAAAAGGTTTTATGCTCACCATAGAGGAAGGGTTTGTGTGCAAACTAAAAAAGGCTCTATATGGACTCAGACAAGCTCCCAAAGCTTGGTACGAGATGTTAATTTTTGCAACTAAGGTTAAATTCAATAGTGGACAACTCATATTATTAAGATAAGAATTTAATTATATTCCTCTTTTCAAGAGGATCAAAATCAACCTATAAATCGCCCCAATCGGTTAAGTAGAAGTTAAGTTATGAATTAATTTATTGTTTTATGGGTCGGCCTAACTGCATGTTGATTCGGTCAAAGCCCCAAGCGGTCACTCACAAATTTATAAATAGAGAAGACCTCAAGCTCATTTTCACACTTTCTCAAGTGATTTATGATTTGAATCCATCAGTTTATTTCATCTATGTATATGTTTTGGCTCACATACGTACATCGGTAGGAGCTCACGCAGAGGATCAGGGTCAGAGATTGATGCACATTCTAGATCTGGGTCTATTGAAGCAGATTCAAGGGAAAGTAAGGCCTTGGTAGCAACCCTATTGAAGAAGAGCCACGGGCAGGATGTGTTGTTCCCACGAGAAAGATTCCAAAGTCGTTGGCACAACATGCTAAGGGCACAGGAAAAGCCATGAGGGTAGATCTAGGTGTTCTGTAGCTCAATTGTGGGCACAGGGTGTTGTGGTAATGGGTCAGAGCCCCAGAGCCATGTGCTGAGCATGTTAAGGACATGGATTAGAGAGTTATTAGGCAGATCGGATTTGGATCACCTTCAGTTGATTGTGCAATGCTTCCAAACTTCATTCGTTCAGTCACAGTTGCGTTAGTTTCATTGACAGACTCCTGGATTCAGATATAGGACTTTAGAGTTGATATCACTTGGTGATATTTTGTATCCGAGTTTTGGTATTGTAGATCTATAGATTTGTAGGTCATATCTGGTTACTTCTGCTACATATGTATCTTTAGTCCTTATTCAATATTATCCTTGTTCATCAATTTTCTACAGCCAGTGTGAGTGCATTTCAATTCTCATAATCAACTTCCTTCATGCAGAAGTATCAGTATGGTTTCATAGCTTGTATGATATTTTTTTTCTTAATCGTAAAGATATGTACTCATGGATCATTGTACTCTTCTTGCTAAACCATTCAATGAAGATCTAAGAAGAATAATTTCCAAGGGATTTCCCTGCAGCGAGTTTTTCCCTAGTCTTGGACCAATCCTAGTGTCTCTATCTGTTCATGATTCTCCTCCTTTGATATTTTACTTTCCATTATTTAGATGATGATGATGGTGGTGGTGGTGTTTTTATTTCTACATAGTTTCATTTTATGATGGTTAATGATATAAATCTGTATAATGGAAAATTTATTTTGGTTAATGCCACATGATAATTATTAAATGTAACTATCAAATTCAAGAACAATGTTTCTTTATGAAAAATTAACATGGTATCAAAGCTGGTTGAAGAAAGGCCATGGAAACCACCCGAAGGAGACACTTCTATAGAAGCAAGGAAAGGATGGTAGAGACCTAAAATAATTCTAGGGTGTGAAGAAATCCCTAGGAAGTTATTGGATAAGGGTTTCAGAGGAAACCTGGGCTATGTTAAAGTGCTGAGATTTGGTATATGAAACCCTCGCATGGCCTTTGTGAATATTCTCAAGCACTTGGATCAGTTTGACAGAAATGACTTGGTTATTGATAAAGTTTTTGATTGAAGGCAACATTGCTTTATGATCTATGGCTGAATCTTGAAGGCTAGCTCAAGAGAGAGAGGATCATATCTCATTAAGTATAAGTATTCCTTGACTTATAACCCTTCACTCTTGTTTATGTTTATAGATCTGATTTCTATGATTATTGTTTCTAGTCGTTACTTCCTGTATATATATTTGAGCACCTAGATATATCTAACCTTCATGATGATATGTGATGACAGGATCCCTCTTGAGTATCTTTGGAAATGCGAGAAATATGTCTAGATCGGGAAATGAAAAAAAAGTTAGCTAAAGTAGGTAGATATGGAAAAGGAAATATGGTTAGTTTCAGAAATGTAGCTAAATCTGGAGAAGGAAAGATGTCTCGATCTAGAAAAGGTAAAGAGGAAATTGTGCACTAAGAGCCACCTATTTGAAGGTAAATAAGTAATATGGTAACGCGTGCATGGTATATTGTGTTAATTTTATGATTTAGCTACAAAATTGGATGACTAAGTAAGCCCTTTGGTATATTGAGAATCTCTACTTCTCGGATGGCTCATGCATGCACATATAAGAGTGATTGGGATTTATGCTAATGAAATAGTGCACCTCGTATTGAATGGTTTGATCATGATGATATTCTTGATTCTATGAGAGTACTTATGTGATTTCTTATCATGGATATATTGGCATAACTTAATGTATGGCTAACATCTATTGTTTTGAGATCTTGATTCTGGTTTTAGTGGATGGTACTCTTGATTCTTGATACACATAAGATCTCTTGGATCTCTTATGGAAGTTTACCTCATTGATATGGTGTTGATAATACTTGTGATCATCATGATGAAATCTCATAGAAAAGAGTAATTTCACCTTTTTGGTTTATCGATTAACCTAACTTTATCTTATTGATTATGATATGCATTGTATTGGAAACCATGATTATAAAGGCATATTTATGAGACTGTTGTTTCAGATCTTTGACTATCTTTGGTTATAGCCTGCGATGAAATTAAAATGTATTGTTATTGGATTTTAAGGTTGTGTTGTCACATCAACTTGTTTCCCTGATCTTTCTAGTCCAGCCTATGATGAAATATGGATGACATGATGATCATGATAGATATGTGTTTATCTTCTATTGCTTGATCCCTGTAAAGACAGGGTGATGACATGAATGAAATGGATTCTCGTTTAGAGGGAGAATCTCTCCTAAAATACTCTCATTCTTTGCCAATATATGTTTCATTGAAATATGGTTTAAGTATCTCACATTGTTGATATAAAACAGAGCTCTTAGCCTCATTCACGCAAAGGAAGTCTCATAGGTTTGACTATGGTTGACAGACACATAATTGAATTCTTGTATAATGAATTAGGTCTACACTCCAATTCCATGGATCTATGATGTTTCTTGTGAAATGATTTCTAGAATTGCTGGAATTAAGCATCAAATCAGATGGTCACTTGGAAGATGTCAGTTCTGGAGATGTATTGCAGATTCCAGTAAGACCTTTCGGTTGGGAAAGTTCATATGTTTGAACCGAACATGTGTGGGCAGGTGACCGAGACATTCATATGGATATGTTATTTTGTTTAAGGCTGATTGATATTGATACAACTTGTTTGGTACTTTTGACATGATGCTTAATGATTGAGACATGTCTAGATTTATATATCAAAATGATTGCACATTTGGATTTGATATAATTTGATCTGGTGATGGCTGATTTTCTTAGATGGCTATGTTATGTGGGCATAGTGACCTTTAGTGTCGTATGTGATTATACATATGTATGGTTCTGTATTGACCTCCTTGTTCCGAGCACAATGGTTGTTGTGACGTAGTATGAACATACATGACGTAATAGTGATGTGTATGCACTTACATATAATGACAAAAATGGCCTATAATGACATGTTGAATGAAAAACTTGAAGATATTGACATGAAATGAAGTCAAGTCTTGATATGTGTTATGCTTGTCTCTGCTTGAGCTGATTTTGTTGACTCTATAACATTGATTTGTGTAAGGGTGGATATGTCGGCATGATGAGGCCTTAGGCTCATAGAGAGTGTTTCATGATGCAAACTTCTTGATTTAGATTTTTTTATATGTGATTGTTATCTGGTGAATTAATGATAATGAGTTCCAAGGTATGGCCTTGATTTTTTATTATGGCTTTTCTTATACATATGGATATTCTATCCGTGTTAGGTGATGAGCCTTTGAAAATCTAAGTAAGAGGGAGATGACTTTGAATATCGTAATGATGTATCATGGCATGATAAATTGATTTCTGGAATTTGGGAAAGAAATTTCATATTGTAAGACTGGTGAAATGTATTTGTGTAATGTAAATCCTTGGATACTCTTATTTAAAGTTCAAAATTTAATTGAACGTGATATGGAATCTGTTAGTTGTTTGAATCATTGATGTTCCGTTTTTTAGCATTCATCTGTATATGAGGTGTATAGAACATGATTGAATTCATGATTAAGTTGCTTCACTCATAATTTCCACCAAAAATCTTTTATTTTGTTGAGATATTTCTCCCATGATATGTAGATGCATGAATGATCTAATAATTTTTTTGATTGATGAGAACATTTGGATGCTACCATAGTATGGGATATTCCATGACACTTTAGGAAATATGTCCATAGCATGACTAAGGTCAGGTACAATGCCGCTAGTAAGGCTAGCTATGAGACATGATGTAGAATCTCCTTTAGAGAGATGATTGAGCATGATCTGGATAAGACATGGATACACGATGATAATAGAGAATCCCATATACATATAGTTTGGACTATGCGTTCTCCATTCATTTTAGATAGCACAGTCGTCTGAGACAAGCTAAGGCTTGTGTTTGACACCTCTGCGAGAGGGAGGATGATTATAGTGTCCATGCGTGTTTGACACCTCCATGAGAGCGAGGATGGTTATGGTATCTTTTTTTTATTGGTATCTTTCTATGATTTACATGATTATGTATGTTATAACATAACACTTGATTTTATGTCATGTATGTATAGGAATCAGCAGATACTAGATGACAGTAGCGTTGATCGAGGATACTGAGCCAACTCTTCCTCTTTGTTTGAACTCCCAGAAAGAGGAATTGAGATAAAGGGCTCCTCGGGTTGACAAAGCTCTATACAATAGGGAGTATTCCCTATTTGTTATATAGCGTTGAGCATGATTCTCCCTTATCCACATAGGATTGTAGAATGTTACTCCCCTATTTGGCTTTGCAGAGTATACCCCAGTTGGCATCATACCCACAATATGGGTCGAATTGTTAGGAATACTGCTCCTTGTTTGGCCAATGACTTGATAGTGTACTTGTGGTGTACAACCCAAGTATATTATGATGTAGGTATTCTACCACATGACTATTCAGGGTCATCGATGGGAAGATCAATAGGTAATAGGATGATTTGTGATAACTCTATGTGGTTCTGGGTTGAGAGTGTTCTCCCTGATGTAATTCCAGGGTCGAGATAGAATTGCCTGCATGATTGCATATCCTATTTCTAGACACTGGGTTTTAGAGGTATATCTCCCCATTCAGATTATGGATCGAGATTCCCTCCCCGATGTGGCTATAGGTTGAGATATACTCCGTGTTGATATGATCTCCAATCATGATATTTTGGGTAGTAGCACGATGCCAAAGATTGCATGATGACAGCCTGATGAATGAAGGGTGGTAGCCCAAGCTCTCCTCAAGTAAAAAATTCTTCTTCTAGATCTGAGAAATTTCACATACAATCATAAAAAATCAAGAGATAAACATAAATAAGCATGAAGAGTACATTGATAATTTGTAATGAGAAAAGTTCACAGCATGACGACTACATGACAAAGATGTTCAGTGACGACACGTGATGATACATGAATATCATAATGGCATGATGACCAATGATCAGATATCAACAGATTATGTTGAGTTTTGATGACTCCATGATACAGAGAACTAAAAGCATATATTGTAAAGTGGAATTCTTCCTAGTTGAGAGGGATTGTTAATTTTTGAAGCTAAGGTAAAACTCCATAGTGGAAAGCTTAGACGATTAAGATAATAATTTAATTAGATTCCTCTTTTTGAGAGTATCAAAATCGACCTATAGACCACCCCAATCGATTTATCAGAAGTGAAATTATGAATTAATTTATTATTTTATGGGTCGGCATAGCCACATATTGATCCGAATAAAGCCCTAGGCGATCACTCAAAAAATTATAAATACAGGTGACCCCAAGCTCATTTTCACACTTGCTCAAGTGATCTATGGCTTACATCCATTATTTTATTTCATCTATTTTTTATGTTTTGGCTCACACATGTACGTCATTAGGAGATCATGTAGTGGCACGCAGAGGATTGGGGTCAGAGACTGATGCACATTCCAGATCTGGGCCTATTGAAGCAGATTTGTGGGAAGGTCATAGCTCAGATATTTACTGGGTAGATCTGATTTGGATCACCTTCAATTGATTTCACATTGCTTCCAGACTTCAATAATTCAATCATTATTGGGTCACAACATCATTGATAGACTCCTAGATTCATATATAGGACTTCAGTGTTGAGATCACTTGATGGTATTTTAGATCTGAGTTTCTATATTATAGATCTGTAGATTTGTAGAAAAAATCTGGTTTCTTCCACTCCAAATGTATCTTCAGTCCTCATTCAGTATCAATCATGTTCATCAATTTTCATTTCAGTTCTCAAATTCAGTTTCCTTCATGTAGAAGTATGGGTATGGTTTTATTGCTTGTATGCTATTTTTTTTTGCAATATTTACTCATTGATCATTGTACTCTTGTTTCTGAACCCTTCAATGAAGATCTAAGAAGAATAATTTCCAAGGGTTTTCCCCGTAGTGGGTTTTTCCTTAGTCTCGGACCAATCCTGGTGCCTCTATGTGTTCACACTTCTCTTCCTTTGATATTTTACTTTCCAATGTTTAGATGATGATGATGATGATGATGGTGTTGTTCTTCTTCATAGTTTCATTTTCTAATGGTTAATGATATAGATATGTACAATGGAAAAATAATTTGGGTTGAATGCAACATGTTAATGATTAAATGTAACTATCAAAGTAAAGAACAATGTTGCTTTATGAAAAATTAACATGAGAGGCTGGATAAATACCTACAACTGAAAGGTTTTAGAAATGGCATTGTGGATATTAATTTATACATAAAGGTTCAAGGTGACCATCTACTGATTGTAGTGGTGTATTTGGATGAAATAATATTTGTCAATGAAGTGGAACAACTGGGGCATCAATTAGAGGAATGTATGCAAATAGAGTTTGAAATTTCCATGATTGGAGAGTTTTCCTTCTTCCCGGGACTGGAAATCTCTCAACATTAGAAAGGATTGTTTATATCCCAATCCCAATACCTCCGAGGAACTATGAAAAATTTTGGATTGGAATTTTTCAAACAAGTAAGCACACCCATGGTTACAGGCTGCAAATTTTCCAAAGAATATCGATCCATGATAGGAAGCTTGTTGTATCTTATAGCGTCAAGGCTATATATCATGCAAGTTGCAAGACTTGTTCCTAGATTTCAGGCTTTTCCTCTTGAAACTCATGTACTTGTTGTTAAGAGGAACTTCAAATATCTTTGAGGGACAACAGAATATGGGTTGTGGTAGGCTAAAAGCTATGAATATAAGTTTAAATCCTACACTAATTTTGATTGGGTTGGAAGTATTGATGACCAAAATAGAAATTTAGGTGCAAGCTTCTTATTGGGGAGATGGTTAATGTCATGGTTCAGCAAGAAAAAATCCTCCATCTTTTTATCAACCACTAAGGTAGAGTATATTTTTTCTACCACCTAATACATGCAAATATTAGGGACATAGTAGACTCTGATGTATATGAAGGTAGAGTTGACTGGTCCTATTCCAATCATGTGTGATAATACAAGCGCCATCCATATCTCTAAAAATACAGTCGTACATTCAAATACAAAGCATATCTCAATTAAGTTTCATTTTTTAAGGGAACAAGTTGCAACCAATGTTGTCAGACTTGAGTATGTGGCCATTAAAGAACAATTGGCAGAGGTCTTTACCAAGCCAATGGAAAGAGAACCATTCAAATATCTCATGCAGTAGATAGGAGTTGTGACACCTCCCTCCAAATGACTTAATTTTGGTAAGGGGTGGTTGCTACTCAGCATGTGGGACGCATGGGGGAGTAGATTGCATTGGTTCAGGGGCAGTATTCAAAAAGCACTCTTTTCCATTGATGAAAAAGGGGGAGAAGGGTATATCAGAGAATACCATGCCTAGTGTGAGGGGGAGCTTATATTGTTTCTATCAATACCAAAGGGGGAGATTATTGGACAATGGGTGGATGTGTTAGTGTTGGCATTGATGTCAACAAGAATTGATGGTGATCCATTAATATCTGTAAGATTCTGGTATAGAATCATCATAGTAGAAGGCTTATTGAGAGGCCATAAAACTATGACTATGGCTTGGAACATAATTTATGTTCAAAAGATATGGTCTTTTGAATTTTCAAGATTTGGAGGCTTAAGAAGGATGAACTATCAAAGAAGGAAGCATATTGGATATCAAAATATCGGAGGTCCAAAATATTGGAACATCATAGCAGATGCATACCAACATATCGAAACATTGGAGCAGCAGGCATACCAACATATCAAAACATTGGAGTAGGAGGCATACCAACATATCAGAACATCGAAGCAAGAGTCATACAGGCATGTTAGAACATCGAAGTAGGAGGCGTATCAGATATTGCAACATCATAGAAAAAGGCTTATCATGTATCAGAATATCAAAGGATCAGGATATTAGAATATCGAACGTTCTTAACAATTTTTTTTTGAGAAGTTATGATATCCATTCAGGACAATAGGGTTAAAAAGCACCTAGAAATTATAAAATGAAATTAAAAAAGGATTCTACTACGAAATCAAGTTCTCGCGGGTTCTCTTCTCTCTCCTCTGACAAGACACATGGCAGCATGAGATTGGTCCCAAGAAGATGTAGTGGGAACTTATGGTAGCATAACATGGCATGACGACATGACACATGGTAGGTAGATTCAATGTTATTGGGTGGCTTATTGGGCCAAATCCAGGTGACATGTTTCACCACTAATAAGGTGCCACGTGGTGGTAAATGATGTCATATCGGAGGTCGGTGTATCGTAGGATGTGAACATCGTAACTTCTGTCACATTGCTTTTGAAAAGTTACAATATAAGGGGCTTCTAATGTTTGTTAGGAATGTGGTCGAGAGAGGTCAAAGAACCAAGGGCGCAGAGTTGACTAAAAAAGGGATCTAAGGATATCGGGGTATTCACAGTTGTATGTTATGATATTTTATGTCTTTGATGGAGAAATACAACGAATTGAATAAGGATGGATGGGGCAGTAGATGAGGTTTGAATGCATTATCTCAGAGTTGGTAGTTGCATATAAGAAGCCTTGCAATAATGCACTGACGACATTGGCTCATTTAATAGAGCATTCTTGTCCAGTGCACATATTTTTGAATCAGAGAAAAGAGAGAAGCAGAGATGCCATTCTCGTACATTGTAGAGCTATGATGGGAAAAAAAAAAGCATGGGAATTTACATTAACGTGAGTACACGAACCGTGAATTGAAGGCTCAATAGGAAGGGTACATAATGAGACTGCAAATATTTTAGAAGCCATTTCCTATGAATTAACTCTATGAAGGAACTCATTGTGCAGACACAAAGGCAACAAAGTAAGTAATGAAAAGAAGTATTTGAGTGAGGTGTTGTACAGATGGAAGAAAGAGGATTGTGTAGTACACAATAGTGGAAGAAAACCAGAAAAATCATTTATGCAACATAGAGAAAAAGTGTATTGTAAAATTTTTTGTGTAGTGGGTGTTGTGGGAGCATCAATGTAGTGCTATGTGAGAGAGCATAGAATTTGAGTTGTGGGAGAAGAAATAGAGCATGTATTGCAAGGCAAAAAAGTGGTTATTAGGAGAACATAGTCCTAGTTGTGGGACAAACAAGACAGGATACGTCACGAGACAGCAGAGTGTTGATCACATGTTATACCGAGTAGAGTACAGAAGGTGTGGTTGAAAAATATTGGAGGATTCATTGTTTCAACAGAGAATCGAGAGTAGAATGAAATTTTGTGACATAGTGGGTTGTTATTTATCTTGTTTTTAAATGCCTCTATTTTTAGTTTTAAAATTGTATGAAATAGTAGAACAATGGCAGCAGGAGGTGGTGCCCTGCATTCAAAGAGGTTTGTGCCTCATGGAAAGTTGGTGCTTGATTTTCTAAAGATCTTTGTGCCCCTTGGAAATTTGGTGTTTTCTATCCTAAGGGGGTCGGTGCCTCCAATCAGTGGGTTAACAAAGTGTTGTAATTAAGTGGGTTTTTAATTTACATCTTAAAACAACAAAAAATTGGTGGTTTTTACCCTTAGGGTTTCCACGTGAAAAATTCCTGTGTCAGTCTGTGTGTATGATGATCTTGAGAACTGTTGTTGAACATATGAATGTTCATGTTTTAATGTAATGTTCCCAATTTTAGCCTCAAGCTAAAATGGAACATTATAGTGGCATATTTTTATTTTTCTTAATAAAATGGGTAAGGAGACACCTTAGACCCTTTTTAATGAAGAAATAACACTCCTCATGTGGAAAGGAGGAGAATAAAGCAGCTGAAATAAACACCAAGCGTGTGAATGGAACCCAGCTCATTTGATTAGTCACCTTTGACTAAAGTCAACAGCGCTGCCCAAGGAGGAAGAGGCTTCCTAGAGAAGCTGCGTAGTTTTGGAGGGAAGACAGTCATGTGAGGGTGGAAACCATAATTGGTGGGACCATGGTGGAGAAGAGTTCCCTTTATTTATATGGAGGAGATGGCAACCCATTTTAATTATGTTATGATTTAAAGTTTCAGACTTAGGTCTGCAAAGGCTTGCATGCCCGGGCTATTTAGCGGGGTGATGGTGCCCTCAGGCACTAGGGTGTTCCTGGTCGGGAATCCCTACCTCTTCCTCAAGGAAGGATGAGGATTGAGCTACATTTACTCAATCCGGAATTGGCCATAGCTACATTCAGTTATTTCTGCAGTAGAGAGGACGTTGTGTTGCTGGGTGCAGCAAGAGAGGATATCATGGAGTCTCTCCTGGCTTGTTTTATTTAGTGGAGGAGTGATCCACTCATTGGAGGAGCTCCAAGGAGGATTTATGGGCTTCATATCATATCTGTTAGCATGGGCCAACATTCCATCATCTCCAACTGTGTAGTCCATGGAGGAAACTGCGTTATTTTGGAGGAGGCAGTGAGAGATGGGTTTCTGGAGCTTCAGAGGAGTGTGTTTCTGAGAAAAAGTGATCAAAAATTTGTATTAGAGACATGATCAAAGGAGGGAAACCATACTTCAGATCAGCCATAGCCTCATTCTTGTTTAGGTTCAGTTGCAGTGACAACTTAGTTGTCACGTTTTGGTTTACTCCAGCATTTCTAGCAATCTTCCTAGATTGGCTAGAAATCTTGTATTTCAACCCATTTCTTTGTTATTGGGATATTTCTTGTATTCCTTCAGCCACATATGTATTTCATCCATATTCAACAGTTTATACCTTCATAGATACAACGCAGTCACTGCTCTCCCGCATTTTGTGGATTTGCAGCAATTCTTGTATTTCACTGCTTATTCATTGGAGGTGGATTCTCATTGAATGAGGGGGTTTATTCCTCATTATATTTTTGTATTTTACTGATGATATATTAATATAATGATTTCTGTAGCATTTTCCCTCTTATGATGCATTTCAGAATTACAGAGTTTCTGGTTATGTTCATGTATTGCTGTAAGCTCTTTCATTGAGCATTGTTTTAGAGACCTAGATTGGGGAGATCTGAATAACCCATCTAGATGCATTTCTTTGAGCTCATATATGTAGGGGAGTTGTATTGGGTCTATTCTAGGGCATCCCAGTGTTGGATTGTATTATTATTGCATCAACTTCCTTATACAACGTCCTCAAGGACCCTATAGCAGAAATTCTCGAGGTGGAATATTGCATATCCATAGACAGAGTCTGTGAAGGGCCAGCTAGCCTCAAGATTTCTCCCTTATTTGGGAGTCATATATTGTAAATTCCCCAACATTAAATCTCTAAAATGGACTTGCAGTGTCTCACTAAAGAAGGAATTGGAATATCTTAAGATATTCCCGATGGAGCAGAAAATTCCAGATTTGGAATATTACAGTGGTATCAGAGCATGATCTTGGCTCAGCCTGTGCCCAAGATCTATTTCCATTAGAAAGAGGAGATTCTCTCCAAGGAGAGGATATTTACAGAGGAAACAAGGAAGAGGAATGAAGGAAGAGGAGTTTTCCCTTCTTCTTTTCTAGGACATCATTGAAGATCTGATGAAAGGGAAAATTTTGGAGGAATTTTCTGAAAGGGGTTTGTGGATGATCAAGCCCTAGATATTTTCATGAAGGGTGTGAGAATTCATACACACATGCAGATCTACAGTGTAGTACATTTCCCATAGCTACTATAATAAGGATGGATGGAAAGAGTTGAGGCCTTTGGAGGAGCAGCGCTGCAAACTCAAAGGTATGATTCATGATAATTGATTTCAGAGTTCTATTTCATCTTCTCATGCAAATGAGAGATCATATGTTGCAATCACAAGGAGTTTTGCAAAGGGATTTTATGAAAACCAATGTGAAACATGGTGTGACAAAACTTCAAACACTTTGCATGCATGGAGGGGGACCATGAAACAAAAGATCATTCCATATTTTTAGAGGGGGAGAAATAAGGATAATTACTTGCTAGAGGCAAGACCCCATTGTATGAAGGGCACTCTTCCATTTGTGAGGGTGTGGAGATATTTCTCTCCAAGGAAGGCCAAGGCCTCTCATTGAGGAGAAGACACACTCACATTTTGGTAGAGAGGAGGTGCACAGAAGAATCTACAACGTTGCACCATGGGAAGGAGAAAAATATCAGAAGGATCAACATGAAGGGATGATTGACATTCACCCTTATCTATTTCAGAGATTCTCTTCACATAGGAGAGGGACTGCACTGCACAGTAGAGAGAGAGGACCTTTCATTCCTCTCATATATTCAGTCCACTTCCTATCTTGATGTCTCACTTTTGGAGGTTATCCACTTGGGAGGCCACATGATCTAGAGATGATGAGAGGCATCATGTCATTTGGTTCACCCCTCTTGGATTCCGGAGAGGTGGAGACATTGAAGGAATCCATCACAGTTCAGAGATTTTGGGTTAAGCAAAAGGAGGAGGGATGCACTCTCTCATTTTCAATATCACCCATTCTCATTAGTTTTACTACGTAGACAGAGTTGTTGTATGGATGGAGGATAGCATCTTCATGATGCATGATGACTTCTCCGTGGATTTTCTGAGAGAGAGGATACTTATTTTGAGAAGGAACTCTTTCATGCTCTAGAGTAGATGGAGGCCACTCATGCTTACATTACCCAGGATTGGGAGATTCTTTGGAGGTGATAGTCTCTCATGGGAGGCTTATTTTCAGAAATCATAATTTCTTTGAGCGTGAGTAGCTGCATGATGGCATGGCAGCAACTTGGAGGATGAATTTCGCATGAGGGGATGTCAAGGTAGCAAGAAGCGGCATGATGGAGCACCATATTGCAGAACACCAGCGCTGTCTATGTGGAGGATTGATTCCGGTTGGAGGAATCAGCTTTGGTTGATTATTCCCCAAGATCTTGGTGCATGCATGATTCTTGGATGGCCTTGATGGAGATGGCAGACACTTAGTGGATGACATGATCATCTATCATCATGGCAGACTCTTCTAGACTAGAGTTTCTAGTCTCAAGGAGAAATTATTTGCATGCAGCATATGAGGACTTCCTAGCTATGCATTTGGATGCATACTTTGCTTTGATAAAAGAGTTCACTTGGGAGGGAATTCGATATGATCTACATCAGAATTTGGATAGATGCATAGCCCAGTTTATTTTAGAGATGTTGGCACAACCATTCCCTTACTCATTGGAGGAGAGTGAGAGCATTCAGATGAGCCATTTCATCTCAGGAGCTCTAGTGCATGATGGAGGAGGTATAATTTCATATTTTGAATTTTAATTCTTTTCATTAATTGAGGATCATGATGTATCAAGGAGGCTGGTTCCTTCTTGCATTTTTCATGAGGATGTACTTGCAGCTACTTGTAGCCTTGATTTTGGCTAATTTTGTGATGGTTGTGGGGGAAGCCACATGCTTCTTGGTGTGCACCTTTGGCACCAATGTGTATTTCATGTCTCATATTATGAGGAGATGTTGTGGCAGCAAACAAGTGGCTAGTACAACACTTTTTATTTGTGATTTTGAGGTAGGCCAAGAGGCACTACGCAGGTTCCATGAAGTGGAACTTTGAACCACTCTCCGGGTGTTATTTGGAAACTTGCTTTTACTGTGTATTTCTCCTTGCATTTCTGATGTTGGTACACTCATGAGGAGCATTATTTGGAGAGTATTGTATGTAAAACCCATTGGGAGCATCATTATCCCCATTATACATGTTTTATGTTGCAGGAGATACCATGGGCAAACCATGATTGCCATATTGCTACTTGTATCTTCTCGTGGGAGGGACCACTTGGAGAATTTGCAGGGGCATTTCATGGCTAATTTTTCTTGGTGGGGTAGCTTGGGCCATTCTTGGAGGCCATACTTTTCCAGCCCAAAGATAAGGCAGCCCCATATGAGCAGCTAATGGAGAGGGGGCCATCATGAGAAGAAAAAAACAACTCTCCATTCAGCCCCAACTCATTGCAGAAATCAGGGGTGAGATTTTCATTTGGATGATAGAATGGATGAGAGGATTATCATTGGGAGAAGAAATTTCCCATGCATATCATCACTCCTACCTTAAGGGGGCCACATTCAAGCAAGAAGGATTCCACTACACCTTCTATCTTTCCATAAGGAGCATCAGTTTTAGTTGCATACTTGGGAGAGAGCATTGGAGGACAGATATATTGCAGCATATTTGAGCAGTGGTGGGACCATTGATGAGGAGGCCACAAGAGAAGAAGGGGGAGAAAATTTTGTTCTCTCTATGCAGTTTCTTGAGGGCAAGCAACCTGTGGGAGGGGAGGACTGTAATGTTCCCAATTTTAGCCTCAAGCTAAAATGGAACATTATAGTGGCATATTTTTATTTTGCTTAATAAAATGGGTAAGGAGACACCTTAGCCCCATTTTAATTAATAAATAACACTCCTCATGTGGAAAGGAGGAGAGTAAAGCAGCTGAAATAAACACCAAGGGTGTGAATGGAACCCATCTCATTTGATTAGTCACCTTTGACTAAAGTCAACAGCACTGCCCAAGGAGGAAGAGGCTTCCTAGAGAAGCTGCGCAGTTTTGGAGGGAAGACACTCATGTGAGGGTGGAAACCCTAATTGGTGGGACCATGGTGGAGAAGAGTTCCCTTTCTTTATATGGAGGAGATGGCAGCCCATTTTCATTATGTTATGATTTAGAGTTTCATACTTGGGTCTGCAAAGGCTTGCATCCCCGGGCTGTTTAGTAGGGTGATGGTGCCCTCGAGCACTACGGTGTTCCCAGTCGGGAATCCCTACCTCTTCCTCAAGGAAGGATGAGGATTGAGCTACATTTACTCAATCCGGCATTGGCCACAACTACATTCATCTCCTACAACATTATTTCTGCAGCAGAGAGGATGTTGTGTTGCTGGGTGCAACAAGAGAGGAACTCATGGAGTCTCTCTTGGCTTGTTTTATTTAGTGGAGGAGTGATCCAATCATTGGAGTAGCTGCAAGGAGGATTTCCAGGCTTCATATCAGATCTGTTGGCATGGGCCAACATTCCATCATCTCCCACTGCGCAGTCCATGGAGGAAACTGCGTTATTTTGGAGGAGGCAGTGAGAGAGGGGTTTCTGGAGCTTCAGAGGAGTGTGTTTCTGAGAAAAAGTGATCAAAACTTTGTATTAGAGAAATCATCAGAGGAGGGAAACCATATTTCAGATCAGCCACAGCCTCATTCTTGTTTGGGTTCAGTTGCAGTGACAACTTAGTTGTCACATTTTGGTTTACTCCGGCATTTATAGCAATCTTCATAGATTGGCTATAAATCCTGTATTTAAGCCCATTTATTTGTTATTGGGATATTTATTGTATTCATTCAGAAAAAATATTTATTTCATCCATATTCATCAGCTTATGCCTTCATAGAGACAGTGCATTCACTACTCTCCGACATTTTGTGGAGTTGCAGCAATTCTTGTATTTCACTGCTTATTCATTGGAGGTGGATTCTCATTGAATGAGGGGGTTTATTCCTCATTATATTTCTGTATTTTACTTCTGATATATTAATATAATGATGGCTGTATCATTTTCCCTCTTATGGTGCATTTCAGAATTGCATAGTTTCTGGTTATGTTCATGTATTTTTGTAAGCTCTTTCATTGAGCATTGTTTTAGAGACCTAGATTGGGGAGATATGAATAACCCATCTAGATGCATTTATTTGAGCTAATATTCTGTAGGGGAGTTTTATTGGGTCTATTCTAGGGCATCCTAGCTTTGGATTCTCTTATTATTGTAGAAGCTTCCTTATACAACGTCCTCAAGGACCCTGTAGCAGAAATTCCCAAGGTGGAATATTGCATATCCATAGACAGAATCTGTGAAGGGCCAGATAGCCTCAAGATTTCTCCCTTATTTGGAAGGATTCATATCCTATAAATTCCCCAACATTAAATCTTTGAAATGGACTTGCATTGTCTCAGTGAAGAAGAAATTGGAATATCTTAAGATATTGCCGATGGAGCAGAAAAATCCAGATTTGGAATATTACATTTAATGTTTATTTATTTATGAATGAATGCTCTCATAAATAATAGATGGTAGAGGGAAATAATATATTCAAAAGTAAAATTGAAGTAATCGTGCAATTACTTATTCACAGCCCCCCCCCCCAACCCTCTCAGTAATTCCTTATTCCAACATACTTGACCTAACTAGGCCTAACCATGATAGTCATTTCATCAAACATATGGTTTAACATGTAACCTATAAGTCATGAATGCATATCTTAACATAGGAGTCTGAAAATAATATGAGATTCACCAAGAAGGTCTAATTCCCTCTCATAATAGCTGCAATAACATTTGTTATCCCATTCATTCATCAACCATTAATTAAATAATCAAAAGATAACAAGAGCCATAGCTAGAACATGTTATGGAACCATGCTTATAAATAGCATATAATGAGAATATTGAACATGGTAGAACGACCAGAAAATCCACATAATAATAAGTACAAGTACTCATGAATCACAATAAGAAAATAGATCTTATTAACTTATGAAAAATCCAACCAAGTCAGGGACTTCCATGTACCACCCGACCATAGATTGAGGTAAACTTAATGTTTCTTTCAGCCAATCACCCCTTGTGCCATATTGCAATCATGAATGTGGTAACTCAAGACATAAACAACCAAGGCTTCTTGGATTTAAACCACCTCCACCCTCTAACTACCGTGATCCCACCAAAATAGATCAAGAGATCACTAAGCCCAAAAGGAGCTTGGATGCCTTATAATTTATTCACCAATACCCTGAGGAATTTTCCTATCTCCACCCACCCATCAAGGGATTCCCAGAGATTAAACCACCTCCACCCTAAACCCTTTTGAAATTTCCTAGGAACACATCACTTGGTTCTGAAACCTTCCAATAATCGAAATCTCAACCGAGAATAGAATACCATCAAACCATGGCTATATATAAATGTTAATCCAAGACTAAAAACATTGTCACACCCAGAAAAACCCATGCCAATGACAATAAAAGAACCAAATACATAAATTCATGTATTCTGCATTCACAAACTAGCTAGGAAATCACACATGCAACTTGTTACCTACAAATTCTTCCTACTAAAGTTGTTTGATCCAACCTTTCTCTATTGTCCTTTGCTTCCCTTGTCCTTCATTGTCTTTCCTAGGCTTGATTTCTTCAATTCTAGAGTGCTCCAATAATTCTCTAAGTGTGCAATAGTATGAGATAATAGAGAGAGCTCCAAAACTAAACTGACAAAAGGTTGTGAATTCATCCTCAGAAGCATTTTTATTATTAAGGCCTCTATTTTCTTCAATTTCCTCCATTTTTCCTTCAATTTACCTCTCATGGAAATTTGTAACCTTTCACCTTCCTTTTCTCCTATTTTCCTTTATTTCATAAATAAAATGTCAATTAATGCCTCTTTGCCTTTGCCAATTTCCTTAGCCATAATAAGCTGAAAGTGACACCCACTAGGATTTTTTCCCCAAAATTCATCATGGAATACATTTCCCATGACCTTGGTCTTATTTGTTTTCCTTTATTAACTTTATTACATGAAATTTTGACATAGGGCTATTACAATTACAACTTTCTCCAAATAGGTTTTCTAATGGATGGAAATTTCACTTTCGTTTTTGCTACAGATGACAGAAAGTATTCCATCTATTGCCCATTTCTCCTTATTATGCCTACCTGTCATCCACTACTGGTCGACCAAGTTCATTTTTTTTTAAGTTCTAATGGCCTGATGTCCTGGAAGGACACTTGGGGATGCTATGTCACCTTCCATTAAGTTTGACACATCATCTACTACAACTAGTAAGGTTTTTCCACGTTTACTCCAACCTAGCCATTTCTACCACATGTCACTCACCACCTAACCATTTAGCCACTAGAAAAATTCCCAATCCACCTCCCATGTGTCACCCTCACATATTTCCACATCATCATGAAAGCCATATATCCAACGTTGTGGAATCCATGTCAAATGTGGCATCACTCTATTCTATGCAAATAGAAACCTTAGTTGGGAGGTATGATGATGGCTTGGCCACTTACCGCAAGGCTCCTTGTGACCAAGTGTTGATACCAAAGGCTTATCGGTTCACCGTCCTGTTATTACTCCATTAGATCTCCGAAGGCTAAGAAGGAGACCATCAAAGGTAGCCACAGACTTCTTTGAACTAGTAGCTAACCCTACTAGGCTAATAGGGCTCTCTAAATGATATCACAACCAAATTGACTAGATAATGGAGATTTTAGGATAGGTATAATAGTCTCTAGGGTTTTGGTTGATTTGGATTTTTTTTCTGGATGAAAATGGACCTTTAGAGCTAGGCTTGAAACTCTAGTAGGGTTATAAGAGAAAAAATTGCAGGGGAATTAAGGGGCAAGGTAGGAAAGATTGAATGACCCTTTATGCTTTATGGTTATGGTATATGATGAACAAAGAGATTATGAAAAAGCATAGAAGAATGAATTCATTCCTTAAGAAGAAAATAAACACAACATCATCATATCATCAAAACAGGGCATGTATTACTCATGAATCTTGCTTAAAACCCTTAAAGACAATGATTGAAATAATTAGATATGTAATGGAAAGAGAAATCATTCAATGAAGTGACTTATAAAATAGAAACATAGCCATACAATGTCACCACATGAATCCCTAAATTTAAGCTGCAAATTTTCTCTGTATTCATTGTATTACTTTGTCAAAATAAAATACACTAGCTCAATGTCCAAGACTCCAACCCTTGAAAATTATTACAAAAGGAATCATATATCCACTAAGGTCAAAATCCTCCCTTGGAGGTCGAATTTGATAGAAAGAAAGTAAAATTCATGCATCTATCTGAAGTCTGATACACACTATGGAGGTTACACAACAAATTCCTCCTTTAACTAACCACTTAGAGACATCTCCTCAATGAAATAAATGGAGGGTAAAATACCTATTCAACTCCATTTTACCATTTACATTTACATTTTGAATTTTACATCCATCTACCTCAACTTTTTAACTTTTACAAAGTCAAACTGAAAACTGGAGAAAATTGCACAATGAAAATTTTAATTAAATTCTCAGAACATTACAGAAGCGCACCACCATCTTGGAAGCCATTTTTAGGTCCCTTCTTGAAGTCAAAATTGAAATGTGAAATAATGGTAAACTAGAGTTTCCTTTCTAGTTTCCAGAACATATTTTATTTTTTAAAATTACCCGTGGGAAGGATTTCATAAACTCATTCTCCCAAGGTGTCTCCAGAAATGTAGTGCCAGTCAAAGAGGGGAAAAATGTTGATTTTTGACCCCCTTTTCACTTTTTTCTCAAAATCTAAGCCCTGAATAAAAAATTTGAGGAAATTGGTTTTGAGAGGAGACCAAGATATTTCTCAAAATTTTGACTTTATGCCATTTGGTGATCTGGATCTTGGGGGGAGGCCCCCAAGATCTAAAAAATTGAAATGGATCTCGCAAGATCTAAAAAATTAGAATGCAAGAAAAGAAAAGGAGAGAACACACAGTAAATAGAACCACAAAGATTCTTTTTATTAAAATAGAGAATAATTGTAGAAGCTACATTGTGGTGGAAAATATTTCCTTTTACAAAATGCAACTTGTTACTTATATCCTTTTCGGTTACAATACCACAGGTAAATTCCATGGGTGGGTAAATACCATGGGTGGATCTCATTTACAATACCATGGGTAAATACTATGGGTGAATGAATACCATAGTAAATTCCATGACTGGATAAATACCATGGGTGGATTAATACCATGGGTTGATGCCATTTACAAAACCATGGGTGGATGGATAACATGGGTGGATGAATACCATGGGTGGATGCCATTTTCCATTCGGATCATTCCTACCTCCTTAAGAAGCAATGGTCCCCATTGCATGAAGTTCCCTCCTAAGAAGCCTTTGTTGAAAATGAAGAGCCACAGAAGAGAAGGGTTTTGAATGGGTAACCCGTAACCACAATGAACGAATATCTGAGGATAGAGATACCCTATAATGCTTGTGACCAAGTGTGATATTGATAGTGTGTGACCTAGAAAATGGACTTCGATGAAGTGTGGGTTTGTTGATGACCCAAAACCATGAAGAAAGAAGAAATGAGGATAGAGATACCCTGCAATTCTTGTGACCAACTGTGATACTAACATTGTGTGGCCTAGCTAATGGATTTCGATGAGAAGGATTTGTGCGGTTGACCTATAACCGTGATGTTGATTGTTGATGAAATAACAGGTGCCTCGAGTGGGATGGAATGTCTCCGAATAACCCAAGTCAAACGCTGCTATTCTGAAACTAATGAATATGAAGCAGGTTCTTACTAAAGCGGGGTGGGAGGGCACGTCTCCAAAGGGAACCTGCTTAGAATGCTACTCGAGATTTAAAATAGGCATAAATCAGTAAATATAACTCAAAATATTTATTATAACATGTTTTTAGAAATATAATGATCATAATGCATATTCCCACGTGCTTTAAATAACTATCTGGAGACTCTAGACTCATATTCACGCTGGAACTGTCCCACTATCACAAATTTTTTGAAAAAAATAGCTGATTTTAAATCAACATAACTCCCTCGTCCGAACTCCAATTCGACTAATTTTTTTTTTTTAATCGGGTGATTTTTCAAGGGGAGCTCAGATCTATAACCATTTCTCTAAAATTCTGCACTAAAAAATGAAAAAAATGGCAAGAGAGTCATCGTCCGCAAATTTTCGTTAGAAAAATTTCTACAACATTAATGATTTTGAATCACCGATATCTCCCTCATCCAGATACTAATTCGACTGATTTTGTTTTAATTTCTAGGTTTTCTAGAAACATAGGCCTCACATATGGAGCGATATATCACTAACCATGAAATTTTTTGCAGCACTGATAGAGGTTTTTGTGATTTGGCGTGTCAAGAAAAAAAAAACCTTCTCTTGTTTCCTTAGATTCTTCTCTTATTTTCCACAATATTCTCTGCAAAAAGGTGACTTAAACATGATATTTCACAGTTGTAAAAATAGGCGGTGAATATGTGAATGGATATCTCATTATTTAATACCTGTGTAAAATATGAAGTAGGTTATTGTACTTGGTATCTTAGGAACAAACACCTCCTCTAGTTTCCCAAAATTCATCTTTTATTGGCCACAATATGTTCTGCAAAAAGAAGACTAAACATGACATTTCTGAAAAATGTACCTTCAAATATTTTTTCAAATTTCCCAAATTTTCTCCAAATTTCCTCAAAATTTCTCCAGACTTGCTTCATGGAGACCTAAGATGGTATTCTATGCTATGAGGGAATCATCAGTAGTAAAATGTAACTTACCCTTTTCCTTTTGACTAATTAGGGTTTCCTTTGTACTCTAATTTCAAGTAGGGTTTGTATTGCTCTAGGTCTAGGTTCATGACTTTGAACCAATAATAACCATGATTTGGTATTCCTGTAGCAAGAGAGATGGAATCAACTGAAAATGTGAAATCAATCCCTGCAATGGTGACCTTTTCTCCCTTCAAATTGTTGGAAAACAAATCTGTAAGCTGCTCATGGAAACCTACCTCCTCCACTCTTTCACAAAACTCTAGGCAGTTGACATCATCAAAGAATTTTCTAATGAATGGTAAGGAAGTGATTTCACTGCAATTTGAGGGCTCGTACCTCGGTATCTTCCCCCCTTTTTGGTGTTTTCTTTTCTCTGATGGTGAATAATATGCTTCCATGATTGAAACCCTACATAATAGGAGGGAAAAAATAGGGAAAGGGAGTAAAGGGATGAAATGAGAGAGTTAGGGAAACTGCCCAAATTGGTAGAATAGGGTTAGGTTTTATAGGGAAGATAAGACAAATGATTGGAAATGGTTATGTGATGGATGGAGGTGATATATAAACTAAAAATAAAGATGTAGGGACCAGGAAATTAGGGTTTAAAGAAGCAATTTATCTTTTAGACACCAACACCATGAAATTCATGCAAAACCCTAGGAGACTAAGATTCTGATCAATTTCTTAGCATGAAAATAAAAGTAGGGCATGAAAATGTGTAAACCTACTTGTTATAAATCTTGGAGGGTTAAAAATATGGAATGGAGTTTGAAAAACTTGAATTTTGTGCTTAAATAGCAAATTTGGGCAACTATGCCCTATGCCCAACACAAGCCCCTAGTGCGTAGCACCTATGCACAATGCGGTCTTCCTACGTGTAGCGCCTCCTTCAGAAGTACAATGCAGTGTCTCTATGTGCAACCCCAAGCAATTTTTCCCAATTTGAGCTAAGAAAGTCATGTTTTCTCACCAAAAGAGGAATGAGCTCGATGATAAGAGGTATTAGGAGTGTAGATGAAATGTATTTGTGTATTTCTGGCCTTTTATAGACATTGAATGATTTTCTTTAAGTAATGATGGGCCTATATTTTTCGAGAATGACCTTCATTCTTTTGAACTTTGTAAACTTTGGAATTTGTAAGCTTGAATTTTTTGTGGCTTCTTTGGAGCTTTGAACTATAGATTTTAGGAACGTGAAGTAATTATTAGATATAGAAACTAAAATTAAATTTATGAAATCAAACTTTATTGAAGAAACTTTTTCCTATTACCACTCCTCCAATTGCCGGATTTTATGCATGAAATGAAAATTTTGGTGACCTTGAAAACCTAATGAATTAATGGAGACACTGAAATGAATGAAATCATGGTGGTGATGACTAAAATGATGACGATAATCTTTGAATTATGATAGAATCAGTTGAGTGATGACATGGACGAGAAATTTGAAAATTTTGGGAGTGGAAAATAGTCATAAACCTCATACCTAGTGAGAAAATTTTTGCTTGAAGACCTAATGAAATGACAAAAATTTGACTATGAGACCCTAAAAGGACATGATAAGATCCCATTGATCATTGTTGATAGAATGTAAATACTGACACTAACACCCCCATCAATGCTCCCTCCTAAGATTGTGTTTTGAGTTTTTGGTGGTGATCTACTTGGTGGGGGGGGGGGGGGGGGTGATGGGTGCTAGCTTATGTCCTTTGTGACTAGGAGTGATGACTGGGGGATTTTCCTCTATGGCCCTCAACCTTTATATCCATTCCATTCATGGCTTACCTACCAATGGGTCAATGTCAGATTTCCAATGGTCTTGGTCAGACTTTTTTCTCTACACTTTAAACTTCTTGGTCGGTGGACTAGGTCATTCTTGGCCTTGATCTATTTACACCAATTCCACTTACTTGCAACATATCCCCCTTTTGAATTGATGTAAATATACTCCAAACATTGGAATGTAAATCTCACTCAGTGCAAACTTTTACTTCTACGATGTTTGGTGTTCCAAACTCTCCAAGCTTGAAATCCATTTGTTGCACTAGTGGCAAATACCCAAATTCCCCCCCTTTGAAATCGATGGAAAAGGGCCCATGATATCAATTGAAGAAGTTTTTTATTTTTATATTGTAACACTTTACTAATTCACACCAATGGATCTTCTAAATTATCCCCCTACTTCAATATGACAATTTTTTGACTGTTGAAACTATTGAACACTTAGTTAAACTGAGAGGGGGGGTGAATCAGTTTAACACATTCATGGAATTTTAAAAACTTTCCTTTAAACTTATTTACACCTTCATTTCATGATCAAATTATTACGTAATGTAGCAACAATATTAATATGTGAGCAACAAGTATTAAGAAGATTAGATACACCATATCAACACATAAACATCATGCACATAGACAATAGATATAAGTGGAAACCCGTAAGGGAGAAAACCACATCTTATTATTGTTGTGATGCAAAGGCAAGCCCCAAATCCCTCTCACCACTGATTTTCTGTAGGCTCCAACCTACAGGAGGCTACTACCTCAATTTTTCAAGCTACAACTTGCAAGGAAGCTCCAAATCCCATCTATTTTCTACAGGCTACAACCTATAAGAGTCTCCTACCTCAATTCTGCAAGCTACAACTTGCAAGGAAGCTTCGAATCCCATCTATTTTCTGCAAGCTACAACCTACAGGAGGCTCCTACCTCAGCCAGCTACAACTAACATCTATCAAGCTACAACTTGATATGGAAGCACCAACTTCCTCACTCTTTCAAATAAAAAACACTTGCTAATTTACCTGGATATCAGCTCTGTTCTATTCCTTCTTCACTGTTGTCCACCAGCCTTCATATCTGCCTTATATCATCTCTGAATCTTCACAGCTTCTCTATCTGCTCCCCCTTCTTCTTACCCTCTCTACCTCAGTTATCCATTCTCTAACCTCTCAATGCATACGATGGTAACATCCTTTATAGTGTTCTCTTCGCAACTGTTTTCATTCCTCAGGGAATTCGAAGTGAACTGGCCTGACTCTTTGCCTTTCACCTTCTCATTCATTTCCTCATTCTTCAGTTCAAGTTATTACATGAGAGAATCATTATAACACTCATGGAGTTTTTCCTATGCCTACGAAGACTTTCCTTTGCATCACATACAATAAAAATAATTTTAAATCATTTACACTCACATTTACAGTTACATAAATCAACTTCACTCAACCCTTTTCGGCTCTTGGCTTGTTGTGCATTTGTCTTCTCCGCTGCTGTCACTGTCTTTTCAGTTTCTGCAGTTATATTGTAGCTCTACTGCATAACTGCCCTGTTTCTTTCATTACCTATGTCTTTTGTGCTGTGTTCAACCTTTTCATTTGCCCGTGCCACTGTATCTCTGTCTTGTACGAGTTCCTGTTATGAGTTCATTCAATTCGTTTGTGACCTGTAGGGTATGGTCCACATACTATTGCCTTCATGCCCGTAGTAGATTAAAGATCTGGGCTTTAGTCATCATACATATGTTAACAACGATCAATAATGTAAATATTATACAATGGTGCATATATACAAAGCAATGGCTAACGGGGTCCAATACTTTGCTTATAAGTGTAATTACGCTTATTCATATGCACATCCATCTTTAACCAATCGAACGTTGGCCCACCTTGACACCCTTAAAGTCGGAACTCAAACACATAAAACCACAGTTCATAACATATCGGGTCCACATTCTTTATCGCTCTTCACACTTTGGTGTTTCCACTTTGTTCTTACGATCTTCGCCCTTCCGATCTCCTGATGCGATATCCTAAGGGTCCCACCATTCTTTCCCCGCACACTGCGGATCGCATTATCACTATCACAATATCGAAATCGCATCCTCCAACAGTTCGGTGTGCCTTTGGCCATCAGATCTTCGCCGATGCGATGACTAAAGGGTCCCACTAGCTATCAGCCAACTCACATATCCGCCATCCATCCTTCATCAAATCCGACAGCTGACATTCAATCACTCAATCGCAATCGCAACTTTCAACTTTTCGTCTCTCTGCTTCTCTTGTTCTCCGCCGATGCGATGGTTCACTGTGGACCCCACTCCAACTCATCGCTCGATCCAACGGTTACAAACAACCGTGATCTAACAGTTGTGATTGGATCTCTCTTTTAATGGCTCATCAGTTTAAGATCTCCACCGTCGATCTTCTATCTTTGATAAGATCTCCGTCATCGATCTTCAACACTTCCACTTTAAGCCTTAACATTAAGACTCCGCCTTTCGTGTGATGCGACCACCGTTAGATCTTCACCGATCTTGATCCGATGGATATCACATTCACAATATACCTGTTGTTTAAAATTTCCAAACGTCCATGAACTTTTCCCATGCGATCACCGTTGGATCTTCGCCATATCAAATCAGACGACTATCGTGTTATTTTGACCCCTGACCTTTAATTCTAAAAAATTACGCGATATAGGCGGTTTAAGTATTGTGACGTGTTGTAATATGATAAAATCGCATTCCAAATGGAATAAACTACTCATGGCCCAAAAGTTGTGTGAAAATAGTGGTATGGTTTCCCAAAAACCACTTTCCTTGTGGGCCCCACTCTAATCCTTTGTTTGTTTAACTGGACCTTAGGAATAGCGTTAACACCTTTGGAAATGTTTTGGAAATACATCGCTTTAATGAAACTCTTTTGTACCCATGTGAAAACCTTCAGAACATTATAATGAGGCACTCAAACCAAAGTTAATTTCATTGCGAACTCATATCATCGCATCGCAAATACAAAGACTTGCCTATTCCTTTTATGTTTCACCAATTGCGATATGTGATCACATCGAAATATCGACAATCACAACTTCACATCACTTCTTCATTACTCTACCCACCAATTGTGATGTGCACTATTCTCTCCTTCGCTACCTCTCTAATTCTTTGCTGCCTCTGCTTCAGTTTGATGCCTCTATTTGTTGCCCTTGCTGCCTCTACTTTTATTTGCTTCCTCTGCTTTATCCGTTGCCTCTCTTCCTTTTCTGCCTTGCTGCCTTTGCTGCCTCTGCTTCAATTTGCTATCTCTGCTTCTTGTCCAATGCTCTCTCTGCTACCTCTGCTTCTTCCTGGTGTCTTAGCTGCCTCAGTTTCCTCTACTCCTTGTCTGCCTTTCTTCTTAGCTGCATTCGCTTCTTTGTTGCCTCTGCTGATAGTCTAATGCTTCTCCTTGCCTTTTCGCTGCTCCTCTTCCTCTCTTTAATGCTTTCTTACTGCATAATTTCTTGATCTTATCCTTTGCTTTATCGTTGCTTCTTCTCTGCTTCTTTCCTTAGTTTAGGTGTTGCTCCTTTGTGCTCCTTTTCCATCAATGACAATATTTCCAAAAGTCTCCCCCTTTGGCATTGATGGAAATACTCCAATACTTCCTCTAGGACTTCCTCCCCCTTCTCATTCTGAGAAGTGTCTTGTCTTCCTCTGCTTGCTTTTCAGAAGAACCTTTGTTCTTCTGCTTGCTTTTCCTCCCCCTTTGACATCAATGGCAAAGGGTTGCACCTTTCCCAATGTACTTTCTATCTTTTCATTTCCTCTCTCTGAGTTATGTTTAGGCCTTCTTCTTTTGAATTTGTACCATGCTGCTCCAAACTGGTGTATAGGAGTTGTTGGGAGTGCACTTTGAGAATCATTGAACTACACAGTAAGTTGATACCATCCCAAAGCACAAACTCCTTTCACTTGTATAAAGCTGAAAGTGAAGATAATGACACTTCATAGAACAAACTTATATAGTTAGACTTATATGCTTAGAGATGCATCATTGGATCAATACTTAAAGATTGTGAATGCTCCATGTGACATATCAAGTTTTCTCCAACTATACTTCAGTCTATATTATTATCTTCATCTACGATGCATATCTATTGAGGAAGGTTGTAGATGGAGTAAGTCTTTTTTTTCTGCAATACACATCTACAGTACACTTTGTTCAAATATGATGATGACATTATATCTTTTTTTGGTTGTGGTTCACCTTTACTGCCTGTTGTTGGTGATATGTGCTAGACTGCTGACAGGGATATTTCACTTAAAGACTGAAAGGTCCTTGTTACTGATGTAAGCAATGAATAAACCAAGAGCTTACAACTTATTGTGAGATTAGACGATATCTTTCAATCTAAGAGACCAAATGACTTTACTGCTTGTACAATTTACTTTCAAAACAAACCCTTGAAGCTAGATACATTCAATGTATTGGCGAGTCTCACTTATCAACCATGCAATTTTATTTATGACATAAGGGGCTTGTATGTCAATGATCAATCTCTCTTTACAAGTGAATTACCAGCAAATCCTTTATGCTAAAGTAGGATTTAGATGAATTAATAAAAGACTTTTGAGCTTCAAATGGTAATCACAACTGGTCCTTCATACTTCAGATACTTTAACTATTCTGTCATGATGATTTTCAACAAAAACATCTTCAAGTTGTTTAATTGATATCTCAGCCAACAAACTTCACACAGTTTTATGAATGATCTTAAGAAAGAGGCCTTGAAGATATATATGTACTGACTTGAGGAAGGCATGTAGTTATATCTAGAAATAGATATTGCTTCAATGCTCAATATACTACTTCAAGTGTAAACAAGATAATGATCCTTTCGCCCTTTCATTGACCCTTTTATGCTTTAATAATGCAGATAACGCTGGGTATACTACCTTGATGTACTTTTTCCATAATCCTTTGATCATGAGGACCTGTACCATACCACTGCTCCACTGATAACACTTGGTATTCTATTGATAGGCATGCTGCTTGTACCAAATACCAATTGATACTACTTTCACTTCAGCTCGCACATGAACCCATAGTTAAGACAACCTTCATAGTTTCTACTATTGAGCTTTCCACTGTTCACACCAAAAATCATCAATATACTAAATTTGATCTTGGCATCATTAACCATTTTTCTTATTCTGTCATTCTGTTCAATGGAATGCCATTGCATGTTCCTTTCTAGGACTGCTCTAGAATCATTGCTGCTTTATATTCAATTCAACTGTTCTAACATAATGATCTTCGGGAAGACATCTTCAATTTCTAAACTAGGAATCTTCATGGGAAAATCACTCAGAGATTCATCACTCACTTAACTGTATTCCTCCAAGGGGACTTTTCATAGATGAATGATGTAATGATATAATGATGATAGGCACTTCTCTTACTCATCCTTCTTCATGTGAATCATTATTAATTCTAGCAGTATGATGTACAATGTGATCATCCTTTATGGGTCTTTCCAGTTATGTAGCTCGAAACATAATTTTTGTGATTTTAACCATTCATCACTTAATGTGTTGATGTCTTATTAGCTTACATGTTCATGGCTAATGTTCCCTCTACTATCATGGCTGCTTGTTGCCTTATCTCCTTCCATCAACCTGTTGGCTATTGATTGCTTCAGATAAAGAATTTTCCTCTCCCTTCCTGACCTTTTAGCTGTTGTTATTTCAAGGAGCTCTTCTTAGACTACTTTTGTGGGGACTATTTATGAACTTCTCTCCCCCTGGGATGTTGCTTCCTATCTATCACTGGTTGGATATTTGTGTTTCTTCCTAGAGTAGCTCCCCCTGAGACTATTATGGATTCATTATGTTATTGAGGTAACAGGCTCCCCCTTTCTCTTTTCCTTCCATTCTTTATTGGGGTTCTTCATAATGTCTTCACCTCTTTTTTATTCACAGTTTTGTTTGATTTGATTAGATTCCATCATCTGTCTAGAGTTCTTTAATGTATATGGCATTTTACAGTCTTTTGCTTTGTGACCAGGCTTGAGGCATACATAACATCTTATTTTACCAAGGTACGTTTGAGCTGATGTATCATATTTTGTTCCCCTTTTTGAACACAATTTACATTCAACATATTTATGTCCAAATTCATTGCATGAAAAACAGTATCCTTGGAAATTATTTATGTAACTCGTGAGTGGTTGTCCTTTCCATTTGTTTGCTTGAGTTGGTCTTCTCATTTGCTGCATCTTTTTCCGGTTAAACTCGATTTTCTTTGTCTTACATTGAGCTGCTACGTGTCCAAAGTCATTGCATGAATAGCAGTAGCCACGGAAATGATTTGTGTACCTAGTGAAACATTGTCTTTTCCATTTTCTTATTTGAGGGGTTATTCTCATTTAATGCTGCATCTTTTGTTGGTTAAATTTGATATGCCTTGTCTTACAATGTGCTGCAATATGTCCTGGTTTATGACAAGAGAAACATGTGATATTTTTCATAGGAGGAAAGAACCTCCTTTGACATATTCTGAATTTGTTCAATTCATCCTTAGGAGCGTATGAGCCTTTAGTAGTTGATTGTTTCATCATCTCATTCTCTTTCCTTTCATGTTGCTGCTTGTTTCTGTTTGTTTCTTTACAAATCATGTTCTTGTTGGCTTCTACTTCCATAGGAATATTTTGAGTTGCTTCATTATCCTTTACAGCGTTTACAAAAATGATATTGTTGTTATATTCTACCTTGGACTTACTGGTTTCTCCTTCATATCCTATCCCAGCCTTTATGAGAGGAGACCTTTGAGAATTTAGAATCTTTTCCAACTGTTCATAGCTTTTCATTTGAGGAGTATTCATTTATAATTCTCTTTGGGATTTTTCTAATTTCTTTCTTAGGCTTACCACCTCTTCTTCCAATCTTCCACATTCCATAATTTTCTCTCTCATTTGTTGCAACAGAGTGTCTTCTACTTTCCTTGCTTCTTCAAGTTGTGCCTTCAGGCCAACAATTTCTTCCTTATCTTCACATTCTCTTTCATCACATATTTGCACCAATGTCTCAAGGTCTTTGTTTTCATTCTTCAATCTTTCTATTTCAGTCAAGGCTGTGTCAAGTTTGGCTTTTTCCTCAACTATAATTTCTTCATGGTACTCACATCCATTCACACTAGCAGGTACCTCATTTGATTGAACATTTTCCTTTTGACATGAATTTTTCTTCTTCTTGATTCTCGTCTCCTTCTTGACAATGCCACCCCTAGTGTCTACTTCATGCATGAAATGCAATCTATCCCAGATTTCTTTTGCAGAGGTTAAATCCATTATTAAATCAAGATCCTTGTTATGAAGACTGTTATGTATCACACATTTTTCCTTGGCATTCCACTATTGTTATTTCACTGAGGGAGAGTCTGTGCAGTAACCATTACATACAATTTTCCATACCTCAGGTTCATAAGCCATTAAATCTGTTTTAACCTTATCTCTCCATTCAGGAAAGTTTGTTGTATTTAGCACGGGTACATTTTGATAGTCCATGACTCAACTAGATCTCCTTCAAGCTATAAGGCTTACACCAAAGGAACCCGCTCTGATACCAATTTTTGAACCCTTAGTTAAACTGAGAGGGGGGGCTGAATCAGTTTAACACATTCATGGAATTTTAAAAACTTTCCTTTAAACTTATTTACACCTTCATTTCATGATCAATTTATTACATAATGTAACAAAAATCTTAATATGTGAGCAGCAAGTATTACGTAGAATAGATACACCATATCAACACATAAAAATCATGCACATAGACAACAGATATAAGTGGAAACCCATAAGGGAGAAAACCACATCTTATTATTGTTGTGATGCAAAGGCAAGCTCCAACTCCCTCTCACCACTGATTTTCTGCAGGCACCAACCTACAGGAGGCTCCTACCTCAATTCGCAAAGCTACAACTTGCAAGGAAGCTCCAACTCCCATCAATTTTCTGAGCTACAACATACGGGAAGCCCTCACCTCAGTGCCTGTGCCTGGCACAAGGAAGCTCCAACTCCCATCTATTTTCTGCAGGCTACAACCTACAGGAGGCTCCTACCTCAGCCAGCTACAACTAACATCTATCAAGCTACAACTTGATATGGAAGCACCAACTTCCTCACTCTTTCAAATAAAAAACACTTTCTGATTTACCTGGATATCAGCTCTGTTCTATTCCTTCCTCACTGCTGTCCACTAGCCTTCATATTTGCCTTATATCATCTCTGAATATTCACAGCTTCTCTATCTACTCCTCCTTCTTCTTACCCTCTCTACCTCATTTCTCCATTCTCTAACCTCTCAATGCATATGATGGTAACATCCTTTATAGTGTTCTCTTCGCAACTGTTTGCATTCCTCAGGGAATTCGAAGTGAACCAGCCTGACTCTTTTCCTTTCACCTTCTCGTTCGTTTCCTCATTCTTCAGTTCAAGTTATTACATGAGAGATAATCATTATAACACTCATGGAGTTTTCCCTATGCCTACAGAGACTTGCCTTTGCCTTACATACAATAAAAATAATTTTAAATAATTTACACTCACATTTACAGTTACAAAAATAAACTTCACTCAGCCCTTTTCAACTCTTGGCTTGCTGTGCATTTGTCTTCTCTGCTGTTGTCACTGTCTTTTCAGTTTCTGTAGTTATATTGTAGCTCTGCTGCATAAATTCCCTGTTTCTTTTGTTACCTGTGTCTTTTGTGTTGCATTCAACCTTTTCATTTTCCTGTGCTACCGTATCTATGTCTTGTACGAGTTCCTGTTATGAGTTCATTCAATTCCTTTATGACCTGTAGGGTATGGTCCACATAATATTTCCTTCATGCTCCCAGCAGATTAAAGTGCCAGGCTTTAGTCATCATACATATGTTAACAATGATCAATAATGTAAATATTATACAATGGTGCATATATACGAAGCAAGGGCTAATGGGGTCCTATACTTTTCTTATAAGTGTAATTACACATATTCATATGAAAATACATCTTTAATCAATCAAACATTGGACCACCTTGACGCCCTTAAAGCCAAAACTCAAACACATAAAACCACAGTTCATAACATATCAGGTCCACATTCTTTATCGCTCTTCGCACTTCGGCGTTTCCACTTTGTTCTTACGATCTTCGCCCTTCCGATCTCCCGATGCGATATCTGAAGGGTCCCATTATTCTTTCCCCGCACACCGCGGATCACATTATCACTATCGCAATATTTCAATCACATCCTCCAACAGTTCGGTGTGCCTTTGGTCATCAGATCTCCACCGATGCAATGAACGAAGGGTCCCACTAGCTATTAGCCAACTCACATATCCGTCATCCATCCTTCATAAAATCCGACGGCTGACATTCAATCACTCAATCGAAATCCAAACTTTCAAATATTTGTCTCTCTATGTCTCTTGTTCTCCGCCGATGCGATGGTTCACTGTGGACCCCACTCCAACTCATCGCTCGATCCAACGGTTACAAACAACTGTGATCTAACGGTTGTTATTGGATTGCTCCATCGCAATCGCAAGGTTCAATGGCTTGTTCTCTTCAGCACTTCTACTTGCCGATGTGCCGATGCGATGAGATCTCCACTGTCGGTCTTCTATCTTCGATAAGATCTCCGTCGTCGATCTTCAACACTTCCGCTTTAAGCCTTAACATTAAGACTCCACCTTTTGCGTGATGCGACCACCGTTAGATCTTCACTGATCTTTATCTGACAGATATCGTATTCACAATATACCTATTGTTTAACATTTCCAAACGTCCATGCACTTTTCCCATGCGATCACCGTTGGATCTTCGCTGCATCAAATCGGACGGCTATCACGTTATTTTGACCCTTGACATTTAATTCTAAAAAATTATGTGATATAGGCGGTTTTAGTATTGTAACATGTCGTAATATGATACGATCACATTCCAAATGGAATAAACCACTCATGGCCCAAAAGATGTGCGAAAAAAATGGTATTGTTTACCAAAAACCACTTTCCTTGTGGGCCCCACTCTAATGCTTTGTTTGTTTAACTGGACCTTAGGAATAGCGTTAACACCTTTGCAAATTTTTTGGCAATACATCACTTTAATGAAACTCTTTTGTACCCATGTGACAACCTTCAGAACATTATAACAAGGATTTCAAACCAAAGTTAATTTCAATGCGAACTCATATCATCGCATCGCATCACATTGCAAAGACAAACACTTGCCTATTCCTTTTATGTTTCACCGATTGCGATATGCGATCGCATTGCAATATCGATAATCGCAACTTCACATCACTTCTTCATTACTCTACCCGCCGATTGTGATGTGCGCTCTTCTCTCCTCCACTACCTCTCTGCTTCTTTGCTGCCTTTGATTCAGTTCACTGCCTCTGTTGGCTGCCCTCACTGCCTCTACTTTTATTCGCTTCCTTTGCTTTATCCGTTGCCTCTGTTCCTTGTCTGCCTTGCTGCCTTTTCTACCTTTTCTGCCTCTGCTTCAATTCGTTGTCTCTGCTTCTTGTCTAATGCTCTCTCTACTGCCTCTGCTTCTTCCTAGTGTTTGAGCTGCCTCAGTTGCCTCTGCTCCTTGTCTGCCTTACTTCTTAGCTGCATTCGCTTCTTTGCTGCCTCTGCTGATAGTCTAATGCTGCTCCTTGCCTTTCTACTGCTCCTCTTCCTCTCTTTTATGCTTTCTTACTATATAATTTCTTGATATGCTCCTTTTATTTATTGCTGGTTCTTCTCTGCTCCTTTTCCTTAGTTCAGGTGCTGCTCCTTTGTGCTCCTTTTCCATCAATGACAATATTTCCAATAGAAACTATTTTTTTAAATCGCTTTATATGCTAAGTGGAATGAGGAAAAACATATAAGGCATGAAAAAATTCCATCTCATCATAAGTCTAATGCAAGTTACTTCCCCTAAACACATGATTCTCTTATTGATGATTTCTCATGCTCAATTTCTTTATTTCAAATAACTCCCCCAAACACATGTTACTTCTTTTAATATTGCAGCTATATCTAAGCTTATTCACTTCTACTCTCTTCGATATCCTACCATACAAAAATCCTTGAATGAATTGGAAAACTACCTTCATTCCTTTTGAAGGACATTATTGAAGAGATGAGGGAGACGTCACTCCCATCTTTTCCCTTAAATACTCAAAGGGATATCAAGCAAGAATCTTGCTGAATATATTATGTATTTTTTTCTTTGTTGATATGAACTCCAAACTTACAATCTAATCATTCACATGTTCTTTGAGAAAATGGTACTTAATGGGTATATGCTTAATCTTTAAATGAAGAAAATAATTCTTGTATATACATATATCATTGGTATTATCACACAAACTATGGTAATTGGTGCATCATACATTACCTTCATGTCTTACAATGTCTACTTCATCCACAAAATCTAAGTGGAACACATAGCAGTTATTACGTACTCGACTTCAGCTTTGGACAAAGAGATAGATGTCTACTTTTTTCTTAAATCAAAATCTATGTATTCAATTAAGGAAAATATCTGACTCTTTGGATACCATAGACAAAATTCCATTGTGGCTTTTCAATATTTGAAAATTATTTTTGCAACCAATAGGTGACTCGCTTTAGGGGCTTATTGATACCTTGAAACTACACCAACATCTTGTGTTATGTTTTTCCTTGAGTCTATTAGGTACAAAAGGCTACAACTCATTGATCTGAACATTGTTTGATTTACCTCGCGTGGTTTATCATCTTTGCTTACCTTACGTCCATACCAAACTTTTTTATCATCTCCTTGAGGTATATTCCTTAGGAGAAAAGAATTCCTTTTGTTTGTTGTGATATCTTCAAATCAAAGAAGAAGTATAATTCTCCTAGCTTTGACCTTTCGAGCTCATCTTGCATTTTAGATGCAAATTTTTGGCTTAGCATATTTGCATCACTTCCAAAAATTATGTCATCAACATAACCAATAATGAATAAAATATTTTCATTTTCAGACTTCATATACAAATTAGTATCAAATGTCTCTCTTTTGAAGCCTTTCTACAAGAAGTGTTTTTCTAATCTTGAATAGCATTCTCTCGGTGCTTACATTAGCCATAGAAAATATTTCTTAAGTCCACAAACATCATTTATATTTCCTGACAATTGGAACCCTTCATACTATTATATATAGACTTACTCTTCAAGTTTTCCATTTATAAAGGATAATTTCATGTCCATTTGATAAAATTTGAACTTCTTGTGACAATAAAATCCTAAAAGCATTCTTTTTGCCTCCATTCTTGTGACAAGAACAAAATTTTCTTCCAAGTCTACTCCTTTAATCGAGGGATTCCCTTTGCATACTGATCTAGCCTTGTTCCTTATAACTTGTTCTTCATCATTTAACTTGTTCATAAATACTTTTGTGACAATGACACTTTCATTTATCGGCCTTGAATAGATTCTTAAGTCTAATTTTTCTCAATCTCATCTAACTCCTGATTCAAGGAACTTATCCAATGCTTATATTGACTTCCCTAAGAGAAATATTTGGGTTAATTCATGGATACCATGGAAATATGTGCTTCACTAGAAGCACTTATTATATTTATTCTAGTTTGAACTCCTTCTTCCTTATTTTATTTGCAAGGTGATTCTTTTTTGCATACCTTGAAGGGGTTTTTTTATGAGATCATGCTGCCTCTTCTTCTTTCTTCTTCATCATGTTATTCATCTTCATATTCATTGATGATCTGATTAGGTGGGTTGATATATCTTGTTTTATTTCTTTTAAGAGGTGAATATTCATCCACCTTCACATCAATGATGTCAACGATCTTGCACAATATTTTATTATAACATATATAGCCTATGCTATTATTTGAATATCTTAAAAATATGCCTTCACCAAATTTGGCATTGAACTTACCCATATTTTCATCATTAATATTGATATAGCACTCACTGCCAAAGACCTTGAAGTGCTTGATTGAGGTTGGTTTTCCATACTGTAACTCATAGGGAGTATTGCCACTAACTTTCTTAAAGTGTGCTTTTTTAAAAATATGAATTGTTGTATGAAAAATTCAACCCAAAAGGTGTTTGGAAGATTTCTCTCATCTAACATTGCTCTCAGATCCATTTGTTAATATTTTTTTACTTTCTACTACTCCATGTTACTATGGGGTGTTTTAAATTGAGAATTCCCTTCTTATTACATGGAGTATTCACAAAAATCATCAAATTCATTTGAGGTAAACTATCCACCTCTATCATATATTAGGCATTTTATTTTATAATCAGTTTTTTTTTAGTGAAGGCTTTGAAAACTTTCAACTTATCAAATGCTTTGGATTTATATTTTAGTAACCCAAGTTAGCCCGGTATAATCATCAATAATTAACATAAAATATTTTCTTTAGGGTCCACATATGTTTGTATGAACTAGTTGTAGAGGTCTGGTTGATGATTTTCTCTTGTAATTGAAAGGTGTTTCAAACTTACATAAAAAAATGACATGATTTGCAAAGTGTATTGTTTGGCTTCGAAATATTTTTCAAATCCCTTACAACTCGTATTTTGCTAAGTTTCACCATATGATCAAAGTTTAAATGTCAGAACCATTTATGCCAAAGCTTTCCTTCCTCAATTTTCCCCATGGAGTACTTCTCATTTTCCTCATTGATTATTTACACATTACATGGATTTCTCACAACCTTTGCTACTATTTTCCATGTATTTTTTGTTTTTATTTCACATCCTTTGGAGTGAAACGTGAAATCATACCCTTGGTCACACATATGACTCACACTCAGCGAATTGTATTTGAATCCATCCACAAAATAACATTTTGAGCCTTGCCTCTTCATGGTCCAAGTTAATTATTCCTTTGCCCATGAATTTTCCTGGAGCATCATTGATAATGGTAACACTACCTTTCTTATCTTGTCTTAGTGACAAGAATTTACTCTTATCACCAATCATATGTTTGGAGCATCCATTTTTCAAATACCAATGGTTGCCTTGGTTCTAAGCATATAAGATAATGCCACATTATTCTTTCCTTTTAGCTCTTTTCTTTTCACATGCTATTTTTTATTTCACTTTCTTTATCTAATGGGTTGATATAATTGTGATTCCTCTACATTTAGCTACCTTATGCCTAAAATTGTGACAATTATAACATTCAATATAATCTAGTAATGGAAGTTTATTGCTTCGTGGATCATTGCTACTAGGATTTACAAATATGTTGTATGTATTCTTTAAGGATTGATAAGATTCATTTCTAATATGATTACCTTTAAGATATTCTCTATAGTGGACATACTTATGACCGAAATTTGTGCATGAGTAAAAGTAACTATAAAACATATTTTGATACCTAGAAGTAGATGGCCTTCAATGGAAGGATCATTTTATTCTTTGTTGTTTTTCTTGATGATGCCTCTTCTTATGTTTGAAGTCACTTTTATGTTTGTTTGAACTACTATAGTTTTCTCTCTTTGGTTGTTGTTGAATTTTACCAATGTTTTCCTCAATTTACTTCTTATCATTTCCTCTTCTTTGTTATTGTTGTGATTTATTATTTTCATTTCCATGGTTGTTACTCCCTTTGAGTGCTTCAATGTAGCTAATGGATTCTTTCCCTTCAAATTTCTTAGTGTTTTTATATCCTCCATAACTGGGACCCTTTTTAATGAGGGGATATATTTAAACACTTTGGATTTCAACCAAATTCTTGGATCCTTTAGCAAATCTTAGATTTTGGTTGAGCTAAGCTTGGGTCTTTTCTAATTCTTTTTAAATATAGATAACTTCTTCCTCTAGTTTCTCGCATTCCTTCCCTTTCTCTTTCAACTATTCTTAAAGAGTGTTTTAATATTATTGGCTTCCTATAGCTCCAAATTTAGAAGAATAATTGGTGATACTTCAGTTTCATCCTTTTCCTTTTCATAATTCATCAATAGCCCTTTCTACTTCTTGTTCTTTTTCATCATCCCTTTTTTTTTCTAGGGAACTAACTAGTTCTCCTTCCATATCTACTACAAGTTATTCTTCATCTAATTCATAATCATATTTCCCTTAATCTTGGTTTTATATACCCATAAGCATGAAATTATTCATTCCTTTTTCAGTATAAGGCGACTCATCCGCATACTCTAAGGTGTTATTGTCCTCTTGGGTATAGAAGCTCTTCTTATTTAAGTGTCTTTCCTTCCTCTCTTACACTTATCCTTTTATTTATTGTCATAATCATTTTTCTTTCTTATGTGGGAATTTACATGCATAGTGTCCTACTCTTCCACAATGGAAACATTTGAAAGGAAACTTACCTTTGTATTTTTAAAACCCTCTCTTCAATATTTTGACAAACTTGGATTTTTATTTATAAAATGCGTAGCTTGAGTCTTATTGATATTCTTTGGTCTTCTTATTAGTTTCAAAGGTTTCTCCCTTTGATGTAGATCTTCCTTTTTCAGTTTTCATTTCATAGGAAGTTAATGTTCCACGAAGTTGATCCTTGTTAATATGTTGAGATATTACTTCATCTCAATAGTTGATACTTTGGCATTGGATCTTGCATGAAGAGACCTTAATGTCTTTTGAACTACAAATTATTCCATAATTTCATCAAGTCCTCTTATGTTGTTAACTATTTCATTTTTATGAATACGTAATTTTTCTATGTCATCATCCTCATTCATCTTTAGTTATTCAAATTGCATCTTATAAAATTGGATTTTATCCTTCTTTACCTTGTTATCACCTTCATACCAATTCATTAGATTATTCCATATATCTTTGGTTCTATCATAGTGCATGACTTTAACAAATTAAAATTCATGCAATCCACTTAGTATTGCATTCATTATTTTAGCATTTTAAGAAAAATCAAGCTCGTCATCTTTATCAACCAATACATCTTGCCTTTTACAGTCATTCAACATTACATCCTAGGAATTTGCACCAAGGGACATTAGGTAAGTAGTTATTCTTACCTTACAAAATACATGATTTTTTTGAGTGAGTAGAGGATATTTGTTAGTGGAATTTTTATCCTGGTTGGCCATGTTTTAGATCTAGATCTACCTTCCAATTTTTAGATTGTTGTTGAAGGAACCTACTCTACTAATAATTGCTGGAAACTAGGAAAATACTGAGAGATGACGTGAATCATTATTTTTTAAATTTTAAGAATTTCATAGTCAATCAAACACATTCAAAAATATAGTAATGCATCAATGACACAAATCTTAAACACAAGATATTTAGTGGAAACCCATTTGGGAGAAAAACACAAATATGATTTTAATAGTAATGTAATTGCAAGCACCAAAATCAATTTACACTAAATTTTGTACGAACCAACTCCCATTTTGATACAAGTACCCACTTGATAAAAGAACTAACTACCACTATTTGCAGGCATCAAACCCCTGATATTTATAGGAACCAACCCGAAGGAGACACAATTCCCCTAATATGCAAGCACACACTTGATTTAGCCACTCAAATCCCTCTTTCATTCACTTTCAAACTTAGATATATGGCTCTTTAACTAAATTTCACTCATATATCATTCTTTATCTACGAATATGTTTTGTCCCTATGATGTTTATCAATTAACTCCTCAATAATTTAGATCTACAATATTCCACTACACAATAACTTTAGATCTTAGAAATTCTACACTTTTCAACCTATATTCAGCACACTTCATCCATCTCTATCTTTGATTTGTAACAATTGCACACAAATTCTCCATCTCTCTCTTCTTGTTATATCTTAACAATAGCTCTTATTTTTTTGATAGCACTCTCATTAATTAATTTTCACGGGACTACTCTAGATCTAACATTGTTTTTGTTTCTATTTATAAATGCATATCTTACACATTTGTCTAATTTGGACTTCTTTTAATTTCAACCCTATAATTTTTTTTGCACCTAAAAACAACAATTTTTCGAGTGCCCCGTCTCTATCCTTATCACTTAATATTAGCTCCTCATGACCAATAGTAGGAACCATAGTCTTAAACTTTTTTAGGTACCGAGGGTTGTGCTTCTCTTCACGCATTACTATGGCTTGGTGGTTGATCGTTTATGGGCCTATTCCCCACAACACTTAAACCTTAGTGCCATATGGGCTCAAGCTATGAATATTTTCTTTAATCGTGCTCACCTCCCATATATTGTAGGCCAATTTCTTCATTGGTTCTGAAACTCTTGTACCTCGGTGACTTGATATACGGTACCTTCAATTGACAATGCTACACTTGATGGAAAATTATTTTTCTATCAGCCTGTTGCTTTCCTCCCATCAGCCATTGACCGATTTTTTATGATTACAACCTTCTCCAAATAGGAAATCCAATGGATGGAAATGCCACTTTATTTTTTTATACAGATGTCAAAAAGTTATGCATCTATCAACCACCATTCCTTGTTTTGCGAGCTTGGAAACCACTAACCATTAGCTAAGTTTGTCATTGTTTTGAAGTTTCGATGGCCCAGTGTCGTAGTAAACCATTGAGGTACCTGATTAGCCCTATCATTGCACCAAGGAAGTTGCAAATCCTAAGGTCTCCTCAACTTCAATTATCAACCTAGGGTTCATACAAACTTGGAGGTGGCAATGTTATATGAACAACATGTTAGGTTCTACTCATGTCACTCCAATTCATGAAATCACTACAGAGACCACTCCTCTAACTAATTACAGTGAAAACTTCTTATGAAAGCATTAATTAACATTATTCTAACTACAAAGGTGAAAACGTCATTCATCAAATGTAAATGAACGTGATTCTAACTACAAAGGTGAAAATTTTATTCATCAAATGTAAATTCTACTTGAGATTGCATGAGGGAAAGAAAAAGATAATATATTTACAAGAATAAAACAGACTACTCTACTTTCCATTTATCAAATGTAAATTCTACTTAAGATTGCATGAGGGAAAGAAAAGGGTAATATATTTACAAGAATAAATCATGCTACTCTAATTTCAGACTTGATTTAAATCAATAACCTACTTTTCATGCATCATTTATCTACTCATAATTTCTTGAAAATGAGGAATCCAATATTTAACATGCCTATGAAGAAAAGTATTATTTATAACTTTTGTTTGATAAATGATGGTTGTAGCAATGGAAGCATGAGGTTGGAGTGGCCTAGAGCCTTCCCTAATCATCAAAGCATAGTGTGGGGGTTACATTCAACTTAACTATGCTAGAGTCAAGGTTTGGAGAAAAATTAGTTGAAGAAACCAATGTGAAATGACTGCTACAGGAGGTCTTGTATTTCTACAGGAGTCCCTATTTTGCTACAGGAGGTCCGAGAGATTTTTAAGGAAATAAATGGTGTATTGAAGGTATAGGAAGGTTGATGAAAGTAGAAAGAGGTGAATGAAGGGTGTGGGATCCCCTTGGTCAAGCCTACTAGCCCTCAGAGGCCTATCTTGCACCAAAGTTGATGCCTATGGTGTCCTTCCTATACCACAGCAGAGTAAATTCAGAGAAAGAATTTGGAAGCGAGGTGAGGTACCTAGGAGGAATATGAAACAGTCCAATTGGGTGTGGAAAGGTGTTCCCACCCCTGAAAACTATCCAAGTACATACATCAAATGACCAATAATGCAGAGAGATAAATTATCGAGGAAAATATGAGTTGAATTTACTAGGATCTATTTTATCCTACAACACTACCCTAATTTCCAAACTAATGATACCAACCTCTAAGTTTTGTAAACTTGACATGCAAATGGATTACAAGTGACATTTATCAATTTCTAATAAATCATAAACAAATATTTTTTGGTTGTGATTATGGATTTTTCCAATCACTCTTCCCACTAGAGAGGTGATAAGAAAGCCTGCAATCAGATTTTTTTATAATGTAACATCTACTGAAACAAAGAAATAATTGTAATACTTTGAAATAATAAAAATAAATAAATAAAAGAGAGGGGCTAAAGCCTATGGGTTGGGCCCAAACCCAAGGGTTTCATCCCTCCAAAACTAGCTCATATTTTGATCAATAGTAAACTTCTCATTAACAAAAAATGATTTTCACATACATCATGAAAAATAAGACTGAAAATTTCAAGCACTAGGCTCACAATAGATACTCTTAGTTTAAACCAAAATTCGAATCCTAATGAGACTTTCAGCTAGCTTATTTATACAAAAACAATTTAGGGGAAGCTTCCTTGAAAGGAGGAATTCTCCCCTCCAAAATCTCAAGATTTATGGATCGCGTTCCCTTTGTCCTTATCATGCACTTATAATTCCTCGACTGCTAGTAAATTCGAGTTGTTGGAGAGGATTATGTGATCTTAAGCCAAGTTAGGGAATTAGTGAGGTGGAAAATCTCCCTATATTATCTCTAGGTGTCTCCATCAAGCCCCTGCATGGTAAATATTTCCTAAAATTCTTCTTTGACATGCATATTTATCACATTATGCCATACAATATGAAAAACACCTTTTATTCTTCCTACTAATCATACTCTAACTAAAAATGTGAATTAATGTGAGAAAAGGAGAGTTTTAAGTGTTTGAGGATAGCAAAATGAGATTCAAAAGATACCTATTGATGGGACCCATCAGTACCCACATTCCATGTCTATGACAACCCTATTTGTTATTTCCATTGTAATTATCCTTGTCAATTGTAATTAATTGTGGAAATGTAAACACAATGACTGGATCTGAGGAGTAAACATAGATTCAAATTTTTGAAGAGGATTTTCTTGGGAAATTGGCTAAGTCAATGTTGTTTTTTTAATGGCCACCATATTTTTTACTGCGTTTTAATGGACTACATGATAGGTAGGGAAGTGGAGTATGGGCTTCATGAATGGAGGAAAAATCCATACCCCATTTTCCATTTCTTATGAGTTGCATTGTGTGGTAAACAAGAAAGATCCTTCAAGGGGTAGGTGAGGGAGAAAAGAGTCTATAAGAAAGGAGGAACTAGAGACAGAGAATCCATTCACATGATTTTGGTGAAAGCACGAGCTATGCGAAAGGGGGGAAACATTTACATGTAGTGGAAGTGTGGTGAATGTGTGGCAGCTTCAAAGATGGAGGTAGTGAGCTATGGTGTTGTATGTTTCGTTACACATACAGAAAATTGCAAGTAACATGTGGAATAGATGATAAGGTTGGGATAAGTGTTAGCATCGAAAGCATGGTTGAAAGGAAGAAGTGGACACACTATTCTTTTGGAATCCTACAAGGTGGAGTAAGTGGAACATGGTGTACTCTGGACCCCTCAGTTGCAAAGGCAAATCTATGTGTGTGTTTTCTGATATCTATGGTATTAGTAGATGTATTTCATTATGCCTCTAGATTCCTAGGTGAGAAGGTCGATACATTGGGATATATAGCCCTAAAAAAGGTGGTTTAGGCAGAGTAGTTTGTGGATTCTTGTGTGATCCATTGAATAGTGTTGGTTTTAATTTCCTTGAGCACTTACTCCTTAGACTATGAATCTACCTTAGGGGTGGTTAGTTGCAAGAAGGATTATAGTGCGATTGGCGTATTGTTGGGTTGAGAGTCGAATTCCCTCCTCCAATTTCCAGTCATTAAGCTATACATATAAGTGTACTAACTTGTATTATACCACATTATGAAAGTGAAATGATGTTGTTATGGATAATAATAATGCTTGTATCAACATTGTTTATGTAGTAAAGGTGTTATTCCGATTCTTTTTAATGAGATGTAATTACGAATGCTCCCATGGTTGTTTCTTGATATTAATTTGGGTTAATAGAGCTAATTACTGCTATGTGAATCTTATTGATGGCATGGCCAAGGTTATTATTGATTTTCATTTGTTAACTAATTTATGATGCATTGCAATTATTATCATTGAGTTAATGGTGTTTTGCAATGCCCAGTTGGGGTGTGGTATGTTGTTGTTATGCTAAATAGGCAGATTGTAATGCTAGGCATTGTTGGATGCTCTAATTCCTGGTAAGAGTCATGTACATAGGGTTTATTGAAAATGGTTTTGTGTCCAAAGTGATGGTTGAGCACTAGCATAGAAATGAAGACTTCAATTATGTAGGGAGTAATTTTCTAAGAAATGTTGTTCCTCATGGGAGCTTGAGTGTAGTGCCAAAACTCCCTAAGTTGTTGTTTGAGGTGACAGAATTGAGTTCAAAATGAAAGATTTATATTTTTAAGAAAGGTAATTACTAGACAAGATCATAAAGATAAAAAAAGCATGAGACAGAGAAATCCCCATCCTATGTCATGAAATATTCATGTTGCATCCTGCCGAGATGGCTAGGGATAGTTGTGAATGGAGGTGTAGGGTAGTAGAAGGTGTGAGATGAGGAGTTACCCATCACTTGTCAATAAATTATCGATCATGCCAAGGGAGTGTGGCATAGGTGTCACCGAGCCAGGGTGGATAGCATTATTGACAGAAGGTGGGATGCATGCCAAGAAATTGGTTCCCATCAATAAGCATAAACCTCTATGTCCCAAGAAACTAAGAAAGGTCCCCATAGGGTGGGGAATTTGTCATCATGGCAATAGACATATGTAGGTCTCAGGGGAGAAGGAAAAATGGATGTCCCAAGGAATGAATATTTCATGTTGGGGAATATATGTAAAAGTGTTAATTGACGTGGAATTGTGTTAAATTTATATAGACACGAAATTTTCTATGATTAATGCAATTTTACTTCAATATTTATTAGGTCTGATTCAATCTAGCAATCACATAAACTTGAAAGTAAAATTTTTATAGAACACAATAATAGATCAACAAATGATAAGCCAATAATATAGATTAGATTTTACAATTCTTGTAGTCCAACTCAAGCAGTACCCTCACAATAGGGTATTCTTCATGGAAGGTTAGGAACTTGACCTTCCCTAGGGGCTTCGTGAGAATATCCGTGACTTACTCATCAGTTCCTATATGATCAAGCCTTACAGTGCCTCACTGTACCATATCCTGGATAAAGTGGTACCTGATATCAAATTGCTTGGATTGATCGTGGAACATGGGTTTCTCATAAAGACAAATCCCACTCTGGTTATCACAAAGTATAACGGTGGTATCTAGCACATACCCAAATAGTTTACTGAAAATATTTCTCAACCAAACAGCTTCAAAATAGGCCATACTCACTGCAATGTATTCGGCGTCAGCGGTGCTCAAAGCTATCGACTTGTGCTTCCTGATCATCCAAAATATCAAAGCAGAACCCAAGGTGAAGCAACATCCAGATGTGCTCTTGTGGTCCACCACACTGCCAGCCCAATCAGCATCAATATTTCCATGGATTCTCAAACTCCCGGTAGTGTATCTCCTCCGATGGTTAATTGTGCCTCGAAGATATCTCAATATATTCTTGGCAAGAATTGAGTGAATGTGATGTAGCTCAACCATATATTGACTCAAATTTTTCACTACAAAACATACATTTGGATAGGAGTTCACTAACAACATCAAGGCCCCCACGAGCTGTCGATACTCGGTGGGATTTCCTAGCTCAGGCCCAGTAATGTTTCCAGACAACTTCTTAAATTTGATTTCCATCGGTGTCAACATAGAATTATAGTCCACCATACCAAATATCTCCAGTAGCTTAACGAAATATTTTCCTTAGGAAAGGAAAATATTGCCTGGCCTTTGCTAGACCTCCAAGCCTAGGAATTAATGCATCAGTCCTAGTTCTTTCATCTCAAACTCAGAAGCTAGTTCCCTCTTACACTAATGAATGAGAGGGTCAGCCCCTGTTAGGAAGATATCATCCACATAGAGAACTAGAATGAGAGGCCTTTATTTATCAACCTTAAAATAAAGGCTTGGAACAACATTACTTCGACTAAAGCCTAGCTTCATTAAGTAGATATCTATCCTATCATACCAAGCCCTAGGGGCTTGCTTCAACCCATAGAGGGATTTATTCAACCTGCATACATAGGTGTCTATTTCTTGGACTTCAAACCCTAGAGGTTGCTCCGCATACACCACTTACTTTATTGAACCATACAGAAAATCAGTCTTCACATCCATCTGATGGAGACTCCATCCTTGCATTGCATCAGGGGAAATAATAGATTGGATGGTGGTATATTGGATGATAGCTACAATTATATCATCATAATCTATGCCTTCTTTTTTAGAGAAGCATCGGGAAAAAAACTTTCCTTTTACTTTTCAACACTACCATTAGATCCATGCTTGATCTTATAGAGCCATTTCTAGGTGACAACAGATTTGTCCTCCGTTCTTGGGAACACTTCCCAAACATCATTTTTCATAATGGAATCAAATTCTTCATGCATAGAATCCTTCCAAACTTGATGCTTTACATATTATTTAAATGATCCAAGCTCAGGTTGTACAATTGTACTCATGTCTGCTACATACCCTTGGTATCTATTCTACTTCTTACTTTCACAGAATGTCCCCCTTGGGGCAATATGTCTCTTATAATATTTGAGAGTGTCCTTGAACCATGAGGGTATTTTTCTTGTTTGAAGGAGGTGGATAAATAGGATCCATAGGTCCTTCAACATCGGGCATCGGTTCATCCTTCGGTTCTCCTTGCTTCCTTGCTTCTTCATTTTCTTTGTCTTGCTTGGAGCTAGGAAAATTTCTTACATTCTTGAGGGCAGCCTCTTCGTCGAAGGTGACATCATGGCATATCTCAAATTCTCTTTGACTAGGCACATAGATTCTATATGCCTTCAAAGTTTCACTTTAGCCCACAAACATTCCTTTCTTTCCAGAATCATCCAGCTTGCTTCTCTTTTCTTTCAGCACATGAAAGTGAACAGGACAACCAAAAACTATAAAATGAGAAACATTAGGTTTCTTACTAGAGAATACTTATTCAAGAGTCTTGGAGTCCAAAGCACAATGTGGGCATCTATTTTGAATGTACACAACAGTGCTCACAGCTTCTCCCCATAGAAACTTTGAAATACATTGGTCATATAGCATGGCACAGTAAGCTTCCACAATGGTCCTATTATTTCTTTCAGCAACACCATTTTTCTCAAGTGTATACATAGTTGTCATCTCCCTCTTAATGCCAGCTTCATTGCAAAATTCATGGAATACATGTGACTCAAAGACCGACCCATTGTCGCTCCTCAAAAATTTGATTCTCTTCTTGGTTTGATTTTCCACCAAGGCCTTGAAGGTACGGACCCATTTGATGTTTTTTCATTCTTCTTCAAGAAATATATCTAGGTCTTGCAAGAAAATTCATCTGTAAAAGTCCTATAATAGGAAAATCCTCACAAGGATGTCATAGGTATCATACCAGATAAATCAGAATGCATCAACTGCAAGATATTAGTTGTCTTTCTGACACTTGAGGGGAATGATCCCATTGTATGCTTCCCTTCGGCACAACCCTGACATACACCTTCATGATCATTTTTAAATTCGGGCATCCCTATCACCACCTTCCTTCCTTCGGGAAGGGATTTGTAATGAAGGTGTGGAAACCTCTGGTGCACCTCCGGTGCCATAACTTTGTTTGAAGAGTTGTATCACATGACATATCCCCTAACAAACTTCCTCCAACCTGGTAGAGTTTATCAAGTCTAAAACCAATAGTAAGAGCTTCTTTGAAGTTATTCTTCCAGATGCGTACCTTTGCATCAATGAATGCCACCTTGAACCCTTTGTCTTCCATTGTCGAAATAGACACAAGGTTATTCTTCAAATCAGGTATGTAAAACACATCTTATAAATGGAGGACTTGACCTTGAGATATATGAAGGGTAACAATCCTTGTCCCTTTCATGGGATAGGTGAAATTATCTCCAAGGATAATTTCTAGATTTGTATCCTTCTCAATAAAATCAGAAAGGGCTTCTTTACAACCAGTGAGGTTCCTTGTAATAGATCTGACAAGAAAATGTATAGAAATGGATAATATGCCCAAGAAATAACACCATTGATGATAAAACTTAAGATCTTCATTAATATCAAAACCCTTGAGGTAGGGAAACACCATACATTCACTCCTTAAGGAAGGAGATCACTCCACAATCCATATGCTTTCCAATACAATAATCCTTGACATCTCTCAATGGAGAGTCTCTAGCCTCTATATAGGTTTCATCCATGCAATACCATGGGTAGTTACCATGGGTCTCTCAATACCATAAATCCAATACAATGGGCTTATCACTTTATTCCCTAGCTACATGTGGTCCCTTACATAATGTGGGTTAACCACTTTATTTATTAACTATGGCCCATTTATTTATCATTCTTATATTATTACATCATATTATTCCCTTGGGTACCTCCCTCTATAGCCTATATTATCCCCCCTATGTTTACTACATTGCACCCCCCTTAAACATGTTTCGTCCTCGAAACATGAGAAGAACACAAATAATAAGATCTACTCAAAAGAGTATTCCACTGGTACCATTCACATGCATCTAGCCATCCAAGATAATGGTGAACACTTGATCTAGCTGATGCCTCGCTCGCTTGAGATGGAAGCGGTTTCTGGTGGTTCTTCTGTGTTGATGTGTTGTTAGTGGATCGTCGCACCTCTCTATGTGTCGTCCAGGGATTGTTTTCCTTGTTGCTAATTTGTTTCCACCTTGTTGGTTGTTGTCTTGCTGGGTGATGTGGGTGGTGATATGTTGAAGCTTTAACTGATGTAATATCTTTCATTAATTCCTCCATTATTGGTGATGGAGTGGTCTCTGGTTCTTTTGTTGGTACTTGCTTTGATGTCTGTGTTTAGCTGTCTATCATCAAAGGCTCATCATTTGATGTGTCTGTGTCATTATATATTTCTGCTTCTTCCTCCCTAGTCTCTGCATGGTTCCTAATGCAAATATCGTGCAATGGAATTTTCTTCTTTTTTATACCAGAGCTTCATGAATTTCTTTTGCACATTAAAATTGACAGTACCAACAAATTCCATCCAAGGGTGTCCCAAAACAACAGCCATATCTGAATCATAAAAATCATAATGCAACACATACTTATCCATATAAATCTTCAAATATTTATAAATTTTAACATCTTCATTATCAACCTGTGTGTTTTCAATATGCTTTGCTGGAACTTGCAATTTTTTAGCCAAATTCACATAGATACAATTATGCTTGCAACTAGGAATGATAGACACAATGATGTTCTCTTTTTGAATACTTCCATGAACCCGTAATATGGAAATATTAGTATCAAATAATTCTTTATGGATCTTACTATCCTTCTTTCCAGCTTGAGACCACTTGTCCAAAAGGACTTTTTCAAGTTTTTTCTCGGGAAGTTTCCTCACTGAGTTTTCAAGTGATGTCCACCGTTTATTTGCTTCATCTTTCATATGAAGCCCTATAGAGCATATCCAAAAAAATTTGTATTCAGCCTTTTGATATTGTAAAAAATCTTCAATAGTAGGGCCATCATCTTTTCCTGTAAACTTCATCTTGCGAGAACCTCTAAAACAAAGTAAGGGTTTTGAAGAAAATCACTTTGGAAAAAATTTAAAATGGACATTACTTGGTAAATATAACTCAAAATTTTTAATATACCTTGTTTTTGGAAATGGAATAGTCATTCTACATCTATCCATGTGACTGAAATCCCGATCTAGGTACTCTGAAAACACAGATCTGTGCTGCAACAGTCCCGCCGTCACAAAATTTCTAAAAAAATGGTCGATTTTAAATCAATGACAACTCCCTCATCCGGACACCGATTTGACCGATTTGTTTTTTGAGATTGGGTTTTTTTTCAAGGGGAGCCCATATCTATAATTTTTTTCTGAAATTATGCACCAAAATCTACAAAATATGTTAGGAGAGCTGCCGTATACAAATTGTCGTCAAAAACATTTCTGCAACACATCTAAATTTAAATCAACGATATCTCCCTCATCCGGACTCCGATTCGACTGATTTTTTTTTTTAATTGGGTATTTTTGTGCAAGGAATCCATATCTTCTATTTATTTCTAAAAATTTTGTGCCAAAATTTTCATATATTCTTTGCAAACTCGCCGCCCAAAAATTTCCTACAAAAAATGAAAAAACAAATCTCCCAAACTCTGCCCAAGAAAGTGCTCTGATACCACTTGTAATATATATGACAAGAAAATATATAGAAATGGATAATATTCCTAAGAAATAACACCATTTAAGATAAAACTTTAGATCTTCATTAATATCAAAACCCTTGAGGTAGGGCAACACCACACATTCACTCCTTAAGGAAGGAGATCACTCCACAAGCCATATGCTTGCCAATACAATAATCCTAGACATCTCTCAATGGAGAGTCTCTAGCCTCTATATAGGTTTCATACATGCAATACCATGGGTAGTTACCATGGGTCTCTCAATACCATACATCCAATACAATGAGCTTATCACTTTATTCCCTAGCTACATGTGGTCCCTTACATAATGTGCATTAATCACTTTATTTATTAACTATGGCCCATTTATTTATCATTCTTATATTATTACATCATATTATTCCCTTGGGTGCCTCCCTCTATACCCTATATTATCCCCCCTAGGTATACTACATTCCTTGAAGTAACACTATCAATCAACCAGACATCAAGGGTGTTGGGAGGATATGTAGTAGAGAGGGTAAATACAATAATAAATTCATTTTTCTTATTATCAAAAACATTAGACTCATCATACCTATAATTTATTGACCTCTTGAAAGGTTTCCCATTTCCACTACGATCAAAGGGAGCCTTCCTTTATCCTATTGTAATTCCCCCTAGAGTTGTTGTTGTTGTCATCCCTGGGAGAGTCCCTTGTTTTAGGGCACTCTCTTGCATAGTGACCAAACTTGTTACAAGTGTAACATCTTCCCTTAATTCCTTTGGGCCCCGCTCTTCCATAATTTTGATTTATTGTACCACCATTGTTCCTCTTCTTTGCATGAGCGGTGAAGGCAGTAAGGTCACCTCCATTTCTATTAGAGGGATGATCTCTCTCCATCATTCTTGTCTCCTCTTGAGTGCATCTTGTAAATATTTCATCAAAATCAAGAATCAAATTATTATTAAGAATAATGGTATTGAATACATACCAATCACATGGGAGACCTCCAAGAGCAATGAGAACCAGTTCTCAATCAACTATTTCTTCTCCAATAGCTAGAAGATTGTTCCTGATTTTAGTGAGCCTCATAAAATAGGATTGAATGGATTCATCCTTGCCCTTCTTGATACTCTTCAATTGATTCTTGAAGAAAAGAACTTGATTAGAATTTCTAGCCCTGAAAATGCTAACCAACTTATGATACATCTTTTTATATGTGCTCATCTCAGAAACATAAGCAACCAGGCGCTTATGAATATGATCTCGAATAATCATCTTTTCTTTGATTTCACCTTTTTCTATACTTTGTCTTTATGGAAGAAGGTGCCTTTGATGGAGGCTCATGAATCTTCCCCTACACATATTCCATGAAATCTTGATCTTATAATTCCAAATCCAAGGACATATTCCATACATGATAATCAGACTTATCATTCAATTTATCATCAGAATAGGAGGCCATTGGTTAGGATTTCTTCTTCGGTGATTGATTTTCACACTATTTTGGGCTTTGTCTTCACCTCAACTCTGATGCCATGTTAAATTTAGAAAGACATGGAATGTTCTATGCTTAATGCAATTCTAATTCAATATTTCTTAGGCCAAATTCAATTTAGCAATCACATAAACTTGAAAGGAAAATGTTGATAGAACACAATAATATATCAACAGAATACAAGCCAATATTATAGATCATATTTTACAATTCTTCTTGTCTAATAAGGATATAAGACGGAGTGCATTACGACAGTGAACAAGATGCATCAGCCAACAAAGTCTTTCTCAACATCAAATTAGCCAACCCTCCAAATGTCACACACATCCCTCAAAGACAACTCATCAAAATTTAACGATGTTCAACAAAAAATCAATGCAAAAAGTTCAACGTTGTAGTTTTAGGGCTTCAGTCAAAGTCAATTTTCAACCTCAATTTTTGTGCCCAGTGATACGATCTTCAAAAATTAACCACATTCAATGCTGGTCAATGCACCAGAAATCAACCCTAAAAATAGTCTGCAAATTTTTCTAGCTGCAACTTCGTACGTGTGAGAGAGAGAGGCCTCCAAAGGCTTATCGAACCAATCAAATCACAAGAGAGAACGTGTGATGAGTTGATGAGAAAAATTATCTCCAAGTCTCTCCAATTTATATCCGTCAGTGAGCATGTGTGACACATCTATTAGGCTTGTGAGCCTACATTACAAATTTGGACGACCTTGCACATGTGTGGAAAATCAAGTCAAAATATATGTTCTGCTCATCCAAACAAGATGATCCTTAAATCAATCTTGCACCTCTCCGAAAGAGGAATCCAACAAAAATATGATCATCATCACATGGGTAGTGCAACCTATATTTTGAACCTAGTTTCCCAAAATTAACAAATGGTCACCATTCAACCATAACCCTTATAATGGGAAATCATTGAAATACAGGAAGGGACAGGATCAGGTGGGACCCTTAACTAGGTTTAGGTGGAAGGATTCCACTCAGGCATATGAGACATATGATTGGGTGACACATGGAGTTGGTCATTGATTCCACCTAGCATAGGGAATTTGCATGGAATTAACAAGAATTCAACATGACCTGGATCCATATCACTACAAATTGTAGGCACCGCAGGGGTTCCATGTTTCAATTTGTGGTGAGGGCGTGGATGATGGATTTAGAGGAGGAGAAAAAAACCATATGATGGAGAATCATTCCATCACATGACACCGATTTTTTTTTCATACCATGGAAACTGGGGAGCAGAATGCTCTTGCTAGTTGAGTAAGGCATGATGGCATGAATGCATAGTTTCACTATAATGTGGAAGGTATCACAGTGGACCCCTCTTAAGCTGGAAGTGCCATGTGTATGTCACATGGTAGGTTTCTCGCTGATGTGTCAAGGGTCCAAGAGGGTTAAATTAACATTTTCATATCTTCTAATTGAGGAATTGAGTCATGGTAAATTTTATGTCATTGGAAATATTTTGAGTGTTTATGAGTTGGATGTGATGGTGTTTCCCAAATTTTAATGTGCCAACTTTGGGAAGCAAGGAAATTTTGTAACCCTGTTTACATGAATAAAACTATAGAGGTTGGGTTAGATTAAATGCACACCTCCCACTATGCTTGAGGAAGTGCAAGGGGTTGGGAGGGAGCGTTACAGAGTGGTATCAGATCATGGTTCAACATTGAACTTGAATGGGCTCAGAAATAATTATATTTGGAGATATGTTGCAAAGTTAGTCCTTAGAGGTTGCTTGTTTGTCATGTGTGTATGCTAATGTGTGTGCACATCCCATCTTTCAAAAGAAAATTGATTGGAAGTATATATTTCTAATTTTTTATTTTGTTTCTAACTAGCATACTAACATGGAAATTTTTGTCTCATATAACCTTACATCGATGGCCTTATTTCAATTAATAAAAGGTGTTGAAATGTTTAGTTATATTTTAATTGGCTAAAAATTATGTGTATATAATAGCGCAAAAGAAAACACCAAGATAGTAAGGTAATGAGTAGCAAAATGGTGCATCACATCCCCAATAAATTCCACCAGTACCAGGAAGAAGACTCAATTTTCAAGAGGGTGCAGTAAGACTCTCCTAATTAGATTAACAACCTTATAAGAATAAGATATTAGCTAAGAATTTACAAGGATAACCAATAAATATTTATTGTGTCTCAGGTGAAGCAATCAAAAGTAAATGCCATCATATTGTAAATCCTGCCAAAATTTCATGGGAAGAGGTACCATGATTTGGGTGTTAGCCACCTAAGGAGTAAGGGTAGGAAAATTCCCTTGCGACTTGGAAGGAATGAATTGAATACTAATGGTGTGGAAGAAAGTAGGTCAAGGAGGGCTCATATATATATAAGAAAATATACAATGAGAGGTCGAACTCCAATTAGTACTCCAAGGAGAAGAACATACAGTCACAAGAAATTGTCTAGTGCAACCACCAAAAGGCACTGTCAGCAGAAAAGGAGAGGAAAAAATGTGATCATAGAGGAGTTTAAAATGGAAAAACCTCCTACATTTTATGGAGAGGTGAATAAGGTGGATGAAGTAGAAGCAAGGTATCTAGGAATGAAGAAATATTTCAAAGTACATGATTACTATAAGAATATGAAAGCAAGAGTGTCCATATTTATATTGAAGGTAAAATTTTATATCTATTGGTAATACCTAAATAATGTTAAGAAAAATCAAGAGGAGGAGTTTCTTTGGAATATATTTGAGAGATATTTCAAGAAAAGTACTTATATTAAAGGTACTATGATAGAAAGGCCAAAGAATTTTATGAGCACAAAATATGGTAGTTGACAGTTGATCAATACACACCTAAATCCATGGATGAATTTAGGTATGTACCCTACCTTAAGGATGAGAAGGAAAAGATTCATAGATATCTCAATGGGTTTCCACAAAAATTTATGGATATAATATATTTTGAGGAGCCACAAACTCTATAGGATGCCATCCAGAAGATGAAGCATGTCTATGAACATAAAAAGCATTGGAATAAGTTCCATATTGATTGGAAGTAAAAAGCAAAGCCCAACTTTAAATGAAAAGGGGAGAAAGCTACAAGACAACAATTCGGGGGAAAGAACATGAATTTTACCACTCCTAATAAGGGAGAATTTCAACATAGATCCGTTATTGTGGTAGAGATTAGTTATCTCACCCTATAGGAGAGGAAATCAAGAGTATCAGATGGGAACCTATGAAGTACTGGGCTTTGGAGAAAACCATAGGAAGAGAGATTGTCCTCAATGGTAGAATAATGTCCTAATAATGTACAATTCCCAGGAAGCGAAGACAGTGAATGATGTGGCTCAAAGCATACATTTCATCTTTGTGGCATTGGAAAATAGCTATATCGATCACCAAGCCTTGTTAGAAATAATGGAAACCAGGACACTACTGAGAGGGGGGTGAATCAATAGTGTGATCAAATTATACAACTTTTTTCCAATTTATACTTTTCAATCACTTTAGCAAGTACTCATGTAATCACCACCATAAATCAATCATGAAAACGATAACATCATAACCATTTCCATACACATGTGCAACATATATATAATACATCAATCCTCTTTTCATTACTTTTGAAAATAAAATCTTCAAATTTTCTATTATATCAATGTCCCACAAACTCCAACTTGTAGGTTTATCAGCTGCTACTGAAAGGAACTTCTATCCTTGCTTGTATATAAGCTACCACTTAAAGGGACTCCTTACCCTACTCATTTATTAGTTTTAACTAAAAGAAACTATTTCCCCTACTTATTTATCATCCATTTCTAAAAGGGACTCTTTCCCCTACTCCTTTATCATCCACTTCTGAAAGAGACTCTTTCCCCTGGAATGCGAGATACCACTAGCTAGCCCTGTTGATCCATATTTCATCCGTTTTCAAACTAGAATCAATAGGCCACTTCTTTTGATAAATAAAATAAAATACTCACCAAAGCCACCATTAAAACACCCTCATTAATCTCTAATTACTGAACAAACACCAAACACACCAACAATCACTGATTACTGATCAAGCCTTCCATACACACCAACAACATCAATCCTTACACCAAAACAAAAATCACCAACTCATATTTTTCCTTCTTGACACCTTTCAAACACCAAAATTGGTCTTTGATTCACCCTCGATTCTTAACAACACTATGCATCTCATTGCACCAATAGCCTCTCACTCACACTCACAACCAAAGTAGTTGCATTGTTGCACACACTTATTGGAAATCAGAATTATGCTTATAAATAATTTTGGACTGATATTTTTGGTTATTGAATTTTATTTATATTTCATTCATTCCTCATGCATAAATATTTTTTTTTTTCCATGTCCTAATTCAATTAAATCTTTTGAATGTGCTCTCCAAGTATTCAAATACTCCTAACCTATTTTTTTAAGAAATTCTGAGTTAAAATGCATAAATTTGTTGTTCTAGAATTTTTACAGGATTTAGCAAAGGTTATTCTAAATTTGGTTAAACTCCAATTTTAGCTTAACTAATAAATATGCCTTCAGATATTTCCATGTTTCTAGTGGCGATACCAACTCATTCATGTCTCCTATTTTAACTTTTAGTGTTGCTGGTGAATTCGGTATAAAAGACAAATTTATGTTTCCAACTTATTCATCCAAATATAATATATAATGAAAAAAATCATGTTTCCAACTTGTTCATACATTAGGTTCTAAGCCTTTCCTATAAGCCCAAAAACCTTCAAAGTTTTCAACTCATCCATAAGCCTGAAGTCCTTAACTCATGGCCCAAAGTTCTTTTATAAAAACCATATATTTGCTTCAGGCCCGAACACTTCCTATAAAAATGCTACTTAACACTTCCACTTGGGCTCCTTTGTAGTATATACCAAAGAGCCTTTTTATTAATTTTCTTCCATGTAAAAGTATCAGCCCAAACACTTTATAAAATGCTGCATAAAACCATGTATAATACTTCACTCATCCCCTTTTCACCTTAAGCCACAAGGGCTTTACTTTGCACTGAAAACTCCTCTACACTCATGGTTTCAATTCATTCATAACACCATGTCCTGGCACTCTTAGACCCAAAGTTCTTAATCCTCCAATGTTCTTTTTGAAAAATATTCCAGGCTACTCCCTCTTGGATGAGCTGTTATGGTATATTTGTCACTAGGCCAATAAAAATGCTTCCCACTTCTCTATTGTCGATATGTTTTCCTAACACTTTGGATAACCACTCCAACAAGTAGCTCAGTTACATTTGGAAATACCACCAAACAAAACTTTCTCCAAAGGTTAATTCACCAATATTTCTCTGTTACTTTGAATTTTAGGGGTACTAACTTTGACTGGGAATAACTTGTGATCCAAGAGGCCTTTTACGGATTTCCATATACCACTGGGAAGATATTTTAGAGATCTATCCATCTAAGTGGGTTCCAATTTCATTTGAGGAAATCTACTATATAATAAGCAACTCCAAATTTATTTTCATATTAACAAATTACCTCCACCACTATTCTTCACCATTCTGCTTGGAAACATTTGAGCTTTTCCTTTTCCACACATTTGCAAATATTCCTTCTTCTTGCAATCTTCTATTTTTTTTCCATTTCATTTCCTTTGATCTGAATACACTGCCATTTACAATACTTGTCCAACACCTGTGGGAAAAACAAGATATCAATACTTTACATCAATTACTTGACATAAATGACCACCTCCTTTGACAACATATTCTAACAATATCCCATCATCTTCTTTTCCTTTTCCTTCATCCTCATCACCTTTTACATCAATGATAACATATTTATAACAATATCCCCCCTTTGAAATTTATGGAAACACCATGATATAAAAAAATAACATCACCAATAATCAAACAAAGATAAGTGTACTTCGCTTATTTTATCTTCTTCTTTATGGATGTTGATCCCCCTATGATGCACTTTTCCTTTATGTAAAATTTCTTTGGTATACTTATGTTGTTGGAATTCTCATTTCAATTTATCACCAACACTTCTACCCATTTTTATTTCAGATACATCTCCCCCTTTTACATCAATGGAAAAGATACCAACATGCTCCCCGTGTCAGCAATCTCCCCCTTTCTTATCAATCAGGTGGATTTGTCAATCGGTTCATGTTATACTGCAAACTTCAAGTATCTGTAATGTGATCCAAGCACCTTCCTTTCTATCCTTTGAAGAAGATTGAGTTGATAGGAGTAATTACTCCAAATATATGTCTCAATTAGTCAAGATGGATCTCTTGCTAAAGTAGCACATGCTTGTACAACTGAGTCATAAGAAAAATCATGTCTACTGGTTTAAGTCTCAACTAAGCTTACATTCATACTATGCCTCTTCCTGGAAACATATTATTGAACTCTAGTAATAACATTAACCTATCCTATGTTTTAATGACACTTTCAGCTTGTAACAGATGAACAATAAAGTACAACACTTGGAAGTTCATATATGAAAAACATAGAGAGACCCTCACCAATGCATGCCTAGCCCACCAACTCGGAATATACTCTAATTGATAGACTTATAATGGAAATAGACTCATGAAATTCAACTTGACTCAACATGAACATTAACAAAATTCAAATAAGGAATATTTCACCAACACTTGGAATGGAAATTTCATACTAACAACATGAATACCACACTCCGACTAAAATCTAATGATAGTTAATACCAATTGATAATACCTTTGAGATACCAATAGTTTGATTGATTCCATTGATACTGGTTGTTAAGAACTTGATAATTGAGTGTTATCCCCCTATTATCATGTTATTCTCATCACAAATCTGATGCTAGATACCAGTTACTAATATAATATTCTGGAATCATCACAACGGTCATACATTCATCATATTTTCAACTTAATCTCTAATATCTTAGGTAAAATTACAATTCAAAAAACACTAAGAACCTTTGTCTTTAATTCTTATCCTTAAGAAAAAAACAATTGATAGCAATTTATGATACCAATTGTTAATAAAATTATCTGATATGAAAATCTAAACTTGAATATATTCTCCCTGCGGTTATACTCCTTCTTTGGCACTAGTAATTTGTAAAAATACTTGCACGAGACAAGGAACCTTCATCATTTACGTTATATAATTATCATCTATACTCATTATTTAAGTCTGATTTGGAATTAAATAAACCATAATACTCAGCAAACACTAATCTCATTCAACTATATAAAATAAAGAAAAAAAAGTGGCATACTTCCCTTATATTTTAGATGCATTACTTGGCATGATCCTTTTTTCTTTTTGCATATGTCCTTTTTGGATTCACTTGAAGCCGACCTATTATTTTTAATGAAGAGGAATAAGGTATCTACTCCCCTTGATTATATTATCTCCCTTTTTCTTCCATACATGGGTATGTTGAGATTTTACTTGGTCAACACCATGAGCTGATTGCCTGTGTTGATTTGGTACTCTTTCCTGATTGAGTGAATTTCTTCCAGTTTATGAGCATAAAAGCATTAATCATTCCTCTTGTTAGCACTAATTAAATCCAATCTGAAAATTACCTATTGCTCTTCTTTCTCACTATTTTTTCCTTCTTTCTTCCTATACTAGTTTTGAGAACATTGTGGGTTGTTGTTGCTTCTTTTATCTAATTGAATTATTTTCCTATTGCAAGTTATATAAAAGAGATCAACCACAATAATTCCAGACTCTAATCTACTAATATTATATTGATAATCTTCAAATACAAACAATAGTTTTGTTTCATCCATGCACCATACGACCTTCCTCTCTTATTATTGTTATAATATATCTTGTGCAGTTGTCCTTGTTGGCTAGTTTTCCTTGTTGGCTCCTAACATGATTCATACATTTGTTTGACTTGTTCAGGAAAGGAGGTGAATTATTTCCAATTTTTCATGTAGTTGTGTAGTGCCCATAATTTTTACACTTGCAACATTCAACATTATTTATAAGGGGGGGGGGGGGGGGGGGGGAATTAATTATTCTTACCATAGCTTCTGTTCATCCAATTTCTTAGACTGATACTCACTCTCTTGGTTCCATGGGGCCATTGAAAAAAATTCCTTTGAGGGGAAAAGACTCTCTATACATGTATGTTTGAATTTATATGATAAACTTGTGGTTGTTTCTGAAATAGAGAGTTATTCCTATGCTAATGAAGTTTATTTTTCCTCTTTGGACACTTAGAAGAAGAGTGTCACGCATTACCACAACAAAACATATAAGGGGACGCAATACATTTTCCTTTATTTCTGGAAGTATATTTGTATCTTTGTAGTTATGTTATTTTATCTTATACTGAATTGTTGTTATATATTTCTTTATCAAAACCGATGGGTCCCATTAATTTTTTTTTGAGTCACTTTCACCTTCCAATATTGTCTCGACCTGAGGGGGACTATGGCTAGTTCAAATCTCTTCAAAAACTTAAAAATTATGAAACCTATTCAACTGCTCCTTTAATGTTCTATTCTCCACTTCCATCTCTAGATTTATGGATCTAATATTATTCATCTCCTCAAGAGCTTATATGAGTTTCCTTTCTACATAAATATTTTCTTCAAGATCTTCCAGCTCAATAGAGGAGGTATTATATTCACAACTTGTGTCTATTTCACTCACAACATGTTCAAAACTTTGATCCCTTTTTAACTATAGGGATTCTTCTATAGACACATGAGATGTTATTTATTCCTGTCCACCAAAGGTGGACCCATTGACTTCTTGAATAGTGTCTATATTGTTTACTGCTATCAAGGTAGTTCCTTCTTCACTACTACTAGATAAGAAACTCTCACTTTCATAGGTACTTGCAATTAAACAACTTGAAATCAAATTGTCTATTGTTCTACAATAACAACAAAACATCAATTTACTTGTATATTTGATCTCCTTTTAATCCTCTTTGTGTTGATCAACAACTTGGCCTCTTGATACAGGTGAATCACCCTCTTATTCATGATCTTCAATATTATTTGAATCTTTGACTGCTCCATTCTTCGGAGAAAGGGTATTGAAATCACATGTAACTTTTATCTATATATCCTTTATGGATTGTAACTCATTCCATATTTCTTGTGAGGTCTTACACTTCATTACTTTCTCGATATCTTACTTAGATATTCCTATTTCCTCCTTGACTTGTTCATCAACCTTATTGTTTGTTAATCTATTATTGGACCATGGATAACCATACATCCAAATAAAGAGATTGCAACAATATTATCATTCTTACCTTCCAAGATGTATAATTTTATCCATTCAAGAATTCAAATCCATCCGAGGTAATCCAAACTTGGTTCTCCATGATCCCTTATCTTCCTTCTAGTTGTTAAAATAATCCTAAAGGGACTTGGTTTCTAAAATACCAATTTTTATAAACAATTTAAACCAAGACACTATTGAGAGTGGGGTGAATTAGTAGTGTGACCAAATTATACAACTCTGTTGTGAAACCAACTCCAAAAATAGAAGAAAAGGGATATCAACCACTTCGAAGGGGAAACCTCCAATACATTACCAAAATGAACAATTCTTGGATGATACAAATGAAAAAACCTCTTTTCTATATATAGGAGTCCATGGGGCCACAATGTAATCCTAGTGGGTCCATAATGTAATTGTAGCCGACCTAACAATAATAATATAAGGGCACAATAATAAAAATATGGGGGTTAGAGGGGTACAACAATAACAATAAGGGGTTTACACTAAAAACAATAAGAGCCTATACTAGTAATATAGGGACCTAACATGCTCCTCTCCTTCAAAAAAGTGTTGTCCTCAATGCTTGAGTAGCTCTGGGTGCTTTTGTATAAAATTCTCATTCTCCCATGTAGAATCGTCAGTGGGTAAGTTCTTCCAGTTGATGAGATACTCTGAAATTGATAGATTTCGTAGTTGTCGAGTTCTTGTTTCTGTGACTGCTTCAGGTTCCAATATGGTTTTTCCTTCCTCATCTAGTTCTGGCGATATTGTTTGAACTAGAATTTTGTCCCCTATAACCTTTTTTAAGCATGAAACATGGAAAACTAGATGCACTCGAGAAGAAGCAGGAATCTCCAATTTCTATGCCATAGTACCAATCTTTTGCAAAACCTTGTAAGGACTAGTACTTTGGTGATAATTTATTATCCTTATTAGCTTGCTTGAGGGACATTTGTTTGTATTGTTGTAGCTATAAAAATACCCAGTCTCCCACATCAAAACTTCTCTCACTGTGATGTTGATCTGCCTATTGTTTCATTCGATTTTGTGCCAAATTTAGGTTATCCTTTAAGAGTTGGAGAACTTCTTGTTCATGCTCGATGTGATCCTCCACTACTTGAACCCTAGCATTTTCCCTTAAAGAAGACGTGATGTATGGTGGATGATATCCATAAAGTACAATAAATGGGGTCATTTTTGCTGCAGTATGGAAGGATGTTTTATACTACCATTCAACGAGAGGTAACCACTTGACCCATTGTGCTTACTTATCAGATACAATATAATGAATATATCCTTCCAAACATTTATTCACTATCTATGTTTGACCATCGGATTGAGGATGATAAGATGAGCTATGAGCTAGTTGAGTACCCAAACAAGAAAATAATTATGTCCAAAAATTTCCTGTAAAAATGGGATCTCTTTCACTTACAGTAATCTTCGAGTTTCCATGTAGCTTTTGAATTGTTTCCATAAATACAGTAGCAACTATACTCGCTTTAAATGGATGAGATAATGCACAAAAGTGTGCATACTTGGTAAGTATATAAACTACCACCATGATGACACTATTTCCTTCAGACTTAGGTAAACCTGTGATAAAATCCATTGAAATCTCCTCCCAATGTTGACTTGGAATGGATAAAGGCTGTAGAAGACCCAAGGTCTTAATTGTCTCAACTTTATTTTGTAGGCAAACCAAACATTCCACCATAAACTTTTGAATATCATATTTAAGGCCATCCCAAAAAAATTATTTCTTCACCCTGTGGTAAGCTTTTAAAAATCCCGAGTGTCCTCCTAAAGGAGAAGTGTGCAATTCCAAAGGAATATTTGGTTTTAGTTGGGAATTCTTGAAAATATATAAGTGATATTTGTACCATAAGGAATCATTTTAACAACTAAATGTATCAGATGTACTAGGATCTTTCTACAACTTTTGAATGAGATTCCACACTTCTTCGTCCTTCTTTCATTCATCCCTTGCTTTGATTATCCAATCCGGTTGGATAATTGAAATGGCACAAAACAATGCTTCCTCCTCTTCATCCTTTCTTGAGAGTTCATCTGCAACAAAATTTAGCTTCCCTTTTTTGTATATGATTTCAAAGTCATAACCAAACATCTTTGTGACCCATTTTTTCTACTCTTCTGAAGATAATCTTTGTTCCAAAAAGTGTTTAAGACTATCATGATCAGTTTTTACCTTGAAGTGTCTTCCCATTAGGTAAGGTCTCCATTTCTTTAGTGCATGTAGTATTGCCAACATTTCCTTCTCATAAATAGCCTTTTATAAATACTTTCCTTTGATTTAACTACTTTTAAAATCAATGGGTCTTCCTTCTTACATTAAAACAACACCAATTCCATTTCCTGAGGCATCACATTCCACAATAAAGGTTTTTGTGAATTCTAGCATAGCTAAGACTAGTGCTAGGCACATTGCCTCTTTAAGATGTTCAAAGGCCATAGTTTCTCCAGGAGTCCATGAAAATGCATCTTTATTCAATAATGTTTTTAGAGGTGCTGCTATTCTCCCATAATTCTTAACAAACTTGTGATAATACCCTGTTAACCTGAGAAATCCGTGCAACTGCTTTATGGTTGTGGGGAATTTATATTCCTTAATGGCCATAATTTTGTTAGGGTCTACCTTAACACCCTTGTGAGATACATTATGACCCAGATATTCCACCTCTTGTACTCCAAAGAAACATTTGGATGTTTTTGCATATAATTGTTTCTCCTCCAATAGTTTGAGTACCCTGTCAACATGTTGTAGGAATTTGAATAACTGATATATTATTCACCGAGATTCTCCTGATCACACACTATTTTAGCTTCATGCATAATACAGAATCTCTTCTACCATTGATCATCACATGTGGAAATAAAATCAATTGCATGCATACATTAAAACCACAAACAATCACACATATGAACACAGTATTTAATGGGAAAGCTTAAAGATGAAAACCCCAACTATCTGTATATTATATTTCATGGAGATCATGTAACAATCATAGTACAAAATCTCCTCACAAGCTCTCATGCACACCCTCAATTTCTACACACTATCAAGCTAGATCTAGCAAAACACATGCTCCAATCTTTTGCCACTTGATAGCCAGCCTCTATTGCATTTTCAATGCTATGGGATGGCTTCATTAAATAGATAAACCACTTGGCTTGTACTGCGCAATCCTCATGGGCTACTCCACCTATCTGTGTGTTGCAAATAGCAACAGTATAGTCACAACTGATAGTTAACCTGCTCTTTCACCTATTCTTGCACTGGTCTCCACTGAAACTGTCCATGCACTGAAGTTAAATGATGCATTCTTTAGTTGATTTATGAGTTTATAATTAGTGAATTAATTAATAATTAATTCACACCACTCTCACTAATTGTATCAATTATTTTAACTGAATACAAATAGCTCAACTATGTTTAGATTAGTTAAACTGAACACAACTCCATTAACTCCTCAATCAACTCCACCAAACTCACTCACATGAGTTCTAACTGAAGTCATCATGCAATAGCTCCACTTAGACCCTAGGAATAGCGTAATTCCTTTTGTCAGCTGCATGTGCCACATCCAGGCATCAAACTGAAGTGCTCCAAGAGAATAAGATAATGTTTATAGTCCAAATATTATTAAGAGCTAATAATATTCGACATATCTATTTTTAGACTGGCAATCTAAAAATAGATTCCGCCCAGTATGTCTAAAAATATAAGTCCATATATTTTTTCAGACTTGACCAACCATCCAAAAATAGCATCCTACAACTCATAGAACATGATCCATATGTCTAAAAATAGACATAGTCTAAAAATATACTTTGCACCAAAAATAGCCTGCGGGCCCACTTAGTGAAGCGACTCCTTTCCACTAAGCTCGTCATCTTGTTGCAATCTCAACACATGTTGAACATGATCCTTCCAAGACCTGCTGTAGATTAGTATATCATCAAAAAATACTAGCACAAATTTTCTAAGGAAAGGTTTGAAAATGGAATTCATCAACCCTTGAAATGTAGAAGGTGCATTGGTAAGGCCAAAAGGCATGACCAAAAATTCATAATGACCCTCATGAGTTCGAAATGCTGTTTTCGGAATATCTTCAGTCTTCATTCTAATTTGATGATATCCTGAACGAAGATTCAACTTGGTAAAATAAATTGCTCCATGTAATTCATCCAATAATTCATCAATCACAGGAATGGGAAATTTATCTTTAATAGTGAGCTTATTGAGCTCCCTATAATCCGGACACATGCGCCATGATCCATATTTCTTGTGCACCAATACTACTGGAGCAGAGAAAGAATTTTGACTAGGTTGAATTATACTAGCCTCTAACATTTATGCGATCATACGTTCAATTTTTCTCTTTTGTACATAAGGATATCTATAAGGCCTGATGTTTGGAGGAACACTTCCTGGAATGAAATGAATAGCATGATCATGATCATGAATAGGTGGGATTCCTTTGGGAGTATCAAACACCTTGGAATGATTTTCCAAGACTTTTTGGAGATCTGGAGAAATACATGATTTTGATGTTGGAACTTCTAGTGAGCATAATTGTGCAATTACGCCCTGTTGTTCTTTCTTCGGAAGCTTTGTCATGACATTAGAGCTTATTATATTTCCTGGCTTCCCTGTGATACCCCGTAATTCGATTTCCTTTCCTTCTGAAAAAAATATCAAGAAAATTTCTTGAAAATTAAAAGCTACTGTCCCCAAATATTGTAACCATTATACTCCTAGTACAACATCAGCACCTCCCATTGGGATGGAAACCATTGGAATATTGAATACATATTCCCCCATGGCTAGCTTGATATTATGGCATTTTCTAAAGCAATTTATAGTTCCTCCATTTGCAACCATCACTTGACATTCTGGTGTTGGGTATAGGAAATAATTCAATTCCTTAGATACCTTACAATGAATAAAATTGTAGATACTACCCGAATCAATCAATACTATTACCTTTTTCTTCTTGATATGTCATTCTATCTTGAGAGTTTGAGGAATGGTAATTCTTGCTAATGCATTACATGATATGGTGGGACTCATTTCTTCTTCTTCTTCTTCTAGGGTTTCTTCCTGGTGTATATCCTCTACTTTTGACGTTTCTTCTTCATTTTCTTCCTCCTCTTCACAATCTATGTAAAATAATTTCTTCTCAACACACTTATGAACTTTAGTGTATTTGCTATAACAACTATAGCAAAGCCCTTTTGCTCTTTTTTCTTCCCATTTTTGTGGTGTCAACCTCATAGGTTGTGGAAGTCTAGGAGTAGCAACACTTCCATCTTTATAGATGTGAGTGGTAGGCTTGCTTGTTGCCATAATTTTACATTCAATTTTTCTTTCCAACCTCAATTCCTTCTTCAATGAATCAAGTTCCCAAACGCAAAATTCATGTTGGATGTTATCCTTTAAATTCCATATGAAGACATGAAACTCGTGTTCCTATGGAATATCAGTTACCCTTATATTCAATTTTTAGAAGTCCTCAATGTGCTCCACCACTGAACCCTTTTGTTTGAGATTTATCAATTGGCTAAAGAAGGTGTTGCTCTTTTTATCCTCATAATGTGCTATCATTTCCTCTGTAAAAATTGACCAAGTGACAATTTTTTTACGAGAGCAAAGCCATCGATACCATACAAATGTATTTTTTTCTAAATTTAAATTTGCAATGCGTACATTTTGTGTGTTTTGCACATTATTGAGATAAAAATATTGCTCCATCTGTAGTATCCATGTTATGGGATCCTTCCCATCAAACTTCCTCATATCCATATTTGGAATATGGTGTTTCTTCCATTCAACATAAGAGTTTATGAAATCATGATTAACATTTATTTTTTTCTCATCATGAGTTTCCTTTACTATCTTTTCGCCATTAGGAATCATTTCTTGTATCAACTTTGTAAAACCTTCCATGTTTACTTTTAGATCATTCTTCATGTTTTCCATGTTGTCTTTCATTTTTTCTTCCATGTCATACATCTTAGCTTCCACGCCTTTATTCAAGCCATCCATATTATTATTCAAACCATCCATCTTTTCTTCCATGCCTTTCTTCAAAACCTCCATTTCATTTTTTGCTGCTCTTTGCAAGAGCGAAATTTGGTGCACTTTCTCTTGTAATTTATATAGATCATGTTGCAATTATTCATCTTCATGAATCATAGTAGAGTATTCTGAGGGCATAATGGGTGTTGAATTATTTTTAGGAGGAATTTTAGAACCGAATACTGAAATATATGCTCAATAGGCCCTTGGAATCACTTCAAACTGATTTTTACACAAGACTTATGTAATTCAGAAAAACATACACACCTTTTTCTTACTTTTGAGGAGCTCTATATTGAAACGGAATTATCTCTATGATTTCAAATCTTCAATATTTGAAATTTGTCCCTGAGGTAGCCCTCTAAATCCTCTTTCGAATGCCATAGATCTGATCTAATTTGGATTCTTCAAGGCAATGTTATGTCCAATATACCACAATGACCTAATTATGGACTAGTTCAGTAGAGAAAACTTATACAACTTGCCACATGTTACTCTTTCCTCCTTCGGCTCTGAAATTGATAAACAGGAAACTGAAATCCGTGTACTTATGGTCACTTTTTACGCCATTCCAATCTGATGCTCAGAGAGAGAGTTATGAATATTTTCCCACAATCACCTCTTTGAGATGAAATTCGGGAGCTTGAAAAATATCTAATTTCCAAAGACCATAACTCTGAAAATATTGTGAACCAAGCTCTAAAATTCAGCGACGATGTTCCTCAGGATTTCGACTTCGCTCTCTAAAAAATTAATATTTTAAACCTTCTTAGAAAAAGAGTTATAGAAAAAATTCCACGATGACCTGTTTGGAGCAACAAAACCCTAGAATCCAAAGCTCTGATACCAAATGTTGTGAAACCAGCTCCAAAAATAGAAGAAAAGAGAGATCAACACCTTAGAAATCAGCCAATTTGAGGGGGAAACCTCTAATACATTACATAAATGAACAATTCTTTGATGATCCAAATTACAAACCTCATTTCTATATATAGGAGTTCATGGGGCCACAATGTAATCCTAGCCGACCTAACAATAATAATTTAAGGGCACAATAATAAAAATATGGGGGTTACAAGGGTACAAAAATAAAAATAAGGGGGTTACACTAACAACAATAAGGGACTATACTAGTAATATAGGGACCTAACAAACTCTTTAACAATTTATATTTTTCAATCACCTTAGCAACTACTCATGTAATCATATCATAACTCAACTATGAAAAACATAACATCATAACCATTTTCATAAACATGTGAAACATATATATATAAGAAACCAAACTTATTTTCATTACTTCGTAAAATAAAAGCTTCAACTTTGATATTACATCAATGTCCCACAAGCTCCTACTTGTAGGTTTATCAACTACTACTGAAAGGAACTTCTATGCCTGCTTGTTTATTAGATACCAGTAAAAATAACTCTTGTCCCTACTCATTTATCATCCACTACAGAAAGATAATTTTGGACCTACTTTTTTATTAACCACTTTTGTGTTGAAGGTTGGAAAGTGACTTCCTCAACATTAGGGATTCCACCCCGTCTAGAGCTTAAAACAACTTCTTTTCTGTTGAAAATAGTGGGCCCGACTCGTGATAAAGGGACCAGTTTCTCGTATAAAAAGAGTTTATATAACAAGAGAAATGAAATCAACACTAAGAAGGTGATTTATTCTAGTGATAACATAAATTAAAACTAATCTAACTATTTCCGGAGAATGGATTCAGATATATGACTAAGGCATAAGACTTCACAAGCATGAAATAATATAGATCATCACATGCTTAATGAATATAAGCAAATTTAAGAAACTAAATCAATTTAATTGATTTAGTTGATGAGGAACATTAATCAGATAAAATATCTTTAAGTATCACATATAACAACATATCGTTCAATACTTTATATCAATAGTAATAAGAACATATATCACTTCAATGATTTATCCGAATGAAACTAATAAAAAGAATAAGTTTTCTACAATCTCAAAAATGTAAAACAATCAATACACAGATAATAGTACCCTTTGAATCATAGCTTTAGATCTGAAAAGATAGCTTCAAGGTTCAGATTTTCAATTAGATAACTTTTGTTCAAACAGTAGTGTGTGTTCCAAAAGCAATCTTCTCAAAATTTTGGACCCCTTTCTAAATGCATGAAAGGGGTTTAAATACTAATTAATATTACAAAAATAGAAGACTTGTAAAAGAAGTCTTCTAATACTCTAAACTATAAAACTATAAACTAGGGAAATAAAATGCATAAGTTATAATAGTCTATGATTATTTCCTATATTCATTGTCTAGCTAGTATTTGAGCTGGAATGATTTGATCATGTGTTTGAGCTAGGGGGGATTGGCTGCATTCTCATCTGGCCTATGAATACTGCATTGTTGAATGTCAGAAGGAGTTGAGATGCTGCATTGGAGAGGCACCTCAATATTATCAATTGGTTATGAGGCTTTATCAACAAGTACCAGTAAATATCCATATTTAACTTTGTCATATTTTCTATGTCAATAGCTTTTATATTTGATGTCTCTTCCGAGGATTGTTTTAGGAAACTGATTTCTGGCAACGTTTCTTTTGATGCTTCATGAATCAAATTTTCTTGTAGAAGAGAATCTTTTATATATTCAAAGATGTTGAAAGATAAATTCTTAGCTCTGATAATAGCTAAGCTCTTTATTTTAATATCTCAATCTCCAAATATTATATCTTTGATTCATTCTTCAAAATGGGGGAGGTCGACCTCTCTGCCCTACGTAGTATCTTGCCAATCAATATATTTTGACACTTTGTCATCAATTTATTCATAAAAAAATCTCATATTCGAAATCTGAGTAACTAACTGATCACTGGTCTTGACTTGCTCTTGAATCTGATTGTACTTTTTATATAAAATTGCTTGTTGTGTTGCCAGTAATGCTTCCAACTATGTTGCTTCTTTCTTTACTTTAATGATTTCGGGCTTCTCTTGGAGCTTTTCAATTTTCTGCTGAATTTTATGAATTATTTGATCCTTTTCTTTAATTTCATTTTCCATTTTGAGTTTAAGACCTTCAAACTGTTGTTGCATATCATTAATGATTTTCTGAAGCCCCTTCTCGATTCTTTGTTTTTCATCAGAGAAAATTTTCTCCAGTTGAGCAATTTTATGGTCCTTTTCTAAAATAAATGATTCAACCTCGACTGCCTTATCAATTGTTGCATTTGCATAAGCACCTGCAAATTGAGATAATCTATTAAGCTCTTTCCCTGGAGATGATTGAGTTCCTTTCCAAAGGACTCACATTAATGTTGAATCTATAGGAAGTGTTATCACTCCACCAGATCTCTAAGGGTGAAGAAGAAATCCCAACAGAGGTAATCACAGACCAATATTTTGGCTTGGTATCTAGCCCTACCAAACCAGAGAAGGCTCTCTCCACAAAGTCACAGCCAAGAGGGATTGATGAATTAGGGCTTTAGGCTAGGTATAAGTATAGGGGTTTGTTTTTTGAATTGGGTTCCTGGATGAGTGAATTAGGTCAAAGAGGCTAGGTCGGGGAAAATAAGATTAGGGCTTCATAGATTCAATGGGGCAAGGTTGGTATAAAACCTAACACTTTAGGGTTTCTTGAGTGGGATGGAATAGATAGGTGAGGAGCTAAAAATAGCAAGGCTAAGTATGAATTATTTATAAACTAAAGAAGATGGACAAAATATGAAGGTTTTCCCAAAATAGAGCATGAGATATGTATTTTGTTTATCAACTTAAAAACCATCATATCATAGAAATGAAATGGATCATGAAACAAAACATTCATACATAATGAGACATAATAATAACAATGCTAAATTTCCATAACATAGGTATCCCAAAGAATAGCTGCAACCTTTTCATTAAGTTCCTGCCAAAAATGATTACACTAGAGTCTATGATCAATGGATCAACATCCAATAATGTCCAACCTCTGAAAATGACTCAAAAATTACAAGATATAAACCCCAAACAACCTCTCCCAAACCTCAAGGGTCGAATCCATGAGAGAAGGAGTAGTTCCACCAAAAAATGAACTGAAACCTAAAGTGTAGGGTGGTCAAACTGACTCATCCCTCACTTTTTACAAACTGATTCATTACACATCATCAAAACTTTTCACCTAATGTATTTACCCTAGGTAAGTGTAAAAACACCATAATTACATTTAATTCCATCAATTACATCAATAAAAACATTATTTCTCAAGGTAAAAATCAAAATTTCAAAGAAAACTCAGAAAAATTAGACATTGGTGAGGTGATCAGCACCTCTCCTTTATGTGCAGCGCTATGTCAAGTTCCCATCGCCATCTTCAAGCTGAGTTTTGGAGGGGTTCCCAATGTCCAAACTGAGCTTAGGATAACTCATTGGAAAGCTTATCTAATATACTTTCCAAATTTGTGCTTGGTTTTTATATTTGACTTGATTTGAACTTCCAAAAAGTGATTCTCCCAATACTTTTCTATGCGTAGCGCCGGGCTCAAAAAGAGGGCAGAAACATGATTGTTTGGGTGTTTTTTGACCTTTTCACTGACCAATTTTTCCAAAAAAACTTAGCAAATTTGCTAGGGTTTATGTCTTCAGAATTTTGAATCCAATGGTGATCTCTATTTCTCCAAAATATTCCTCAAACAAGTGCACAACGCCTAGGGCGTTGCGCACCTGACAGTCCAATTGTCTCATGGTTGTCCTAGAATGCACAAAAACTTCAAAAATTTGTAAAAATGTGTCAAAAATTGCCAAAATTTTCTGAATGATGGTTGATGATGAGAATTAGGCATGGAGTGAGGCTTTAGCTATGATATCAAGCCTTATTTTATCTTCTTGCATGGTCAATGTCTCAATTTTTGCATTGGATTTTTTAAGTTTTGTCCTTGAAATTTTGTTTTTCTTGGCATAGTGCTTTGCCATCCTTCTCTGAATATCATTGTCCTTGTTTGATTTCTCCAGGAGCCTCTCAAGATGTTGGTTAGCCCTATCAAGAAATTTCTCCCGGTTCTCATTGATTACCACTGCAAATTGTTCATTAAGAGTGACCTCATCTGCTAGTTCTCTTTCTTTCTGCCTTTCTAGTTCTAGGGATCTCTTCAAGGAGAATATTCCTTGGCCTTATTCTTGGCACTTTCTCATCTGGTTCATCTAGCACACCATATTTTGCTAGTGTCTCTTCAAGCAATACTTTAGCTTTTTCTGGCTCTCTTTGAGTTTTAATGAATTTCACTTCATCAATGAAGTGTTTGGTATTTAGATGTTGGTTCTCTTTCTCAAGAAAGGTGATGACAAATCTAGATCTATCAATATTAGTTTGCATCTCTTTAATCTTGGCCTCTTTTTCCTTGATGATTGTGCTAGTGATCTTAGAATCATCTTGCTGATTCAAGTCGACAAGGTCAAACTCCATTTCTGTCTTATGAAGATTTTCCTCCACATGCCTAATCTCTTCCTGAATATGTGCCTTTTTCATCTTTTTCTTTCCTTTGTCTACCTGATTTGCCAATGAAGAAGGCATGGACCCTTCCACAATTTTTGGAGAAAACACCTGCCTATGACCTCGCTGATATGTTTTAGCCAATGTCTCTATCTCAGCCACTTTGATATTTTGCAGCTCACTGTTCTTAACCATGCTGGATGGCCCAATATGAGTGCGAAATGGTGATGATGGTGGTGAAATGGGTTGTTAGTGCAGAATTGTGAATTACAGATAAAACACGCTTCCTTATATAGGTGCTAATATAGAACAACAGATTAAAGAATATACAAATACTTTTCCTAACTAAGAAAAGACACATAGAATGGATTAGAGGCTTACTTGGAATCCAAGTGCTTCCAAATGATTCCTTCTGTCGCTTCTGTTGTAGCTTCAAATTCCAGGCGGCTATGAAAAATATTTCCTGTAAGAATGAACACTAAACTACAAAAGATAGTAATAATATAGATGTCTATTCAAGTTAGTTTTCTAAACCAGTAAAGCATAAACCATATACATCAACTAAGATCTTGGAATATGGAAAATAAAAGCCAATACAGATGCATATAGGGAAAATTAAGTTGTATTCTTTATTAATGATAGAAGGGGAGGTTACAACCCAATGACTAATTTAGTGTCACCATCTCTAGCAACATCCCAGCCTTATCACAATGTAGATATCTCCAACAATCTGTTACTCAAATCAATCTCCTCAATGAAAAATCCACCAGCATTTCTCTACATAATTTATTCCTTCTCAAACACTAAGATATATGCTCAATTTATAGAGGAGGTGAGGTAGTTTTACAATCAATGACTTTCCAATAATAGGCAAGACATGTTCCCAATCTTGTAGATGTTAAATGGACACATGGATTCGAAGTTTGACACGTGAACTCTTCTAGAAGGCACTGGCCAAGTGGAGATTCTAGAACAATGATAATTTTTCTCCCAATGTGACCAACGTACCCATGGGTGTTGGGAAGTTCTTTATAGAGTAGCCTTGCATAGGGCTACCTATATATGCAACACACTTATTCCCTTTAGAGGCAGCGTTGGTGAACTCTCATATGATATATTATAAACTTCAAACTTTGGAAACCTTTGCAGATGAAAGTCTTTGATTGATTTGTCTTATTCTTTATCTTAGGGCATGTAGAAACTAAAATAATAGGGGATGATAGAACCTATACATTAGTCCTAGAGATGATGCCTAGTTAGCTAGGTCATTGGGAATGATGCCCAAATTGACCTATAACAATTTCCCCCTAAAGCATGAAGTCAGAATAATAAAAAGAGTATTTTGATTGATACGCTTTACACTGTGATGGGCTAGAGATGAAGCGGAGTGGCAACCTGCATCAATCTTACAATACATTGCATCATGATATATCCTCTTGATCATAATTGTTGAGGGTAGGGATTCCCATGTTCATCACATAAACAATCTAATAACATGTACATAATTCAGAAAGTCGTCTACATTGTAATGTTGCCCAATATAGACATGCCTACATATATAGGCCCATGTTCAGATGACAAACTGTATGTAAGGTCACCATACAGATGATGTGTACAACAATCCTGAAATCGTAGCTCAAATGGCTGAAACTAGATCTGGGGTCTTCTTATCTCGTTCACTCGATCATTCGGGTACAAGTCTAGCCATGTGAATATATTATTTTTCGTCAAACATGGAAAGACATCGTTTGATTACCAGCAAATTATGTAAGTTGTTAACACATGTGAGAGAACCACCATTGATGTAAATGGCTCTCAAGGTACTGCAATACATTTTGTCAGGCCTGAATAGATGATTTGATGTCGAACGTAAAAAAAAATATTTCAATCAAAAGTCCAGAAGCGAGGATCTTGTTGATGTTGTAACAAGCCTCATGGTACTGGAATCTAATTTTTCTAAGTGAACTTCCTGGATAATGATTTGTCGTCGAGAGGAAGCCATCTTATTGCAAAACGGGAGTTACTTATTTCAGAGACAAGGGTATGACTTGATATAGCAATTTTCGAGGATGACGGTCATGAGAATAAAGGTTTATGAGTATTGCAGAAGGATGAGTTATTCACTGGATGACTTCTCTTGAACATATCGGCGACACTGTGATGATTTGGCAGCATTGACCCAAAACTAAAGTGAAGGTATGATGAACCATAGGTATGAATGAACCATCAAGATGATTAACCAACCCAAACAGTGACGGACATGGAGTGAAGGAAGTGTCATGTTCAAGAGTGACTTGCTACCATAAAGAATTTTTGCTCACTTTTCCCAAATTTTCCTTGGTCATTTGTCAACCAGTACCTCTTTATCTTTTAACAAGCTTGAAGAGGATAACATTTGCTTGATCTATAATTCAACCCTTCGGGCGAATAAAGTATCGCTATTTAATAATTTAAAGAGTCTAGCGATGAATGAAACTCGATTCTTGCCATGATTGACAAGGCCATTGCTATTTTATGTTTTAACGAGCTTAACGATACTGACAGCCCGGTCCTTTTTCAAATCTAGAGAGTTTGAAAAAGAGGACGAAAGAAAACTCCATAAGTCATTTTTCATAAATTTGTCGCTCAGATCCGAAAAAATGTAAAATAATATATGAGAGAACCTCTTTGGTCATGTTTAACCAAGGTATTCCTTTTTCATAAACAATCTATCCCAGTCCAGAAAAGGGTTAAACTTGTACTGAGTAGATATCAATTCATTTACTTTTACGAGGTCGAAAAGACAAGTTCTTGGCAATATTTTCACATTATCAGAGTCTAAAAAGAGCTAAAAGAAGACTCCATGGGTTCCTTTTTCACTGTTATCGAAGCTCAAAAAAAAGATAAAAGTGTGCTTCAAATCCTTTTTCGTTTTTAACAAAGCTTGAAAAATAAGGAGAAAAAGTATGCTTTGTGGTCAAATCATTCTTGAAATAAATCTGCACGACTAATCTATTCATCAATTGTAAGACCTGTTCAGAACAACATAAAATGGATTAAAAATACCTGTTTCATGATAAAAAAACATAGTAAAACCATAGTCATAGCAATATATTCATTGAAAAAAATTAAATGACTAAATAAAAAGAGTTTTACTATTCATTTTTACCATTCACTAGTTACCATTTTCATTTTGGAGCTATGAACCTATTTTTTCCCTCGAACTTCAACTTTTGATTGCGTGCAATTGGTAAGAATGTTTTGAATGCCACCTGCAAGAGCATATGCCCCCCACGCTTCATTTCATTCATCTAAGTAGATTATTGGTTACTAATAGCTGGATGGAATGAAGGTTTATTATAGGGGAGGATTTGTTTCATTTTTTAACGAGCTTGACATAAGAAAAGAACTATGCTCATGACCTGTTTTATTTTTTAACGAGGTTGACACAGTAAAATATCTTTCCTCAAAGGCACTTGTTTTATTTTTTAACGAGGTTGACACAAGAAAAAAAAACTATAATAATAGGCACATATTTCATTTTTTAATGAGGTTGACACAAGAAAATAATCATCCTCATAAATATGTTTCATTTTTTAACGAGGTTGACACAGAAAAAGAACCATCCTCATAGTGGGTGCGACTGGTAGGTGTGCCTTTGGAAAGAGCGTAGTCTAACGAGTCATTATTTAAGAGGTTTATAAGCACCATAAATGATAACTTATAACATGCGTTGGGAGGTTTTCTCCAACATTTTCTGTTTGAATTTTGGAATTTTAAGAGGGTGTAAGTTATATGAAATGCTGTTAAGCCCCTATATTAATAGTGTAGCCCCTTATTATGTTAGTGTAGCCCCCCTTATTGTTATTATTTTACCCTTGTAACCCCCATTTTGTTATTATTGTGCCCTTAAATTATTATTGTTAGGTCGGCTAGGATTACATTGTGGCCCACTAGGATTACATTATGGCCCCATGGACTCCTATATAGAAAGGAGGTTTTGTAAATTGTATCATCCAAGAATTGTTCATTTATGTAATGTATTGGAGGTTGCCCCCTCGAAGTGGCTCATTTCTAAGGCGTTTATATCTCTTTTCTTCTCTTTTTGGAGCTGGTTACACAACATTTGGTATCGGAGCTTTGGATTCTAGGGTTTCGCTGCTCCAAACAGGTCATCGTGGCATTTTCGCTATAACTTTTTTTATACGAAGTTTCAGAAGCTGAAATTTTTAGGGTGCGAAGCTGAAATCCTGAGGAAGATTTTCTAAAAATTTCAGAGCTTAGTTCGCAATATTTTCGGAGATATCATCTGTGGAAGTTAGGTCTTTTTTCAAGCTCCTAAACAGGTCATCGTGGCATTTTCGCTATAAATTTTTTCTACGAAGGTTCAGAATCTGAAATTCGTATGGTGCGAAGCTGAAATCCTGAGGAAATTCGTCAAAAAATTTCAGAGCTTGGTTCGCAATATTTTTGGAGATATGATCTGTGGAAGGTAGTGCTTTTTCAGGCTCCTGAATTGCATCTCAAAGAGGTGATCGTGGGAAAAATTCAATAACTCTCTCTCTGGGCATTGGATTGAAGTGCCGTAAAAATTGGTCGCAAGTACACAGACTGAAGTTTCTGAGCTATCAATTTCAGAGACAAAGGACAAAACAGTGACACATGGCAAGTCGTACAAGTTCGCTCTACTGAACCAGTCCAGAATTAGGTCATTGTGGGAGATTGGACACAACTTTGTCTTGGAGAATCAAAATCAGGTCAGACCTGTGGCATTTGAAAGAAGCTTCATAGGGCTACTACAGGGCTGAATTTCAGATATCAAAGATTTTCAATTACAGAGATAATTCAATTTCAATATCGAGCTCCTAAAATCAAGTAAAAGGTGTGAATTTGTTTCCGAATTGCATAAGTCTTGTTTGAAGAATCAAGTTGAATTGATTGCAAGGGAATATTGTAGAATAGATATCAGTATTGGATTATAAAATGGCCCCTAAAAATAATTCAACACCCATTAAGCCTTTGGAAAGCTATACTATGACGCATGAAGAGGAAGAGTTGCAGTATGAGATATCAAAATTACGGTACCAAGTGCAACAAGTTTCGATCTTACGAAGAGCAATTGAAGATGAAATAGATGGTTTAAAAGCAGAAATGAAGGCTAAGTTGGATGGTTTGAAGGATCAAATAATAGCAAATATGGATGATAAATTAGTGGAAGATCACATCGAGCATCAACAACAAGTTCTCCAACTCTCAAAGGATAACCCAACTTTGGTGCAGAATCTAATGAAACAACGGGAAGATCAACATCACATCGAAAGAAGTTATGAAGCAGTCATAGAAAAAAGAACTCAACAAGTACGATCAATTTCAGAGTATCTAAGCAAGTGGAAGAACTTTCTTGTAGAAGATTTCACATGGGAGGAAGAGAATTTTATACAGAAGCATCAAGAAATAATCAAGCGTTGAGGACAACACTTGTTTGAAGGAGAGGGGCATGTTAAGTCCCTATATTAATAGTGTAGCCCCTTATTATGTTAATGTAGCCCCCCTTATTGTTATTATTGTACCCCTGTAACCCCCATATTGTTATTATTGTGCCCTTAAATTATTATTGTTAGGTCGGCTAGGATTACATTGTGGCCCACTAGAATTACATTATGGCCCCATGGACTCCTATATATAGAAAGGAGGTTTTGTAAATTGTATCATCCAAGAATTGTTCATTTATGTAATGTATTGGAGGTTGCCCCCTCGAAGTGGCTCATTTCTAAAGTGTTGATATCTCTTTTCTTCTATTTTTGGAGCTGGTTACACAACAAAATCACCAGCCACCAAGGAGAATAACTGAAGGGACTAGCTTGATATTGCACTAAAGATGTGAATAAAATATCAAGCCGTTCAGTACTCATAAGGGAGGAACCAGATAGGATTCCAGATGATGACATGGGTGAAGTCAATGGACAAAAAATTGAAGTTGAAGAAATGGTAGATGTTGTCGCAGCTGAAATAGATGGTCCAATTTGGGATGTTATCTCAGCCATGGTCAAATGACCCAATTTATACCCTATAGAATCTATGGGAACTTGAAGTGAAATAGGATCAACAAAAGTAGAGGAAGGTGATTGAGGAAAATACTCATATAGGTAAAGCTCCTATCGAAAATGAGTTGGAGTTAAAGGTGTCTTTTCTTGTGATATTTCTTCAATCAAAATCAAACCGGGTGGACAAACTTCGCCGTCAGACCCAAAGTATATTTTAGGTGGTTGACTGCGCGATATGGGAGACTCAATGGCTACAATAGATTTTGGAGTGACCAATACAGAAACAACTTCCAGTTGTTTGACTTCGGGATCAAGATTTTCTCCACTTAGGGAATATAGAAACTGAAATATAAGGGGATGATAGACCCTATATCATTGGTCTTGGGGATGATGTCTAGTTTGACCAATAAATGTTTCCCCCTAAAGCACAATGGGATCTGGATCAACTTCCAGTTGAACAACATCGATTTTGTGAGGTATGGTCTCACTGATTGGATGGATCATGACCACGAGTAGTTGTGAGGACTCTATCTCGATAACAGTAAACAAAATAGGATGTGTAGAAAAAACTTGTGCCAACTCTAGTATATGGGAATATGATGCTTCACCAAAGGTACTGAAAGTACTTGATTCGATAGAGTGTTGTCGCCTTCGCTGACCAGGAGTAACCTCTGGTGGTAAATGTGGTTTCAATGTTAAGCTACGTGAACGACGGGGGAAAGGATTTTGTTCTTCCATGATTACTGATTTATTTTAACCAAAAAAAAATAAACAAAATAAAATGGTATTTCTAGGCAAAAGGTTTACCAAGAAACTGTGAACTGCAGAATACCTCATGGTGAACCAAGAAGTATGGGTAGGCAATATCCCCAAATGTTGTGTTTGGTATATCACAATTTACAAGGCGACCAACTCGATTCACTATGGATGGATAGAAACCTAAAGTTATCCTCCCAAATATACACAAAGGTACGTGGAGGCCCGAGTCCATATTAGCGCTATCTGATGCGAAACCGCATAGTGCGAGAACCCCTTTATACTTTTCGTACTGTAACACCACCCAATGTACCCAAAAGTATGTGGACGAGCTACAATATACTTACGTACGTGGAGTGAGGTATCACACTCGGAATGTATCGTATACAATTAACGACAGCTACTATGTTTTACGACACCGGAACACGTCTCTAGCCTATACCTTCTAAATGTTATCATTATGGTTCCAATGCTTTGTTAGGTAAATTAAGATTAATTTTATGTTGATCTTGCTTAAAAATTTTCCTTTCAAAGGTTTGCCGCGATGATGTATTGGAAAATTCCTAAAATGCAACTAAGAATGATAAGAAATCTTTCACTTTTAGTTTTTGAATGAAAATCCTAGCTACTAGAGGGAAAGAGAAAACAATTTGCGAGCAAACTAATCAAAGGACACAAACTAAATGCAGATTTCCTAATTGTTCCTTTTGCAAAACACACAATCCACTACATGCAAATGCAGATTTTTCTTTTGAGTTCCTTTACTGTTATGAATGCAGAAAAGAAACTAAGTGCACTAAATAAAAAGAAAATTATTTTTAATTTTTAGAAATGAGGAATATAAACAACAATCTCTCTTTTGAAGAAAAAATGAGGAATGAAACAACAATTTCTCCTATCAGGAAATGAATATTTTACAACAATTTCCTTTTTCAAAAGAAAATGAATCTAATGCAAAAATAAAAATACTTTGAAATTAACTTGCCAATGATAAAGAAAAATTATTTAAACAAACATTGAACAAATTTTATTTCAAAGGAGGAAGAGGTAGATGAATTCACTGGTCAATACGAGGCTCAGGATGTCTAAAACACGGCAGCAAAAAAATTGAAAGAAACTGCAAAGACAAATTCAAGGTAATTTGGATTGTTTCAGGAGGCAACGCAGTCTCTAAAGAGAGATAGTTCTTTTCAACGTAGGCCTAAAAGGGAGACAGTCCTATGCAAAGCACTATGTCTTTTCCAAGGGTGCGTTGGGCGCAGTGTATAAAGAAAAAGACAGTTGTTTAACACACTTATTTTGCAAATTTGGATTTTAAAAAGCCTAATATTTGTGAGTAACAACTACTGGGTGAATAAACAGAGAAAATCAGAGACTAAAACACCTAGGATAAAGAGTAATATCCCCAATGGAGTCACCAATTTGTTAGTGCGGAATTGTGAATTATGGATAAAACACACTTCCCTAGACAGGTGCTAATCTAGAAAAATATATTAAAGACTATACTACTAATTTTCCTAACTAAGAAAAGACACACAGAATGGATTAGAGGCTTACCCAGTGGAGTCGCCAATTTGTTAGTGCATAATTGTGAATTACGAATAAAACACACTTCCCTAGACAGGTGCTAATCTAGAAAAATAGATTAAAGAATATAATACTACTTTTCCTAACTAAGAAAAGACACACGGAATGGATTAGAGGCTTACTTGGAATCCAAGCACTTCCAAATGATTCATTCTGTCACTTTCGTTGTAGCTTCAAATTCCAGCTGGCTGTGCAAAATATTTCCTACAAGAATGAATACTAAATAGCAAAAGATAGCAATAATATAGATTTCTATTCAAGTTAGTTTGCTAAATCAATAAAACATAAATCATATACTTCAACTAAGATCTTGCAATATGGAAAATCAAAGTCAATACAGATGCATATAGGGAAAAGTAAGCTGTATTATTTATTAATGATAGAAGGGGAGGTTACAACCCAATGACTGATTTAGTGTCACCATATCCAACAACACCCCAGCCTCATCACAATGTAGATATCTCTAGCAATCTGTTACTCAAATCAATCTCCTCGATGAAAAATCCACTAGCATTTCTCTACACAATTTCTTCCTTCTCAAACACTAAGATCTATGCTCAATTTATAGAGGAGCTGAGGTAGTTTTACAATCAATGAATTTCCAATAATAGGAAAGACATGTTCCCAATCTTGTATATGGCAAATGGACACATGGATTCGAAGTTTGACACATGTGAACTCTTCTAGAAGGCACTGGCCAAGTGGAGATTCAAAAATAATGATAATTTCACTCCCAATGTGACCAACGCACCCATGGATGCCAGGAAGTGCTTTGTAGGGTAGCCTTTAATAGGGCTACCTGCATATGCAATGCACTTAGTCCCTTTAGAGGCAGCGTTGGTGAGCTCTCATATGATATATTATAAACTTCAAACTTTGGAAACCTTTGCAGATGAAAGTATTTTATTGATTTGTCTTTTTCTTTGTCTTAGGGCATGTAGCAACTGGAATTTTAGGGGATTATAGACCCTATACATTGGTCCTGTAGATGATGCCCAGTTAACCAAGTCATTAGGAATGATGCCCAGATTGACCTATAACATGGGTGAAGTAGTTTGAGATGATGACGAAATAGGTACTATGGGTTAATATGGAGGAATGGATGTGGAAGGATGAGATGGTGGAGTCACATCTTGAGCAGGTTGAATTGGTGGAGCAGTAAAGATGTCATTAGCTATGAAAGTGTGCCATGAGATTTTTAATTTATCAAGGTGATGGAGGAAAAATATCTTAATTAGAGAATGGTGAAAAAGGCTCCTCATTTGGTGGTGTTGCGCTATACAACACCCCCCATTTATTTTAATAAATGGACACCCTTTAGAAATAAATAAGAAATTTATTTTTTTCTTTAAAAGAAAAAACTTTAGGAAATAAAGTCTTCTTTGAGTTTTTCCACTTTATTCCTTAGTGTGCATTGCAAACCGCATAGCTTACAACCAAAAAGGCTTGAAATTCATTAAGTTACGCAGGCTATGAAGCATGCTAAGCCTTTTCCGAAGTTATATTTAATGCTTGCAAACACTTCAATCACCGTTATAATTTGTTTATCGCACTGTACCTCATTTAAAAAATCAAACTTATAAAAAAATTTGGCGCAAGTTGCGATTACACAGACCCAATGAGCCAACAAAGTAATAAACATAAAGCTCTAAAATTCCCATAAAACGCAACCGCTTTGTTGTGAAACCAACTCCAAAAATTGAAGAAAAGGGATATCAACACCTCATAAATAAGCCACTTCTAGGGGGAAACCTCCAATACATTACATGTATGAACAATTCTTGGACGATACAAATTACGAAACCTCCTTTCTATATATAGGAGTCCATGGGGCCACAATGTAATCCTAGCCGGCCTAACAATAATAATTTAAGGGCACAATAATAATAAAATGGGGGTTACAAGGGTACAATAATAACAATAAGGGGTTACACTAACAACAATAAGGGACTATACTAGTAATATAGGGACCTAACATGCCCCTCCCCTTCAAAAAAGTGTTGTCCTCAATGCTTGAGTAGCTCTGGGTGCTTCTGTATAAAATTCTCATCCTCCCATGTAGAATCTTGAGTGGGTAAGTTCTTCCACTTGATGAGATACTCTGAAATTGATCGATTCCGTAGTTGTCGAGTTATTTTTTCCATGACTGCTTCAGGTTCCAATATGATTTTCCCTTCCCCATCAAGTTCTGGCAATACTGTTTGAACTGGAAGATTTTCCCCTATAACCTTCTTTAAGCATGAAACATGGAAAACTGGATGTACTCGCGAAGAAGCAGGAAGCTCCAATTTGTATGCCATAGTACCAATATTTTGCAACACCTTGTAAGGACCATAGTACTTTTGTGATAATTTATTATCCTTCTTAGCTTGCTTGAGGGACATTTGTTTGTATGGTTGTAGCCGTAAAAATACCCAATCTCCTACATCAAAACTTCTCTCGCTGCGATGTTGATCTGCCTGTTGTTTCATTCGATTTTGTGCCAAATTCGGGTTATCCTTTAAGAGTTGGAGAACTTCTTGCTGATGCTCGATGTGATCTTCCACTGCTTGAACCTTCGAATTTTCTCTTAAATATTATGTGATGGATGGTGGATGATATCCATAAAGTGCCATAAATGGGGTCATTTTTGCTGCAGTATGGAAGGAAGTGTTATACCACCATTCAGGAAGAGGTAACCACTTGACCCATTGTGTTTGTTTATCAGATACAAAACAACGAAGATATCCTTCCAAACATTTATTTACTATCTCAGTTTGAACATCGGATTGAGGATGATAAGATGAGCTATGAGCTAATTGAGTACCCAAACAAGAAAATAACTCCGTCCAAAAATTTCCAGTAAAAATGGGATCTCTGTCGCTCACAATAACCCTTGGGCTTTCATGTAGCTTTTGAATTCTGTCCATAAATGTAGTAGCAATTGTACTTGCTTTAAATGGATGAGATAATGCACAAAAGTGTGCATACTTGGTAAGTCTATCAACTACCACCATGATGACACTCTTTCCTTCGGACTTAGGTAAACCTGTGATAAAATCCATTGAAATCTCCTCCCAACGTTGACTTGGATTGGATAAAGGTTGTAGAAGACCCGGGGTCTTAATTGTCTCAACTTTATTCTACTGGCAAACCAAACATTCCACCACAAAATTTTGAATATCAGATTTAAGGCCATCCCAAAAAAATTCTTTCTTCACCCTATGGTAAGTTTTTAAAAATCTTGAGTTTTCTCCTAAAGAATAAGTGTGCAATTCCAAAAGAATATTTTGTTTTAGTTGGGAATTCTTACAAATATATTAGTGATATTTGTGCCATAAGGAATCATTTTTCCAACTAAATGTATCAGATGTACTAGAATCTTGTTGCAAATTTTGAATGAGTGTCCACACTTCTTCATCTCTCTTCCATTCATCCCTTGCTTCGGTTATCCAATCTGGTTGGATAATAGATATGGCACAAAGAAATGCTTCCACCTCTACATTCTTTCTTGAGATTTCATCTGCAACAACATTTAGCTTCCCTTTTTTGTGGATTATTTCAAAGTCATAACACAACATCTTTGTGACCCATTTTTGCTTCTCTTCTGAAGATAGTCTTTGTTCCAAAAAGTGTTTAAGACTATCATGATCATTTTTTACCTTGAAGTGTCTACCCATTACGTAAGTTTTCCATTTCTTTAGTGAATACAACATTGCTAACATTTCCTTCTCGTAAATAGCTTTATGTAAAAACTTTCCTTTGATTGGACGACTTTCAAAAGTAATGGGTCTTCCTTCTTGCATTAAAATAGCACCAATTCCATTTCCCGAGGCATCACATTCCACAATAAAGGTTTTTGTGAAATCTAGCGTAGCTAAGACCGGTGCTAGGCACATTTCGTCTTTAAGATGTTCAAAGGCCTTATTTTCTTCAGGAGTCCATGAAAATGCATCTTTCTCCAATAATGTTGTTAGAGGTGCTGCTATTCTCCCACAATTCTTAACAAACTTGCAATAATACCCTGTTAACCTAAGAAATCCTCACAAATGCTTTATGGTTGTGAGGACTTTCCATTCCTTAATGGATTTAATTTTGTTAGGGTCTACCTTAACACACTCATGAGATACAATATGACCCAGATATTCCACCTCTTGTACTCCAAAGAAACATTTGGATTTTTTTGCATATAATTATTTCTCCTGCAATAGTTTGAGCACCATGTCAACATGTTGAACATGATCCTTCCAAGACCTACTGTATATTAGTATATCATTAAAAAATACTAGCACAAACTTTCTAAGGAAGGGTTTGAAAATGGAATTCATCAACCCTTGAAACTATAGGACAATTTGTTTACGGGAGCAAAGCCATCGATACCATACAAATGTATTTTTTTCTAAATGTAAAGTTGCAATGTGTACCTTTTGTGTATTTTGCACATTATTGAGATCAAAATATTACTCTATCTGTAGTATCCATGTTACAGGATCCTTTCGATCAAACTTCCTCATATCCATTTTTGGAATATGGTGGTTCTTCCCTCCAACGTTAGAGTTTATGAAATCATGATTAACATTTATTTTGTTCTCATCATGAATTTCCTCTACTATCTTTTCACCATTAGGAAAAATTTCTTGTATCAACTTTTTTAAACCTTCTATGTCTACTTTTAGATCATTCTTCATGTTTTCCATGTTGTCTTTCATTTTTTCATCGATCTTAGCTTCCATGTCATCCATATTAGCTTCCATGACCACTTCTATGCCATCAATCTTAGCTTCCAAACCATTCATCTTAGCTTCCATACCTTTCTTCAAACCATCCATCTTAGTTTCCACGCCTTTCTTCAAAACTTCCATTTCATTTTTTGTTGCTCTTTGCGAGAGAGAAATTTGTTGCATTTCCTCTTGTAATTTTGATATGTCATGTTGTCATTCTTCGTCTTCATGAGTCACAGTAGAGCTTTCTAAAGGCTTAATGGGTGTTGAATTATTTTTAGGGGCCATTTTAAAATCCAACACTGATTTATATTCTACAATATGCCCTTGAAATCAAATCAACTTGATTCTTCAAGCAGGACTTATGTAATTCGGAAAAAAAAATACACACCTTTTACTTGCTTTTGAGGAGCTCGATATTGAAATTGAATTATTTCTATAATTGCAGATCCTCAATATCTAAAATCCAGCCCTGTAGTAGCCCTCTAAATCTTCTTTCAAATTCCACAGGTCTGATCTGATTTGGATTATTCAAGGAAAAGTTATGTCTAATCTCCCACAATGACCCAATTATGGACTAGTTCAGTAGAGAAAACTTGTATGACTTGCCACGTGTCACTGTTTCCTCCTTTGGCTCTAAAATTGATAGACAAAAAACTACAATCTGTGTACTTGTGGCCAATTTTTACATAATTCCAATCCGATGCTCAGAGAGAGAGCTATGAATATTTTTCCATGGTCACCTATTTGAGATGAAATTCAGAAGCCTGAAAAAGCCCTAAATTCCATAGATCATATCTCCCAAAATATTGTAAACCAAGATCTAAAATTTTTTTACCCTGTTGCTTAGGATTTCAGCTTCACACTCTAAACATTTCATATTTTTAACTTTCATAGAAAAAAATTTATAGCAAAAATTCCACGATGACATGTTTAGGTTAAATTTAGGATCCTGGAAAATGACCTAAATTCCACAGATTATATCTCCAAAAATATTGCAAACCAAGATCTAAAATTTTGCGACGATGTTCCTCAGGATTTCAACGTCGCACTCTAAACATTTTAGCTTCTACACCTTCATAGAAAAACATTTATATCTAAAATGCCACGATGACCTGTTTGGAGCAGCGAAGCCCTAGAATCCAAAGCTCTGATACCAAATGTTGTGAAACCAGCTCCAAAAATAGAAGAAAAGATATATCAACGCCTTATAAATAAGCCACTTCGAGGGGTAAACCTCCAATACATTACATGAATGAACAATTCTTGGATGATACAAATTACAAAACCTCCTTTCTATATATAGGAGTCCATGGGGCCAAAATGTAATCCTAGTGGGACCACAATGTAATCGTAACTGACCTAAAAATAATAATTTAAGGGCACAATAATAACAATATCGGGGTTATAGGGATACAATAATAACAATAAGGGGTTTACACTAACAACAATAAGGGACTATACTAGTAATATAGGGACCTAACAATCTTGACTTCTTGAATGCGTATTTCGCATTTTGCATGACTTAACCAAAATCAAGTTCATTTACCGAATAAAAGTTGTGATGTGTGATTTGCATAGATGACCATTTCGCAGAAGTTATGGGTAAACATCATAAACGGTAAAATTTATATTTTGTGATATGCAAATGAATGACAATTAATTACTCAAGCATGTGAAATGACTTATATCATATCAAACCAAAATCCAAGGTCCAACATCTTAAGTTGATTGATAGCTATTTCATGTAAAGGTGTAAGAGATTTGATTTGAAATTATTATCGATGATCAATAACATTTTTGATAGATTCATATCTATTTTTGCATGTTTCAAATAAATTAATGACGGATTTTTCTGTTTGTTCAATGTATTTTTAATGATTTCTCTATATGATTGAAATCAGGAAACCAAATAACAGAACGAAGAAAATAGAGATGAACAAGAAATTCAAAGAGATTTTTCAAACGTCATGTACTGAAGACTCGGACATGTCTCCCTTATTTTCAGATGCCGCCTGCAACAAGGAATGTGGTAGTTTGTCATGGGAAGTGATGTATCAATTTTTTGAAAATGAAAAGCCAATAGTAATAGACAAAGTTTCTTCAACAGACTTATCTATTTCTTCAAACCCAACTGATTTTGACGTCGCATGTTCATTCATCCATAGGATAGCCGCAAGGCCAAAAATTCTCCCTTATACATACATGGTTAAGTGGGAAATTAACCACTTAAACATAGAAGATAGAAATTTTAGAGATTCCAAGGGAGAAAATATTGGTTCTTTCAGGGAAGAACATTTACAAGAAAAGTACGATATAGCCTCCCCACAACAGAAATATGACAAGGCTTTTTTGCAAAGCTTTAGAGTAGAGCATCTAGACCTCATAAAATTCATAAAGAAATGGAAGGAATACTAGGGAAAACTTAAGCGAGATAAACTCGGTACATACTCAATTACTGAAATTCCTTACCCTTACTGTTATGCTACCGATATGTTGTGTATATTGTTTTCTAAACCTGATACCATTAGGTTTTTAGTAGATTGAGTCCCATTAATTGACGTAATCGTCAATTCCTTAATTTTGAATTGGGAAAATATCCTATCTGACGATTTAGCCAAACACATCATGGAGTATAGGAATAAAAGGAGTGTTTCATCTAGAGAAATACCTCCCTTTTATATCAGTGCCTATGTCATGGATGCAATCTTCTTTTCTTCTAGTTTTCCTACCATGGGATGGAAATTGACTACCCAAGACCCTACCCGAATCCATATTTACCACAAAGCCCTTTGGGATTCAAACTTCCATCTGCATTTTTATAAAATTTACCATGGAATCATGTTTCCTATGCACTAGATAATATTCAATGAGAAATCCCCTAGGGTTTCCAAATAAGCTAGTACAAATAGAAGAAAAGAGAAGAAAAGAGAGATCAACGTCTTAGAAATAAGCCACTTAGAGGGGGAAACGTCCTTTACATTAAATAAATGAAAAATTCTTGGATGATACAAATGACCAAAACCTCCTTCTATATATAGGAGTCCATGGGATCACAATATAATCCTAGCCGACCTAGCAATAATAATTTAAGGGTACAATAATAACAATATTGGGGTTACAGGGGTACAACAATAACAATCAGGGGGTTACACTAATAATACTAAGGGATTATACTAGTAATATAGGGACCTAACATGCCCCTCTCCTTCAAAAAAGTGTTTTCCTCAATGCTTGAGTAGCTCTGGATGCTTCCATATAAAATTCTTCAGTGGGTAAGTTATTCCACTTGATGAGATACTCTGAAATTGATCGATTTCGTGGATGTCGAGTTCTTGTTTCCGTGACTTCTTCAGGTTCCAATATGATTTTTCCTTCCTCATCAAGTTCTTTCAATATTGTTTGAACTTGAATTTTGTCCCCTATAACCTTATTTAAGCATGAAACATGGAAAACTGGATGCACTCGCAAAGAAGCAGGAAGCTCCAATTTGTATGCCATAGTACCAATATTTTGCAACCCCTTGTAAGGACCATAGTAATTTGGTGATAATTAATTATCCTGCTTAGCTTGCTTGAGGGACATTTTTTTGTATTGTTGTAACCGTAAAAATACCCAATCTCTTACATCAAAAATTATCTCGCTGTAATGTTGATCTTCCTCTTGTTGCATTCAATTTTGTGCCAGATTTAGTTTATCCTTTAAGAGTTGGAGAACTTCTTGTTGATGCTCGATGTGATCTTCCACTGATTGAAACTTATAATTTTCTCTTAAATAAGATGTGATGAATAGTGGATGATATCCATAAATTTCCATAAATGGGGTCATTTTTGCTGCAATGTGGAAATAACTCTTATACCACCATTCAGCGAGAGGTAACCACTTGACCCATTGTGTTTTCTTATCAGATACAAAACAACCAAGATATCATTCCAAGCATTTATTCACTATCTCTATTTGACCATCGAATTGAGGAAGATAAGATGAGATATGAGCTAGTTTAGTACCCAAACAAGAAAATAATTCCATCCAAAAATTTCCAGTAAAAATGGGATCTCTGTCACTTACAATAACCTTTGGGTTTCCATGTAGCTTTTGAATTGTTTCCATAAATGCAGTAGCAACTGTACTTGATTTAAATGGATGAGATAATGCACAAAAGTGTGCATACATGGTAAGTCTATCAACTACCACCATGATGAAACTCTTTCCTTCAGACTTAGGTAAACCTATGATAAAATCCATTGAAATCTCCTCCCAATGTTGACTTGGAATGGATAAAGGTTGTAGAAGACTCGGGGTCCTAAGTGTCTCAAATTTCTTTGGCTGGAAAACAAAACATTCCGCCAGAAAATTTTGAATATCAGATTTAAGGCCATCCCAAAAAAATTATTTCTTCACCCTGTGGTAAGTTTTTAAAAATCCTTAGTGTCCTCGTAAATGATAAGTGTGCAATTCCAAAATAATCTTTTGTTTTAGTTGGGAAATTTTCAAATATATAACCGAACTTTATACCATAAGGAATCATTTTTCCAACTAAATGGATCAGATGTACTAGGATCTTGCTGCAACTTTTGAATGAGTGTTCACACTTCTTCGTCCTTCTTCAATTCATCCCTTGCTTCGGTTATCCAATATAGTTGGATAATATAAATGGCACAAACAAATGCTTCCACCTCTTCATCCTTTATTGAGAGTGCATCTACAAAAACATTTAGCTTCCCCATTTTGTAGATGATTTCAAAGTCACAACCCAACATCTTTGTGACCCATTTTTTCTAATCTTCTGAAGATAATCTTTGTTCCAAAAAGTGTTTGGTAATATCATGATTAGTTTTTACCTTGAAGTGTCTTCCCATTCATTAACGTCGTCATTTGTTTAGTGCATGTAGTATTGCCAACATTTCCTTCTCATAAATAGCTTTATGTAAATAATTTCCTTTGATTGGAGGAATTTCAAAATAAATGGGTCTTCCTTCTTGCATTAAAACAACACCAATTCCATTTCATAAGGCATCACATTCCACAATAAAGGTTTTTGTGAATTCTGGCGTACCTAAGACCGGTGCTAGGCACATTTCCTCTTTAAGATGTTCAAAGGCCTTAGTTTCTTTAGGAGTCCATGAAAATTCATCTTTTTTCAATAATGATGTTATAGGTGCTATAGTTACCCCATAATTCTTAACAAAATTTCAATAATACCTTATTAAGCTGAGAAATCCTCGCAACTACTTTATGGTTGTGGGGACTTTCCATTCCTTAATGGCTTTAATTTTGTTAGGGTCTACCTTAACACCCTTGTGAGATACAATATGACCCATATATTCCACCTCTTGTACTCCAAAGAAACATTTGGATGTTTTTGCATATAATTGTTTATCCTCCAATAGTTTGAGCACCCTATCAACATGTTGAACATGATCCTTCTAAGAACTTATGTAGATTAGTATGGTATCAAAAAATACTAGAGAAAAATTTCTAAGGAAGGATTTGAAAATGGAATTCATCAACCCTTGAAATGTAGAAGGTGCATTGGTAAGGCCGAAAGGCAAGACCAAAAATTCATAATGACCCTCATGAGTTCAAAATGTTGTTTTCAGAATATCTTCAATCTTCATTCTAATTTGATTATTTCTTGAAAGAAGATCCAACTTGGTAATAAAACATTTTCCAGGTAATTCATCCAATAATTCATCAATCACAAGAATTGGAAATAATTCAGTCACATGCGCCATGATCCATAATTCTTGTGCACCAATACTACTAAAGTAGAGAAAGAGCTTTGACTAGGTTTCCTGGAATTAAATGAATAGCATGATCATGATCACGAATAGGTGGGAGTCCTTTGGGAGTTTCAAACACCTTGGAATGATTTTCTAAGTATTTTTGGAGATCTGGATAAATAGATGATTTTTATGTTGGAACTTCTACTGAGCATAATTGTGAGATTACGCCTTGATGTTCTTTATTCAGAAGCTTTTTCATGAGATTAGAGCTTATTATCTTTCCTGGCTTCCCTACGATACCCTGTAATTCAATTTCCTTTCCTCCAGAAAAAAAAACTCAAGAAAATTTCTTGAAAATTAAAAGCTACCATCCCCAAATATTGTAACGATTGTACTCCTAGTACAACATCAACACCTCCCATTGGAGTGGAAAGCATTGGACTATTCAATACCTATTCCCCCATGGTTAGCTTGATATTATGGAATTTCCCAGAGTAATTTATAGTTCCTCCATTTGAAACCATCACTTGACATTCTGGTGCCAGGTATAGGAAACAATTCAATTCCTTGGCTACCTTACAATGGATAAAATTATGGGTACTACCTGAATCAATCAACACTTTTACCATTTTATTCTTGATATGTCCTTCTATCTTGAGAGTTTGAGGAGTGGTAATTCCTGCCAATGCATTACACGATATGGTCATACTCATTTCTTCTTATTCTAGGGTTGGTTCCTAGTGTATATCCTCTTCTTTTGAAGTTTCTTGTTCATTTTCTTCCTCCTCTTCACAATCTATGTAAAATAATTTCTTCTCAGCACACTTATGACCTTTACTGTATTTTTTATCACAAATGTAGCAAAGACATTTTTCTCTTTTTTCTTCCAATTGTTGTGGTGTCAACCTAGTAGGTTGTGGAAGTCTAGGAGTTGCAACACTTCCATCTTTATATATGTGAGTGGTAGGCTTCCTTTTCACCATAATCTTGCATTCAATTTTTCTTGCCAACCTGAATGCCTTCTCCAATGAATCAGGTTCCCAAACGCAAACTTCATGCTGGATGTTATCCTTTAAATTCTCTATGAAGACATCAATCCTAAGTTCCTATGGAATATCAGTTACCCTTATATTCAATTTTTGGAATTCCTCAATATGCTCCCCTACTGAACCCTTTTGTTTGAGATTTATCAATTGGCTAAAGAAGGTGTTTCTCTTTGTATCCATATAATGTGATATGATTTCCTCCATAAAAATTGACCAAGTGACAATTTTTTTATGGGAGAAAATCCATCGATACCATACAAATGTATTTTGTTCTAAATGTAAAGTTGCAATGCATACCTTTTGTGTGTTTTTCACATTATTGAGATCAAAATATTGCTCCATCTACAGCCCAGTATCCATGTTACAGGATCCTTGCCATCAAACTTCCTCATATCCATCTTTGGAATATGGTGGTTCTTCCATCCAACATTAGAGTTTATGAAATCATGATTAACATCTATTTTGTTCTCATCATGAGTTTCCTCTACTATCTTTTCGCCAATAGAAAAAATTTCTTGTATCAACTTTGTCAAACCTTCCATGTCTACTTTTAGATCATTCTTCATCTTTCCATGTTGTCTTTCATTTTTTCTTCCATGTCATCCATCTTAGCTTCCATGCCATCTTCCATGCCATCCATCTTAGCTTCCATGCCTTTCTTCAACCAATCCGTATTAGCTTCCATTCCATTCTTCAAACCATCCATCTTAACTTCCATGCCTTTCTTCAAAACTTCTATTTCATTTTTTGTTGCTCTTTACGAGAGAAAAATTTGGTGCACTTGCACTTGTAATTTCGATATGTCATGTTGCGCTTCTTCCTCTTCATGAGTCATAGTAGAGCCTTATGAAGGCTTAATGGGTGTCGAATTATTTTTAGGTGAAATTTTAGAACCCAATACAGATATCTATGCTTCAATATGACCTTAGAATCACTTCAAACTGATTTTTCACACAAGACTTATGCAATTAGAAAACAAATACACACCTTTTTCTTGCTTTTGAGGAGCTCGATATTGAAACTGAATTATTTCTGTGATTTCAGATCTCAAATATCTGAAATTCATCCCTATAGTAGCCCTCTGAATCTTCTTTCTAATGCCATAGGTCTAACTTGATTTGGATTCTTCAAGGTAAAGTTATGCCCAATCTCCCACACTGACCTAATTATGGGCTGGTTCAGTAGAGAAAACTTGTATGACGTGCCACATGCCCCTTTTTCCTCCTTCGGCTCTGAAATTGATATAAAGGAAACTACAGTCTGTGTACTTGCGACCACTTTTTACATAATTCCAAGCAGACTCTTGGAGAGAGAGAGAGAGATTTATGACGATTTTCCCACGGTCACCTCTTTGAGATGAAATTCGGGAGCCTAAAAAATCCCTAACTTCCACATATAATATCTCCGCAAAAATTGTGAACCAAGGTATGAAATTTTAATAGGAAGTTCCTCAATATTTTGGCTTTTCTCTATAAAAATTTCAGCTTCTGAACCTTCGTAGAAAAAAATTTGTAACGCAAATTCCATGATGACATGTTTTATGTGAAATTCAGGAGCCTGAAAAAACCCTAAATTACACATATCATATATCTGAAAATATTGCAAATCAAGATCTGAAATTTTTCCATGACATTCCTCAGGATTTCAGCTCCGCTCTGTAAACAATTCAGCTTCTAAAACTTCGTAGAAAAAAATGTATAGTGAAAATTTCATGATGAACTGTTTGGAGTAGTGAAACCCTAGATTCCAAATATTTGATACCAAATGTTATGAAACCAGCTCCAAAAATAGAAGAAAAGAGAGATCAACGCCTTATAAATAAGCCACTTCGAGGGGAAAACCTCCTTTACATTACAAAAATGAACAATTCTTGGATGATACAAATGACCAAAACCTTTGTCTATATATAGGAGTCCATGGGATCACAATATAATCCTAGCCGACCTAACAATAATAATGTAAGGGCACAATAATAACAATATTGGGTTACAGGGGTACAACAATAACAATAAGGGGGTTACACTAACAACAATATGGGACTATACTAGTAATATAGGGACCTAACACATTAATTGATGCAATCGTCAATTCCTTAATTCTAAATTGGTCAAATATCCTATCAGACAATTTAACCAAACACATCATGGAGTATAGGAATAAAAGGAGTGTTTCACCTAGAGAAATATCCCCCTTTTATATGAGTGCCTATGTCATGGACGCAATATGTTTTTCTTCTAGTTTTCCTACCATGGGATGGAAATGGACTACCTAAGACCCTACCCCAATCCATATTTACTACAGAGCCCTTTGGGATTTAGACTTCCATCTGCATTTTTATAAAATTTTCCATGGAATCATGTTGCCTATGCACCAGATGATATTCAATGAGAAATCCCCTAGGGTTTCCAAAGAAGCTAGTACATATATTCTTTCTATGGCTAGATGTTTTGCAGAGGAGTGTTTTACATATGTCAGAGTATTTGGGAGTTATGCTTCTCCCCACGTCCTACCATATTATGTTCTTGATAAGTTACTTGCAAGAGAGATAGCCTACCAGCTTGTTAATGATATTACTAAACAACTGAAAGACGCTAAGAAAGTAGTTTGGCCTAATTTTCCTTTACAATGCAGCACTTTTGCACTTTTTGATATTGGCCATACCTACAAGGAGGTTTCAAAGATTAATCTATTGAATTTGGAAATAATTCTAAAAAGGTTGTATGATCCAAATGATGTAATTAAAAACTACATCACCGAGATTAGGATGAATCCTTTTGTAAAGGAAATAGATGGATTTCATGATCTCTTCCAAGGCATGGAAATTTTTTCAAATATAATTAATTTTTCATCCATTCAGCGCAACCAAGATGATTTGGAAGCCTTCCAAACATACAGAAATAAGAGATTGGAGAGAATTCCTCTTAAATTGCTAACTATTGAAGATGTCAATAGACCTAATCCAAGTATCAACTTGGATAATGAAGCAAAAGACATGTATGATGATGAGTTGGGTCAATCAGAGCATCAATCTCACAATTCGGATCATTCTAAAAATGAATCTGAATCTAGAAAATATAGCCAAAAGAGATAATTGATCAAGTAATCCAAGAGATAGAGATGCAGGAAAAAAGAGAAAGTCACGAAATAGAGTCAACTTCTCAAGAAGTTCAGCACAATCATGATACACTTGATCAGTCAGAAAAGTCCCAAACAAATAATTTGAGTAGTTAATGGGATGAGTTTTTTGAAGCAATAAAAACTCCTAAAACCAATCCCAACACTGATCAAGCTATTAGTTTTCAGACACCTGAACATTCCCAAAAGATAATGGAAACTCATAATTCACTAAAAAAAGTTTGAAAACCTCATGATCGAGAGATCATACCAGCCTACCCTATAGAAAAAATAATTTTACAAGTTGAGGAAATTTTTTCATTGGATATCTTCTACAGTCCTAGTCATAAGGTTGTAGTCAAGAGAAAAAAGGAGAAGAATTGATGAAACAATATCAAACCTCACAAATGAATCTCTTTACATTTTGTGGAAGGATCCCTTAGCTGATCCAATTGAAAATTTAACTAAATTATCAGAGTTTGCATGGGCATATGCTACTGCCACTGTTGATAAAGCTACTGAGGTTAAAATGTTGCTGAAGCAGAAGGAAGACAGAATACAAGAACTAGAGAGACTGTTAGATGAAGAAAAATCTAACTCCAGTGAGAAAATAAAATCAGATATGGCCCAATTTCAAAAAGATTTCGAGAGTCTTAAATTGCAACATCAAGTAGAAATCATTGAGAAGCAAGAACAACTAGAAGCAACAAAGACCAGGTTACAAAGCCAACCACAATTAGAGAAATTCATAAAAGAAGCATTGGATAAGTTAAAGAAACAACATGAATGTTACACCATTTTTTGGTCATCTAACCCATTGTTATTAGATGTACCCAAGTACACCATGTAAGACCAATTTTACCCTAAGTAAAATCACATTCACTATGAAAAATAACTTAGTAAACCACCTTTATTAAGTTGATTATGGTCTAAACAGAAAACCCCATGAGGAAATATTAAATAAATCCATATTTGTTCGATTTTCCTCAAGGAATAATTAGTTAAACAGTAGTTTAATTAATATTCCTAGTTACATTCAACCCAAAACAAGGAAATTAATTAGCTAAATCATTATTTATCTTATTATTTTATAAGAATAATTATTTAAACATTACTTAAATAATATTATTTGTTAAATGTGACTAAATCTCCCTTAAATAATTAAATAAATCATTATTTATTTTATTATTACTCAACCATATCCTTAAAATGATAAATAAATCATTTATTTATTTATTTATTATTAATTAACCACATCCTTAAAATGATAAATAAATCATTTATTTATTTATTATTTACAAATAAAGGGATTTGACCCAAGTCAAATTCCTTTTCCCTCCAACAAATATAATAAAATATTCCATAAAAGTTGGATCTTGATTTGGTTAATAATATTTTAATTATGCACCAATATCTAGACCAACTCAATATTTTGTTATAAATAGAAGGGTTTTCCCATTCATTTACCACCTTTTGTTGCCTAAAGATCACTCTGGATCTATACTTTTGGCCTGACTATTGATCCACCATCATAGTCATATTTTGCTATCATTTTTTGTCTGGGTTTTCTACACCATCAAGAGAGAGGAATTTTAGATCTCAAGCGCTGAGGACTTACAAGAACCCATCCCATTGAGGAGAATAGGGAACACCCTCTTGTGCTTTCCTCCCAAGTGCCATTAATACAAAATTCATTCAACATATTCTTGTCTTGTCTATTGGATGCATGAAGTAAATCTTGTTTTTTCTACTGTTTAATGTCTTCTAATGCATAGATCTAGATTTTTGCAGCATTTATCTTGATCACCTAACTGTAGATTTGAAGATATTAGCAGTCATTTCTGCTGTTAGGGTTGTTTGTTATGAACAGCTAAAGTGGTATTTTTTCGTACACTTGGAATTAAGATTCATGCTAACAACTGGAGACTCCACACAGGTTTACGAATACGACCACTATCGTTTTTCTGATCCTCGCATATCCAGCTACTTCAAACCCTAGGATTTCTCTTTAGCCCTTTTTTTTTCTCTTCTTGATGTTGTTTTTAATCTATAAAACCCTAAAACAATAAAAATTCTGACTTCCATGTTTTTTCGGACCTATTTCGCAGGTGACAGACATCAGCTGCAGCTGAGACGACAACTTTTTCTGAAACCTACCGTCGAGAGTGCCGGAAGTTCAGGTCACACTTTTTGGCCCAAAACCTAGGACCTGGGCCTTCAAGGCACACTTTACAGCCTAAAAAGTGTGACCTCTATTGAAAAGAAATCAGAAACTGCGACCTGGACTTTTTGTAGAGATTTTTCTGAAAGTTTTCTGGGTTTGTCTGAGCCTCTGTTTAGGGTTGTCTGACCTCCATCTCCGCCCGTTTTGGACCTATTCTTGTTCTGTTTCTCTCAACTAAGTGGGAACCTAGCCCCCTAGGGCTTCAGTACCCTGCAATTTTTGTGGAAGATTTTTCGTTGTTGCAGGTTGTCTGAAATTTCAGAGTCTTCAGCCATTTTTTCAGATCTGATACCTCACCTTCAGATCTACTTCAGATCTTTTTGTTATCCATCCAAATCACCTCATCTAGCTTTGTTTGGGTTTTCCTCTAGGATTCACTATGTTTTGCTTCAGGAGATGGCCTTTTGTCACCATTTTTATAGCAATTTTTCCTCTGATTTGTTGTTGTTTTTTGCACCACTTTCCAGCAGATTTTGTCTTTTAGATCCCTGTCCCTCTTGACCTTAGATTTATTAGCCTTTTCATGTGTTTTGATTAATTTTTTACTCACCTATAGACTAGTTGTTGAGAGACCCGCCTCATTGGGTTTAGATTACTACATTATTAGCTATTTATTTTCTGTTTTTGTAGGCCTATATACTGTCATTTGCAGGTTTATTTACATCTATACAACAACACTTTTTCTTTTTCTCTACAAACGTCTGGGTTTAAAAATTAAAATTTACACACTTTTACACACACACCCTAAGCGAAAAAGGGCTTGGTTAACATCGCCAAGCAAAGACTCTAAAACATTGAAATCAATTGATCCTGCACCTTTCTGCCCTTGTTTCGACATTGTAATCAGTTGATCTTGCACCTCCCTGCCCTTGTCAGTATCTTTTTCCTTTGTGCCATGTTTGTACCATCACCATTGTGCCACCAAGGCATTTATCCCTGAGACTTCTTGGCCTTCATCTTCAGTTTCTGGTAGGAAGACTTACTCCTCCGCACAGGATTCGAGTTAGTCCTCCACTGAGTCCACACACTGACTCTTCTTCTGGTCCTTTGGGTTCTCCTTCTCATTTTGCCTTTGGTTCTCCCCCTGACACCTTCACCATGTCTGGTGCAATACCTTATGCTGGTGGCAACCCCGACCCTCAGGCTAGGAATACCACTATTGGGACCGCTATGGACGCTACCCCGGCTGTGCCCTTGCTCCCCTTCATGGCAGGCCTCAGCCTCCCCAACTTGGACCAGTTGATAAACGACCCTATACACCATGACGCTAGTTGGCCTACTATGCCGACAAAGCTCCCTTCCGACATCCCAAAGTTTGAAGGCCTTACTGGAGAAGATCCTTCAAATCATGTTCTATCTTTCCACATGTGGTGTTCATCTAACTCCATTACCGATGACTATGTCTGTCTTCGGTTGTTCCAACGAACGCTTACAGGTGAAGATTCTAAGTGGTATGTTGATCAGGCCACTTCCTCTCATACCACCTTTACGACTCTTGCCCGGGATTTTTTATCTTACTTCTCTCTTCCCCTTCGTTATGACACTGGTATCGAACTTTTGAATTCATTCCGTCAATCATCTGCGACCTTCCTATCCGATCATGTCCATGAATGGCGGAGAAGAAATAGCCTATGTCAATCCCCTACCTTTGAATACCATGTCTAGATGGACTGGTTCCTTAGGTCTCTCTTGCCTCCTATCAAGAAAGATGTCACATCGCATTTTCCTCAAACCGAAGAAGCCGCCCTCCAAATGGCGTTAAAATATGACCTGATCTACGCTCAGACGAGTTATGTTTATACCGTTCTGCTTGATCTTCCTAGACCTGGTGGTGCCAACGCACCGGGGGCACCTCATGCCACCGACGATATCGTTGGAGCTCTCTCTCATCCATACGCTCAGCCTCCCATGGGTTATGGTTTTCCTGGGAGGGAGGCAGCACCTCCCGCACTTTTCCCCCTCCCAGAAGCACATATCTAGGATACGACATGCCTCCTCTTTTGGCCCAACCTTCTGTTTACCACACTATTACCCAACCCCCTTATTATCCATATCTGCAGCTTGGTGCTCCAGCTCCTCCAGCATCAGCACCTCTACCTCCCTTTCCTTTTCAACCCCTGCAACAGCAACCACCGCCCCCTCAGGAGCGAGTGGATGCACAGAAAGGATTTGTGGCTACCCAACCACCTGAAGGTCAGGTGGCCACTCAACCTCTTCCATCTGGTTCCTCCAATTACCAGATTCTCATGATGTCCTCTGATCAGCCTTCTGAACCTTCTTCTCCTGGCCCTTCACCTTCAGCTGGTACTCATGAGCCCCTTTATCCTCTTGGAATATTTCCTCCAAGCCTTAACCATCTTGGAACTATCTCACCTGGTCATTACCCCCCTGGTGAGATACCATTCATAGCTCCCCCACCAAGAGTATACACGATACCTATTATGGCCACCCTCTCTCTTCCTAACCTGACCCTTGGGATTCCCGTTTAGTACCTCAATCTTCCAACTGCTACCCCGCCTGGTCAACCCAAACCTTATCTTGCTTTGACCCTGGTCCAATTGGTCCCTATGACTTCTCCCGCTGCAACAGTGCCTCATTCACCTCAACAGGAACCACCTCCTGCTGCGACTGCTTCGGGTAAGAAACACAAAGCTCACAAGGGTGCATCAAAGGACAAGGCTACCTCGGCAAACCCTGCCCCCTCTCGACCTCCAAAGCATACCATCCAGTGTGCTTTGTGTGATGTTGTCAGTCACGCCACCCATACTTGTCTGGAGCTGCCTCACCTCAAGTCCATGGTCAATGAGACGTTTACATAATCTGATATCCCAGAGGTATATGTCACTATACCCGATTCAATCCCGAAACTCAAACCATTATGCACAAATCACCCTTGTGCTTTGTGTGATTTCCATGGCCGCTACACACCTATGTTCTTGCCTCGAAGAGTATCGTTTCTCTTTAGAAGCCTTATGCCAATTTGAGGCCAAGCGCAACGAGTCCACCGCTCCCTTATTTACGCGTTTTTCTTCGGCAAAACTAGAGGACACGAATTCTCCCATTGACATTCCCCCTCCTAATGTTGAGATGATGGAGCCTTCATCCACCATTTGCTACCTATCATCATCCATAAGACCCTTGGTGGAAGCCCCCTTGGAGACTCCCCCTGATGTTTCGCCTAAACTCCCTTCAGTGATCACCCTGGGCTCAACATCGGTATATCCTTTATCTGCTTACTCTTCTATCACCACTTGTGACGATGCGCATGTGAACCCCTCTTCTCATGATGATGAGTCAGGTAGCTTCACCACGTCAGGTGGTATTTCTTCCACCAGTCACCCCATATTCTATTACGATGACGACACTGTGGAAGTAGTCACCAACCTTGAATTTATCTATCCCCCCTTACATCGAACTCATGCATTCAAACCACATGCACCTTGTGGACATTACATTGACACCCAATGTTTGGGTAAGGGGGCACCCATATTTGAGAGACCAGGAGAAGCAATTCTCCATAACTCTCCTAGTGAATCTAGTCGTGTCGACTCTAGTCCCATTATTCTTCAACATTTAGAAGAACCTCTAGAGTCCCATATCACTTCATATCACTCTAGGGATGATACCCCTCATCATTTCTTCATATTACATCAGCAACCCATCTCATAGACATTGTGGTTGACCAACCTATGGGTTTTCTAGAATAACATCAGTTCATTATCTCAAAATACTCTCTTTGGGATAGTAACACCATGTATGCCAACCTGGAAACTTAAAGTCCATTTGATTCATAAATGCAGTACCAAAAGAGATTGGTAATCGTCTATTTCCTTTCTCAAACTGCATAACCATACCGAAAACAAATGGTCCACCACATCATTAAAATGTGTTTAGATTTCCCTTTTTCTAAATACATTTTGGCATGTCCAAAACATGCTTGGGGGCACCTATCCCCCTCAACCATAAAAATCCCAGATCTCAGCCAAAAACACCACAGAAAACCCCTTTCTCTGACAGGTCGCATTTTTCTGCCCAGGACCTGCTAACCAGGTTGCAGAGCAGGCCCCAAAAAATGCGACCTGGCCTGTTCATGAGCTCTGGGTACGTAAAATAAACTTTCAATCCACTAAAATGAAAGAGTAGGATTAGGCCTCTTACCTGTAGCTGACTGCTCTCAATTCCAATGGTCGGTTATTCTGCTAAAATCACCACAATATTTAGGGCCTTCTCTCCTCACTACATTCACCATAGTTCCACCTGCGAATGAGTGAACTGGGAGGGCAAACTCCTTATTAAAATAAAACCCCTGATTTTTCTTTCGCCTGCTGCGGCCAAACCGTAGCTCAGTTTGATGAATTGTACGTACCATTGGAAAGCCCTCAAATGGGTATCTGTTAGTTTTTAGTGACTTGATACTCCACCAGGAAACATTTTTTCCATGAAGCGTCACTTCACCCCTCCTCAAAATTGAATTTCTTCACTGGAAACACTCATACTGGGGGCACTACTTTGCCTCCATACTTTTCCATGCTCGTGTCGACTTTCCTCATGAGTCGCCATTTTGTACTCATGTTTGTATGGTCCCCATTAGACCTTTTCTGTGTGGCAGCACCATCGAGTCACCCTTGTTCAAAGCATCTGAGATGAGTCATCATTGCATTCATGGAATCTATCCTGAGTCCCTTTGCATCCCGCTATAGTCTTCCATCCTTCATTGCTTGGTCCCTCTCTCATGTCACACACTATGGCCTTCAGTCCCACTGTCCCCTATCCCTCATGATATTGTGTCAGTCGCTGCTAGGTCATCCATGCCATTTATGCTCTAACAAGGGAAGTCATCCGTTCGCTACTCAGTCCCCCCATTTCATCATCATCATTGGTGTCAGTCTGTCAGTCACTCTACTATTTTCTCTCGTACCTTAGTTGAGGATCCCTTATTGCCTCACCTATGGTGGACCTCCTTCTGTCAACATTAGCTCATTCATTCCAGAAGACAGGTCTAGAGGGCAGTGTACCTTGGTTCCAGCTTCCACTCTTGTTCAGTGCCTCGGATCAGGAAAAGGGACTCCTTATTGCCCTTTGACTTGATTGTTCTCAGCTCCAGCTCCTTTCAGCATGATCGAGATCCGTATACTCGATGGTTCAGTGATGCAACAGTTGACATCGGTGATTCCCAAGTGTGTGTGAGATGTCTCAGCCCTCATGAGGGGGTGGCCTTATAGGTAGCCCCCCACACACTCGGATGACCTCTTCATTACAGTCTTCAATGCAGCTTCATACATTTGATGATGTTGTCCTTAGCTGCTTGCAGCGCCTTTTTGTTTGCATGTATCAGTCAGATTTTCAGAGCCCTTTCCTGTGTTCAAGGGCATCTAGGTTACATTTATATCTCATGTACTTAGATATTATTGTACAAGTCCTGGCTGTTATCCCAGGCACAATATGTATGTGGGATTCATTATCATGTTATTTATCTGGCTCATGTTTATGCCAGCATATCCTATATTATTTCGTCCCGTGGTTTTTCGGACGCCTTATTATTTGTACTACTACCTCGGTGGGCATAGGTATGCCTCCCCCGCCGCCTATAGTAGGTACTCACTCATAAAAGAGACTTTTCACACCTGTAAGTCTCTCCTCCTCAGGGTCTAGTTCTTTCAGCACTTTGGTCTACCTTATACTCCTCTCTCTTTGACTTCCCCTTCGATGTCTAGTGATTGAGTTCTTACAACGTACTTCGGTCATACGATTAGCTCCTAACACTCGCACGTTGGGGGGAAATCTGTTACACCATTTTTTGTTCATCTAACCCATTGGTATTAGATGGACCCAAGTACACCATGTAAGACCAATTTTACCCCAAGTATAATTGCATTCACTATGAAAATAACTTAGTAAAACCACCTTTATTAAGTTGTTTATGGTCTAAACAGGAAATTCCATGGGGAAACATTAAATAAATCCATATTTGTTTGATTTTCCTCAAGGAATAATTAGTTAAACAACATTTTAATTAATATTCCTAGTTATATTTAACCCAAAACAAGGAAATTAATTAGATAAATCATTATTTATCTTATTATTTTCTAAGAATAATTATTTAAACATTACTTAAATAATATTCTTTGTTAAATATGACTAAATCTCCCTTAAATAATTAAATAAATCATTATTTATTTGATTATTACTCAACCATATCCCTAAAATGATAAATAAATCATTTATTTATTTATTATTACTTAATCACATCCTTAAAATGATAAATAAATCATTTATTTATTTATTATTTACAAATAAGGGGATTTGACTGAAGTCAAATTCCTTTTCCCTCCAACAAATATAATAAAATATTCCATGAAAGTTGGATCTTGATTTGGTTACTAATATTTTAATTTTGCACCAATATCTAGACTAACTCAATATTTTGTTATAAATAGAAGGGTTTTTCCCATTCATTTGTCACCTTTTGTTGCCTAAAGATCACTCTAGATCTCAACTCTTGGTCTGGCTATTGATCCACCATCATAGCCATACTTTTCCATTTTTTTCTGGGTTTTCTACACCATCAAGAGAGAGGAATTCTAAATTTGAAGTGCTGAGGACTTACAAGAACCCATCCCATCGAGGAGAACCAGGAACACCCTCTTGTGTTTTCCTCCCAGGTGCCATTAATACAAAATTCATTTGATATATTCTTGTCTTGTCTATTGGATGCATGGAGTAAATCTTTTTTCTTTTACTGTTTAATGTCTTCTAATGCACAGATCTAGATTTTTGCAGCATTTATCTTGATCACCTAACTGCGGATCTGAAGATCTTAGCAGTCATTTCTGCTGTTAGGGCTTTTTGTTATGCGTAGCTAAAGTGGTATTTTTTCGTACACTTGGAATTAAGATTCATACTAACAATAAGTTTGCCAATCTATGCAAGTCATTCGATTTGGAAATCCTAGAATATTATCTCAATTCATAGGTGCATACCTTCTAGATTTATAACTCATATTGATTTATGGATTTTGATGCCAGTGGAGTCTTTATATCAAACTGAAACTGTTTGGAGTCACCATGTGAATGATTTGACCTTCTTGTGTCTAATCATTGTCCACCATCAGTAATCAGATATAAAACTTGATACTATTTCCTGAGGAATATTAAACCTTTTGTCCCCAGTATGGTCACCAGAATGTTAACACTTCGTAATTTTTGAGGTTTCTTGAAAAAATCACAGAGGTAACCACAAAAACACTTTCGAAACTGGGAATCTAGATTTTCCAGTTTCAGAGAGGGATCTCTATTTTTTATTTAGATTTTTTTTTAAGATATTAGGCTAACTATCTAGTTAATTGTTTGTTTATTTTCAGATGGTTTTGGTTGATTAATGCCATAAATTTACATTGGGTTATGGAGTCAATTACTGATATTTGGATCAATTTTCAGTGTTTATAGATAGATTGGAAAGGGCAAGGTAGCTAGATTAATTGGATTGTGTAAGTTAAATGAGATGGAAAAGAAGAAAGTTAGGAGTTTTCATTAAGTAAAGAGAAATTAAGAATTCATTACTTAACCTCGGTTGAAAACATTGAAATTATTCAAAATACAGATATAGAGTGTATTCAAACACATTCTAAGTCTTTACTTTCTTTTGAATAAAAAATGATAGAAAACAATTATGAATAAATTTGGAAACACATAAACACAAGAGAGAATCACTTCACTAATAACTTGACCCAAGAATCCTGTGAAAGAGCTTTATTTATTACTGAAATTTCCACTGGCACTTGATGAAACAACTAAACAATAGTATTCCTTGATGCAAAAACCAACCCTTACTACTTCGAACTAAGAAGTATTTATAAGCTTTGTACAAAATATCTTGATCTAAAATATCAAGATAAAGTTTAGAAATCTCTAACAACTAAGTACATCAATTAGTACACAAATATAGGAATGATAAAATTATTCTGACTGTTGGCACTGACTTGGAGGAAATTTGATGATGACTTGGCCCCAAATTGCATTCCCTTGTTGTTTATCTATTGGATATGAAAAAAATTTACTCTATGGTGTCACACAATTGATCCCATCTTTCATCACTGGGTATAGAAATAATGATTAACTTTCTATATACTTCATCTACTTCACTATATTTTTCAAAAGTTGGCTTGTTCATGAAAATGTGTTTAATTTCATGTTTGATAGTTAAATCAAACTCCAAATCTTTTAAGAAATATTTCCCTATGATATGCCCTTTGATGACTGAAAATTTGGATTTGTCTGTTGCAATAGTGTAGAGCTTCTAACAGTAATCTTCCACACTAATTAATATGTCATTCAGTGCTACTAACCCTGGAAATCCTCTCTAGTTCAGCAAATTGAACTTGATATGAAATCTCTGGACAACAGTTTCTAGAGTCTGACATTTAGTTTCCAATTGGGTCATCAAGTTTTTCTTTTGCAACACTTTTTTTAATTTCTAGGATAGACTGTGTCCTGTCTGCAATCTAGATCTATTCTATTTCTGATCTGGTCTTTGAATTCAATACTTTAATCATGGTTGTGGCCTCTCCTGGTTTTCATCCCAGTGTTGTTCTGACTTGTTCTATTGTTGTCTTGCACCTGTCAATTAACTCTTCTTTCTCAAAAGTTATCTGAATGGATGGCCAAATTTCCGTTATAGCTTGATTGATTTCCAACCAAACACTCTCCTTGGCTTGGCCTAAATTCTGAGCTATCAGTAACTCATTTTCTAGTTGTTCAATATTATTTTCAAGCTAGTGAGATTTCTTCATCTATGCTACATAGAGGGTGTCATTTTTTAACTTATGTCCTTCCAAATTCTTTAGTTTATCCTGTATGTTGTCATTCTATTGTCTCTGAAGATACAGGTCCTATATAAATTTGTTCAAATCACTTGATGCTGATGTCGAATCCCTGGTTTTCCCTGCAACTACAATTGGTATGCCTGTCACTCGAGCTAAGGATGATTGTGCAACCTGTTATTTTTCCTTTAGTAATTTTTCTATTTGATCCTCCATCTCCTTAATCTGTACATTTTTCTCAATAATCAGTTTTAACATGTCTTGTTTGTGCTGCTCATTTTCTTCTATTTCCTTTGCTTGTGGATCCTCTCTAGATGGTAACTTAAGTTGTTTCCTAAGTGATGTTATCTCTACATTATTTATCTTCATAATTTATTCCATTGATTTGACATCACTGGGATCATATCCCATTTTGATCACCAAGTCCTCCAATGATTTAGTTTTTTTGTCCTTTTCCAATGAGGAGACTTTCTCCAGCTTTAATTGTGTCTGGACGTTGCTGAGTGATGTCCTTAGTTTTGAAGCCTCCATAGCAGTGTTGGTCATGGTGGAGAAAATCATTTCTCCATAGTGTCTATGCATATCCATTTGATCTATGGGATGTGTTTTGTTTGCATCAAATGAGAAAATATTTTTTTTGTAGTCTGAAGGGGTTTTTGGAAATGGCACTTGATCCTGCAAGAATTCCATCTACATTCTTCCTTTCTCACTGTCAAATTTTGTAATAATATATGCTAGGAAGTAGAGGTCTTCTTCCAAAATTGTGCATATGTGTTGACCTTGAGTGGTTCATTTTTCAGTTTACTTTCCAAAAATGTATTGAATATGTTGGGCTCGTATTGGTTGTCACCCAATTCTGTTGGTTGTATTATTTCTGAAGGATCCAACGAGGTTGAGGAGGATGAAGTGTTAGGAAAAATATCCTCTGATCCTGTCGAAACCTCTGAACCAACCATTAAAATGGTGTCTTTTCCACCTTCGTTCTGAATGATGACTTCTTTAGGGTATGTCTTCTGCCTTTTCTGATAAATGATGATTTTTTTGGTACTAATTTTTGTAATTGTTGAAGATGTTTCTTCCCTTGGTATTTTTTTTCTGCTAATCTTGAGGCACTGGAATTTGGGGGGTGGTTGTTGATAGAATCTGCTCCTCTGCTTCCTATAATATATTATCCTCCCATTGGTCTTGATTCATAAATTTCTTGATCTCTGGTCTAGGAGTATGATAGTAAGGTGGGGTTTTGTGCTTCACCCTTGAATTAGAGACTATGTTGAATGGGTCATACGACCAGGTGAAACTTGGCTGGAATTTCATATGTTTGAGGACTAAACATTAGAGAACTTTTGAGGTCTAAAATGGGCCTCCTAAGAAAAATGTACAAAAAAATTAAACGTTATAAGAACCAATGGGATTCAAGATGATGATGTCAACCATGGGGGATGATTCACCATTTTTTGGGTAAAAAAATAAAAATATTAAAAATAATAAAATAATAAAACTATTTTTTCAACTTGTATTTTCAACTTATCTCCCTATGGTTGTACTCAAATTTCGTGTGGAAGTACACGTTGGATGAAAAAATTAATTCCTCATCCAAAAAATACCCATGTTTCATACTTTAGTTGGACCCTACTACACAAAAAATGAGAAATACATGAAAAAACGTGATTGCAATCACAGTTTTCATGTATTTCTAATGTTTCGTGTAGCAGGGCTCCATAGAAAGTATGCAACATGGGTACTCCTTCAATGAGGAATCAAAATTTTCATCCAACGAGTGTTCCCACTCGAAATTTGAGAAAACCCATACGGAGACAAGTTGAAAATACGAGTTAAAAAAGTAGTTTTTTTCATTTTTCCCTCTAAAATTTGATGATGTAATCTAATATTATTTTATTATTTCCACTATTATTTTATAATTTCCTTAGGAGGCCCATTTTAGTCCTTAAAATTCCACTAATGTCAGCCTCATTCCTGTCAAAATTATCACAGCAGAAAACTATGAATAATCACCCACACAGCAAATTAAAATGAAGACAAGAATTAACATGGTTCACCCAGCCAATCTGGGCTACATCCACCAAATAGAGGTACCGTCAATCTTATTACTCAACAGGAGATTACAACAACAGATTTCACATCTGCACTTCTTCTTCCTCTCACCTCACATCTCATATATTTTTCCTCTGCAGGCTTACAATTTATAGATGAGAGAAGAAACTGAATACTTAATTCTATCACAACAAAATAGGATAGAATATCTCATCATCAGGATTTAATGCAATCAGTTTTTCAACAAACAACTATTGTTGGCATACAAAATCTCAACAATCTCCACCTTGACAACAATTAGCCTGATACCTTGTTTCTTTATTTTCATTTTCTCTGCAAGCTAAGAGAAGCCAGACACCATCATAGCTTCTTCAATAAAACTAGTTTCGTGAACATGTCTGCACAGTTTTCCTTTGTATGCACTTTTTCAAGAGAGACTCCCCGTTCAATGATAACCTGTCTTACAAAATGGTACTTTATAGGTATATGCTTTGATTTACTATGATAGGCTGGAATTTTAGCCAAGTGAATTTCACTTTGACTATCACAAAATAACTTAATGTTGTCCTGTAACCTACCAAACTCACCAAACAAACCTTTCAACCAAACCGCTTCTTTGCAAGCATGTGAAGCAGCTATGTATTCTGCTTCAGTAGTGGATAAAGAAAAAACGTTTTGTAGCTTTGAAATCCAGCTAATAGTTCCACCTGCAAGAGTAAATACATATCCTGACGTTGACCTTATCTTATCCAAATCACCTGCAAAATCGGAATCAACATATCCACAAACAAATTCACTACTTTTGTCATAAGTGATACCATAATCACTTGTGCCTCTTAGATACCGAAGCACCCATTTCACTGCTGCCCAGTGTTCTTTTCCTAGATTTTCCATATACCTACTGACAACCCCAACTACATGTGAAATATCTGGTCATGTACAGACCATCACATACATTAAAGTTCCTACTGCATTAGCATAAGGTATTCGAGACATATATTCCTTTTCTTCATTTGTGTTAGGACATAAACTTGAAGAAAGCTTAAAATGGGAAGCTAAAGGGACTGAAACAGGATTCACATTGTTCATACCAAACCTTAAGAGTATTTTCTCAATATACTTCTCTTGTGATAACCACAGCTTACCATTACTCCTGTCTCTGAAAATTTCCATGCCCAAAATGTGTCTTGCTGCTCCTAGATCTTTCATATTAAACGTCCTAGCCATCTGAGCCTTTAACCTATTGATCTCACTTATGCTTTTTCTTGCTAAAAGCATATCGTCAACATATAATACTGAGATAATGAATATGCCATTACTTCATTTCTTAAAGTAAACACAATGATCAAATTCACTTCTTATATAATTTTGACTCATCATGAAAGAATCAAATTTCTTGTATCATTTTCTCAGCGACTACTTCAGACCATACAATGATTTCTTGAGCCTGCAGAAAAATTTCTTGTTGCGATTTTGAAAAAACCCTTCAGGTTGTTCCATATAAATATCTTCATCTAAATCTCCATGTAAGAATGCAGTCTTAACATCTAGTTGTTGTAATTCTAAATCAAGTAAAGCAACTAATGCTAAGACAATCCGAATTGAAACAATTTTAACAACTGGTGAAAATATCTCATGAAAGTCAATTCTTGCTTTCTAAGAAAAACCTTTCGCGACCAGCCTCGCTTTGTACCTGTTTTCTTTATCATCAACACCCCTTTTCAATTTGTAAACCCATTTACATCCTACAGTTTTTTTGTCTTTAGGAAGTTCTACCATGTCCCATGTGGCATTCTTGTCTAATGCCTTCATCTCATCCTTCATAGCTTCTTTCCACTTATCACTATTAGAACCTTCTACAGCTTCCTGATATCATAAAGATTCATCATCATTAGCGGTTAAAGCAACTGAAGTAACATAATCATCATACCTTTTAGGAGGATGTCTGATTCTCGTGGACCTCCTTAAAGATGTTTCTGGTTCTTCCACAATTTGCTGATTATTATCTGTAGGAACTTCTTCATGATCTGCATCTGAAACTTGTTCATCTTTACTATCTTCAGAATTTGAATTGGTTTCAAACTTAATATGTTGAAACTTAGGTACATTTTCTCGTTTCAATTTATTATCTACATCTAGATTATCAAGTGAAGATTCATTGAATTTAACATCTCTGTTAATGATAATCTTGTGAGTAGTAGGATCCCACAACCTGTATCCCTTAATCCCATCACCATATCCAACAAAGATATATCTTTTAGATTTAGGATCTAATTTAGAACGCTGATGTTTTGGAATTAGAGCATATGCATCACAACCAAAAAATTTCCATTTAGAATAATCACAAGGATGACCTTTCCATACCTCTTGAGGAATTTTTCATCCTATTGTAGTTGATGGTGATCGATTTATCACATAGCAAGCCGTAGATACTGCTTCTGTCCATAAGTCCTTCTGCAAATTTGCGTTACTTAGCATACTTCTTGCTCTTTCTAAGAGAGTCTTATTCATGCGTTCAACAAATCCATTTTGCTGAGGAGTATAAGCAGTAGTTCTATGTATTTCGATCCTAGCTTCCTTGCAATAATTATCAAATGCCTTTGAAGTAAATTCACCACCATTTTCAGTTCTTAAACATTTAATGGTTCTTCCAGTGATGTTCTCTGCTAATGCTCTAAACTTCTTGAAAATTGTGAATACATCAGACTTTATTTTTAACATGTAGATCCATAATTTTCTAGAGAAATCATCTATAAAAGATACAAAATATGATGATCCTCCATATGAGGTTGTAGGAGATGGACCGCAAACATCAGAATGGATATAATCAACAATTCCTTTACTAGTATGTTTTCCAGTTTTAAATTTCTACTTGCTTTGTTTCCCATATATACAATGTTTGCAGAAATCTAACTTAGAAGACTTTAAACTAGGATGTAACATATGATCAGATAAGATTTTTAATCCTCTTTCACTCATATGGCCCAACCGTTGATGCCATAGTCGAATAGAATCACTGTCGTTTTCAGATACAATAGAAGCATGATCTGACTCTATTCTTCCTTCTAACAGAAAAATATTTCCAACCTTCTTTGCTTTCATTACTAATACGATTCCTTTGTAAATTTTCATTACTCCACCTTGAATAAAAGTTTTATATCCATTTGTGTCTAACACTCCTAGAGAAATAAGATTTTTCCTGAGTTCAGGCACATGTCTTACATCAGTTAAAATTTTGATTGTCCCATCAAACATTTTAAGATGGATGCTCCCAATTCCCACAAAATTACATGAGAAATCATTGCCCATGTAAAAAACTCCATGATTGATTGATTTATAAGATTTAAACCGATATTTATGAATGCACATGTGATTGGACACACCAGAACCTAATAGCCAATGTTGATCATGATTTAACGAATTAACTGATAAAACTTCATCACTTATACCTAAATCAGATGTCGAACCTGAACCTGTATCTGTCGTGTTTGCCTCTTTATTTTATGTTGAAGAGTCTCCTTTGGATGTTTGTTGTCTCTTCCAACAGTCCTTCTTCAAATGTCCTGATTTGCCGCAAAACCAACATTTTAGCTTACTCTTCTTCCCTTTCGATTTTGACCGAGAGTTGTATTTCTGACTGAAGCATGTTTCTTTTGATCGACCTCTAACCGTCATTGCTCCTGATGTAGAGGTTTCTAAATTTTACCTTTTCCTAGTTTCTTCAGACAGCAAAGCTCCAACAACATCATCAAATTCAAGGGTTTCTGATGAACTAAGACTTATAGAAGTAACAAAATGATCCCATGACTTAGGCAACAAGCATAATAAAGTTACAGCTTTATCTTCTAAATCAAATTTTACTTCTATGCTATATAACTGCACCAAGAGAGTATTAAAGGTATTCAAATGATCAGTTATTTTCGTACCTTCCTTCATGTGAAAATTGTACAACTGTCTTTTCAGAATAATCCTGTTGGTTAAGGATTTTGTCATGTACAGTTTTTCTAGCTTTGTCCATAGACCAGCGGCTGTTGTTTCTGACACGATGTTAAATAAAACATCATTCACCAAACACAATCGTATGTTGTTCAGTGCTCTATAATCGATGTCACTCCATTCGTCATCTGTCATGTTGTAAGGTTGTTTGGATTTTCCCAAAAGTGCCTTCGCCACACCTTGTTGTACGAGTAAATCGTGCATCTTAACTTTCCAGATTTCGAAGTTATTCCTCCCATAAAACTTCTCGATCTCAAACTGAGCACTTTGAGTTTTTTCCATATTTAACTTGATTTCTACTCTATGGATTCTTAATTTCCTTTTTAATAAAATTAACAATTTGATAAAATCCCACAAATTGTAAATTGTAAATACCAGCCACTAGCAATGAATCAAATGGAATTTCAATTCAAAAAATCGAAAAACAATACCTCTGTTCCAGTACGCTCCCATTAAATGCATAATAAACTCCATACTACAAGTCAGTTTTAAGTTCCTCAACATGTCAAACAAAATATTTTTTTTTGTGGGAAATGACCTAGAACGTGTTCCTCATCGAAGTAGGCCCACACAACAATGACTCCTCTAAGTCTTACTCTTTACACAACTCGAACTCGCACGAATCATTTCACATGGTTGTAACCCGCAGCCAAAGATTCATGCAGTCATGTGAAACATTTCATTTTCTTTTGTAATTGATGAAAAAAAAAAACAACGTACTCTGTTCCAAAACTGTGAATACATCACAAGTTATGTATGCAGCAAGGCTTCCTCTGTTGCTTCATAATGCAATCCATCGACTTAACACTTTCCATCGATATCCTTCATGCAAGCTGCCTCAGCCACGCAGGTCAACAGAAGTCTTCACTCAAGCTTGATCTGTAGTCTTCACGCAGGTCTGGACTTCGATAGAAGCCTCCACGCAAACGCAGATCTGGTCTCACGCAGTAGATCTGGGAGTTCAGGTCTCACAGTCCATGGCTTTCTCCACAACGGACCCGACCTCACGATCTCATGGTGACTGTGTTTCGAGGATGGCAGTTATGGCACGTTAGCGCAACAAGCTTCCAACCCACTGAAAAACAGATCAACGACAGCTCACAGCCCTCGGAACTTCACACAAATATGAACTCGGCTTTGCAAATATAAACTTGGCACTTACAACACAGCTCTGATACCAATTGTCAAAATTAGCACAACAGAAAACTATGAATAATCACACACACAATAATTAAAATGAATACAAGAATTAATTTGGTTCACCCAACCAATCTGGGCTACATCCACCAAATAGAGGTACCAACAATCTTATTACTCAACAGGAGATTACAACAGCAGATTGCACATCTACACTTCTTCTTCCTCTCACCTCACATCTCATATATTTTTCCTCTACAGTCTTACAATTTATAGATGAGAGAAGAAATTGAATAATTAATTCTATCACAACAAAATAGGATAGAATATCTCATCATCAGGATTTAGTGCAATCAGTTTTGCAACAAACAACTATTGTTGGCATACAAAATCTCAACAATTCCCTGCTGCTCTGGTATTGCATATGAAAGATCCCACTTATGTCTTAATTTTAAACGGTGACTTCCTTTTACCTGAAACAAAGTGTATTTCATCCATATTAATCATATGCCTTATATATTCCAGAGAATAAATCCTCATTGGAACATATTTTGGCAACTTGTAAGGAGCCAATTCACACCCATACACTCTTATTTCTGTACAATTTTGGTATAGGTAAGAGTCTCGAGTGTTGGTCTGCTTACTTAAGTGTAAAATTATTTTTATCTTTGAACTGATTATTGGCTCACTTTGACTGTTGAGGAGCCCAGCAGCTATATGGATGAGTTTGTCTATGAAATATGCAAAATTAAACTCAAATGAATTTCTTCTTACCATTGAGGTCCATTATATGGCTGATTGGTTGATTCCTTGATCATCTTGTTTATGCAGTGTTATGGGAAATATTTAACCCTGATGAAAAAGAATCATTTAGACTAATATAGATGCATATTTAAACATGCCTTCTGTAGTGATCTTCATCATTTGTTCATGCATATTATCATCCAAAAAATGCCTGAAATTAAACATGAATGATAGCTTATGCTCTTTGGAAAAAATGGACAAAAAGCCTAGAATAGGCTCATCCACCCATTGGTCTGACTAGTACCCTAGAAGGAAAGATAGTAAGGAAATAATCTACTTAGCCTTTTCTGGGAACATGGAAACTAGATAGGGGGGATTTTCTTGGGTCGTTAAGCATCTTCTGGGAGGAAAATCTTGAAAATATGGGCTCTCTGAGGGAAGGTGAGATTATGGTATAAATCCATCAGGGAAGCTGCAGAAAAATGGTTGAGGGACTCATTTTTAGGAATTAATAACATTTTATTTATGTTTTATGCTGAAATTGTGACTAGAATATCTCCATTCTGGGCCACAATGGTTCTTTGAGCATGATTATATATGGCTTGACACCACATGATGCAGTTAGGGAAATAGTGAGTATGTGGAAACACAAATATAGGTCAGAGGGATTGATCCAAGTGGATATTGGTGGCCACCCACCTATTCCATTTGGACCCCTACCATCGGTTCTTTCAATTTTTCAGTTTCAGTACAACTTACTATTTTTAGTAGTTTTTCTAGTCTTGAACTTCTGGAGCCGTTTTGAGACCCTAAACGATGTTTTTGGGAAAAACGGGAGAAACATAGAGTTTCCTTCGATGTTGCTCATGAAAAAGTTGTAGTATTCAGATAGATCTTTCTAAAGAGGTATTGAGCGCGTCAAACAAAGATCATCTACCAAAGTTACGTCCTTAGGAAGCTGATGTACCAATTTACCCAAACGAGGCCCACAGTTTTGGTGCTTCAACTCCTAGGGTTAAGTTTTTGGATGTTTAGGTTTTTCCATTATTTCTCAAAAATAAATATGTCTTCAAGCCTCATTGTAACATAGTTAATACGCCTGTAGCTACCACATCTCTTCTCAGAGATAAGCTGCCAGTGCCCTAGCTAGTTTATTTTTCATTATGTATGTAAGAATATTTCTGTTATTTGATATTAATGAAATGAAGTGTTATTTCTACTGCCTCTTTATGTTTATGTTTATTTAAGTATTTTATTGTGTTCCTCCATAAATGTGGATCAAGTATTCCCAAAGGCTGATCTCATCCACCTGGTCTAGATAAGTTTGTTTTAACCAGTGATGCAATTCAAACAAGTCGAATTCACACTCGGTATCAACAATCTTGTAATATTGGTCTGTTAGGGGAATATGGTCAAGGTCTAGGGTGGCAGAAGTCTTAGAGTTATCATCATTAACTGGTTTTCCATTGGTAGATTTTCCCTTTCCCTTTGGAGCCATGTCTGAAAGATAAAAAGACGCTTGTGGATGGTACCTGTATGGATAATTGAATACCTCTCAACAGTAATTGGGCTCTAAATTTGAAGGATATGACACACACTAGCCATAGTATGGGATTGCGAGAGCTGAGATCGATACTTGTAATCAAAATCAGTAACAATGCTATAGGAGGGTTGCACGAGATAATATTGGGTTGCTTTATAACAATTTGATTGGTTAACATTGCAGTTATATCCATTACTGAATGGGATTTGGAGAAATTAATGGTGAAATGGTTAAATAGAAATGGAAATATTGCAACGGGTGAGAGTGTAATGTGTGTATTAACAATTGATCCGGGGTCCATCAACTACTGGGTTTACCCATGATCTTTTTCTTCTGTGATGTGATTAGAATTGCATTTTAAAAGAGCATGAATTAATATATATGCATGTCGTAAAGAAGAGGAAACAATACAACCATCAACAACATAAGAACACGAGACATTGATAAAGGAGTTCGTCAAATTTGGACTATGTCTCCGGGGCCAGTGTCAAATGGGGTAGGTTGCTTCATATAGTGCTGGAATATGTGATGATGTACATGGATGATTTTCTCTGTCATACAATGATATGTGCCCTCAACATGAGTGGCTTGTCTCTCCATAAGAAGTTTCACTACAGGAAATTTCACTCACAATGGACCTCCTCAACCCGTGAACTTGGCTGAAGAAGTGGATACTCAACTACTGAATCTGGCTACACCATCGAATTTGTGGCGTCGAGGGGCATAGAATTGATTGTCCACACTTGAGAATCTGACACCATCACTCCAATATGGAAAATGGTCAAAAAAATGTGAAGCTCTGCTGCTAAAACGGACATTTCCATCGGATTCCTATCGCCGAGAGGTGTAAAATCGACATAAATTTTGTCGAATTCTGACTCCTACAACTTTTGGGCCTCAAGGAATATTTTGATGCCCTTAAGATTCCCTAAGTTTACGTTCTGCTGGGAATCTACAAATATGCTACTCAGATGGAAATTCTGACTTTACCATTGTGTTCCCTATGAAATTTTGGTTAAAATGACTGTAAACTTTGTATCATTCTGACAAAAAGAAAATTTACCTCCCCATGGAATCTTTCAGGAATCGAGGAATAATCTCTGCAAAAGATTCTTTTCCTCGAAAAATGTAACCACACAAGGTTCTGCCTTGGCCTGGCTCGCGGTTCCATTGTCTGATTGATGCACCTTAATTCAATGCTTTTGCTGGTGTATTGTTCAATCTTCTCCTTCAGTCTTCTCGGCCTCCCCCATCGAATGGGAAATTGTAACATTTTTATATAAAACATAGGTAGAATTTTCAAAGTAATGGCCATTTGGCCCAACAGTTAAGGGTGGAGGAAACAAGGTACGAGGTCGGGGGTTCCAACCCCACTGACCCCCGCACTTGGAATATTGTTTTGGCGGTTAACAAAATAATGGGTTTCGTTTAATATTTGTTTTTGTTATAACCGTTTGGTTGGCGCGCTTGTCTTGAATCCACCATGGGGTGGTTGTGAGACTGCCCGGTGGGGGCCAGCCACATGGGTCGGGCAGGTTCGAGCCCCACCGGTCTCAGCGTATATGGTGGTGGTGAATCATAGTTACGGCGGGATCTTTTTAAGCACTAGTGGGCGGGGTACGCTCCACACAGCCCTGACCCAACTTTGATATATATATATATATATATATATATATATATATATATATATATATATATATATGCCATATATGTTATGGTTTCGGGGGTTTTTAACGTTGGCCCATGTGTTTGGGTGGGGACCATGGCTCGTCAAAACATTTAATATATATATATGTGTGTGTGTGTGTGTGTGTGTGTGTTGTTGTATTATGGATCTGCGGGGGTGGCGGGGTCATGGCCCGCCACCCTTATTTTAATATTTTATTATTATTAATAATAAGTGTTCCTTTTTAAAATTTTCCAAAATAAGGGTTAATGGGAAATTTAACAAGGCCACAATTTCGCCCTTTTTTGGAAGCTAAGTTCCTTTCTAGTTGACAGTGAATTTGTAGGACACTTAAACTTGGCCCAATGCCCAACTTTGACTAGAACTTTGAATTGCTCTAACTTATCCATACGGGCTCGGATTGGAGATCTGTTCGCACCGTTGGAATCAGGGTGATGAGCACTTTAGTCTGAGCCTAGTTCGAGATTAATCCAACCACTTTGAATTTTGACCATTTCGGAGCCCTCTTGATCTCCTGAGGGTGTATGGAGCTACCTAGATCAATCCTACCCACTGAGGAGATTTTTTTCCACCAAAAGCATGAACATAATCTGCAACTGATTTTCACCTTGTCTGCACCACAAGTGTCCCGAAAGGTCACCCTTCATTCTCCTTCACCTTTGTCCCTCAGAGCCATAACCGATGAGCCGACACATGCATCCTCTACAAACCTGTAGTACAATATTTGCAAATTACATGCTTAACTAAGTGACCAATATATGACCCAAGCATTCCCCACACTTACCATGAGTTTATAACCATACTCCGTGGTCAAGTTTACATCAAATGTAATCAATACCCCAGTGATCGATGCAAGGCCAAAAATATCATTTTTGCTTCATAAGTGATGGAAAACACATCATCGCATTTACATTTTAACATGTAACACATGATTTAAAAAATAACGAAAAAAAAATCTAACACTTCTAGAAAAACCATCTCTCACTTATCAAAGTGAATGGGTCATCTCTCTGTGGCACATTTTCTTGTCGAACAATTGTTTCAAATGGTTCATGTACAAACACTTTTTCCTTGAGATGCTACTATGGATGGAGCCTCCAACACGTGGCTCTTTGATGGCCACTTCTATTGCAATGACTGTAATGAGTCTTCTTCCTCGAGACCTACTTTTATTACTTCTTTTCCTCCGGTGGAGAAGGCCTTTCATTTCTCATCCTCTTTCGCATTGCCATTCTCTTCCAACACTCAAAAAATACATGGTTATGTAATCCACAAAAAATACATGGTTTTCGATGCCATGATTTATGTTCATTATTAGCAACATTCTTGTAATCAAAATGAACATTAGAATACCGAGACTTGTTATACCTTTCTTATTGGTCTCTGGTACAATCATGGTGACAAGAGGTTTCCTCAGTTCTTTCTCTGCAATGTGCATTGTAGGATGATGGTGAAGTGTTCCCATATTTCTCTTTCCCCAATGGTTTCAACCGTGTATTGGAAGCTTTTGACACCTTCGAGCATTGTCCTTCGGTGTATCCCAAACCTGTGAATCGAGGTCTCTGCACAACCTCCAATGGCTGAGTTATGCCTTGGCCATTAACACCAACTGCTCCTCCCTTATACCCCATTTTGGTAAGGAGCCTCATGCTAGTTCCTGTCATGGGTATCTCCACGTTTCCAACAGAAATAATAGCATGTGAAGATGAAACTAAAGAGAAATCAACATTTTTTTACCTCAACTGTTGATTCAGATACATGTGATGATGGCTTATTTAAGCCTTCGTTGTGCTTCAACTTCTCTAAGGCCTCTTCTGTGGCTCAAAACTGAAGTTGTAATATCTTCTTCTCCTCTTTCTCTTCTCGTAGTAGCCTCCTTAATTCAGAATTCTCTTCGAGAAGACTCTGATTGATCTCCTCATTCGAATGATGAGAAGACGAGAAGATGATGAAGGTGATGAAGAAGATGCATAAGCATTAGAAGATGTGGACGAAGCATCGTTCTCTAATATTTCTTTCTCCTCTTCTGCCATCCTCTTCTCATAAGAGTCATACATTATGTCCACCAATTTGGACATCCTGAGCATGGCCTCGTACATGTCTTTGTCATCCTCCATTGTTTCATGTTCAATCGTTGTTCATGCTTGCAATTCAAATCAGCCAGAAGACCGCTCCTATACCATCTTGATCTGGGGTCCATCAACTACCAGATTTACCCATGAAATTTTACTTTTGTGATGTGATTATAAATTTATTTTAAAAGAGCATGAATGAACATATGTGCATGCCATAAAGAAGAGGAAACAAGACAACCATCAACAACATAAGAACACGAGACGTTGATAATGGAGTTCATCCAATTTGAACTATGTCTCCGAGCCCGATGTCAAAATGGTGTAGGTCACTTCATATAGTGCTATAATATGTGATGATGTATATGGATTATGTTCTATTTCATACAAGGGTATGTGCCCTCAACATGAGTGGCTTGTCTCTCCACTAGACGTTCCTCTACTGAAAATATCACTCACAATGGACCTCCTCAACCAATGAAGTTGGTTGAAAAAATGGATGCTCAGCTGCTGAGTCTGGTTGCACCATCGAATTCATGTTGTCGAGGGGCATAGAATAGGATATCCACACTTGAGAATCTGACATCGTCACTCCATTCTACAAAATGGCTGAATAATGGGAATCTATGCTGCTGAAATGGATATCGCTATCGGATTCTTGTCGCCGAGAGGTGTAAAATCGACATAAATTTTGTCAAATTATGACTCCTACAACTTCTGGGCCTCAAGGAATCTTTTGATGCCCTCAAGATTCCCAAATATTATGTTCTTCCAAGAATCTACAAATCTGCTGCTCAGATGGCCATTTTGACTTTACCATCACATTCCCTACAAAATTCTCGTTAAAATGACTATAAAATTCATATCATTCTTGTTGGGGTCGTGTGATTTGGCTGATTGGCAAAGAAAATGACAAGGCAACATATAAACCAGTCTTTAGAGCTCTAGGATCTAGCCCTCCTAGTCTTAGAGAGGGATCTCTCAAAATGTTTGTAAGGATATAACTTGATGCTTTTAAGAGGTTGATTTTAGGCTAGCTATGAAGTACAAATTTGTTTGTTTGTGTTTGTTTGGTTCATAAATTATCTAGGAAGCATAGATAGAGTGTGAAAATCTACAAGTCATTGGGCAATGGAGTCATGTGGAAGTCTACACAGTTCTGATTGATGAATTTGGGAAACCAAAGGGCAAATCTAACTTAGTCAAAGGATCTGTGGAATCATATAGGGGGTATGAGATGAACATCAAGGATTTGGAAGGAAAAGTAGAGTTTTTAAGGGCTGTTAAGACTCCTTAATCATGTTATACCTTTCGATGAAGGGACTTGCAACACTGTCTAAACATAAAGGAATATAAATAGCCAGGTCTATCCCTGAAGTCTACCAACATGCTTTATGCAGAAAACATAAACAAGATAGACTTTCAAGTAAGACAAAGAAGGAGAGGAACACACTGTTTCTTTCAATTGTTTCACTTAAAGGAATTAGAAGACATATAAGAAACACAACTAACTGCATCCATAAAAAGGGGGAACACCCCAGCATCTAAGACTGCAATTACGAAGACCTTCAAATATGATTATCTCAGCAAGAAAATAGAGGGTAAGATTAGAACAAATCCTCTCTATCAGGCTGCAGACAATAAAGTTTGAAGGATGTTTTCAGAAATAGCTTTCAAGAGGCAACAAGCAGACGGGATAAACCATAATTCTACCTTGATACCAACTATTTAACTATTCTGAGGTAAACAAGATTAAGAGTTTCAACGCAGTCAAACTACTAAACAAACCTTCAGCAGATGAAAACATATAGGCAGTGAAAGTAAATAGGCATAAGGTGCTTCTAGGAGACATTTCTTAGCCTAAGCTTTTTACTCTACTGCAAGCACAGAATAATGGAACAAAGTGGAAAAAACAGGAAGTAACATTAACGAATAGAGAGTACTTCACCAAAACCAAGCTCAGGGATCCAATGGTCCAACCTCCTTCATCAATAGAAAAGAAAAGACATCCAGACTTCTTCAAAACAATAGTCTATGTATTACTTTAGAATTCATCAAGTGCCAACCTTTTACAATGAGAGTTCGAATAGGATTTATAGATGAACGGGAAGGAGTGGTGACAGAGATGGTCTTAATGGTCAATCAAAACAGAGGAGAAAAGCATTCGAATGCCCATTCTGTGTCATAAATGTTACATTAATTTCTTGCCCATTCTGCTTAATAAACCTTGCATTAACTAATGGTACCGAATTAGTAGTTTTCCTTTCTTTAGTGCATATCTGGTAGGTAGGAAAATAACTCAGAAGGGTGTTCTTTGTAGATAACCTTGGTTTAATTACACTGTCCAAATTCTGGAACAGGTAACTGTCCCCTTTTGGGTTTTGTAGCCCCATGCCTGCTTAATAATTGTTCCGACAGTTTTAATGAGACTTTGTCATAAGAATGGTTGTCAAAGTGTCTTTGAAAAGTAAAGCAGACTGCAGGTGTCCCTTTGGTGGAACAATGGCTTCAGTGCTGTGGCTTTGACTTCTTCTCTGCTGATCTGTCTTGTTTTAACCATTTTTAAACACTGATATTTTGCTTTTAATTTGTGCTTTAAGTCTTTTTTCGATCATCTTTGGGCTTTTGTCCTTTATGTTGACTGGATTAACCTTTAATCCCTTTGTTTTAACTGTGCTTTTGACTATTAATCCTTTGTCTTTATGCATATCCCTTCTTTTCTATGAACAGGTATCTGGGCACACTGAGGGTTTCATTTGTTTTATCAGTTTTAATAGAGCACTAATAAACACCCATAAACCCCGTAAATTTCCTTTTACACTTTTAAACCCCAAGGATCGTCATCTTGGGGGGTTTCTGCTACCGAGCTAGCTGTGGAGGACTTTTCAATGCTTAAGTCTCCTTTAAAAACCTGCAACATAAACAAATAATTAAATAAAATCCTGTGGCGTTGGATAAACTGCTTACAGAGGTTGGCAGAGGGCGGAAAGAGCAGTGAGGAGGGGAAAATGTAGGCGAAGGAGGTTCTGTGGGAAAAACCTGCGAAAACAGGTTTAATTTCGAATATTGGAGCGAAAATGTGGATTGGTGGTTTTTGAAATACCATGGGTGGTTTTCGCGCGATGTTGGAGTGGTAAATGGTTTCGACCGAATCGAACATGATCCAGTTGTATTGTGCCGCGTGGATTTCTCGATACTGCTGGTATCGCGTGACTTTGGAGTGTTAAACTTAGGATGTGAAAATCGAGTGATATGGATCGTAGACCGTTGGATGAGTGGGATGAGATCCAACGGTGCGGACCCAGCGTGATGGAAGAGTTGCTCAGGCAGAAATGAAAGTGAAAACTAGGTGTCATCGTATGATTGGATGGGCCCTTTATGCAGTGGATGGTAGGCCCCGGCAGAGTTGAGTTGTTGGGATTAATGAATACCGTCGGATCTATAAGATCTATGGTGGGGAGTTGTCACGGAGGATGGAGGAATAGGGGTGTGGTCTTGTGGGGAACAATGTGACCAAGAGTTGAGGAAGGGAGAGCTTATTGCATCAGCATATCGTCATGGAGGGGAAAAGAAAAGGGGAAGGGACAAGCCAATGGAGCGATGTGATGAGGGCTAAGGTTAGGCCCGGGACATGGTCCTATGTAGCAATATATGAGCAGGGGTTTTAAGGGCAGGGTTTTTATCGCATCGACGGTGGGGAAGGGGAAGCGAGGTAAGGAACAACGACAGAGGGTCTAAGGCCTAAAAGGGGCAGAGGAGGTTTTTAAAGGTTTTTAATGGGTTTTTTGTGGGTTTTTCAGGTTTTGGTAGAGTGAAAAAGAAGGGTTTTAAACCATTTAGAAGGGATTTCATGGTTAAAAAAGGACTTTTAAGAGAATGAAGAGTAAATGAAGGGGAACAAGGGGTTTTCTAGAAAACAGTTTTCTTTGGGAATAGCAGGTTTTCTTGGTGGATTTTTTGAAGGGAACAACACTGTTTTTAAGGCACAGTAGTTAAAGAACAACAATTAGGGAACAAAAAACTTCAAGAATGAGCAGTTTTGTATGAAACAATCTCTTGAAGGCTCAAGGCCTGTTTTAGCCATCATTTTCTTATGACAAAATTTACTGATGGCTAACAGTGGCTCCACTTGGGGATGGGAGCTCTTTGGACGTGTCAAGAATTTCAGATTTTAATCTCTAGGATGCACAGACTTGTGCCTTTATCCATTGAAAAACTTTCTCCACTGACCAAGCTGCTTTGAAAAAGATGATCAGTATTTCATATTAGCAAACAAATTCTCCCAATCATTCTACCTACACAGCCTACTTCCTAACATTTTCTCTTCAGAAGGTGCATTTGGACTTACAGACCTTGAACATCAACATTTTATTTTTTTTGAAAGTAGGAAAAACTAATCTAAATCTACCCTTCTTTCTTCCATGAGTTCATATTAGACTGTTGAACTCATAAATTATCTACCTAAGCTACTATCTGCCAGGATTAGATTGTATGGCAGATTTTATTCTCTATTTTCTAAAACAGAAATTAAAACACAGTCAAATCAGGATTAGGCTGTTTGATTTGTTGTAATGTCTATGGCTATATGTACAAGCTGCACATAGACATTATTTGCAGAAATTTGAAACAAAACTATGAAGGTTTAAGACCTGAAAATCAAAAAGTATCTTTCATTCCTTCCTTCAGCTATGGACTTGATACTTTTGAGCTGTTCTTTCCTTTTTTCTTGGTTCAGATTTTGAGCAGATTAGAACCATTCCTTTTTTATATCCTAATCTATTCTACTGATAGCCGAGATTAAAAAGTTTGGTAAATATTTTTCACTAACCTACTAGCAGTAAATTGAAATCTATCTAGTCATGATTAGGCTATATGACTAAATAGCAGTGTTTTTCTTAAATTAGTGGCATTTAAACTTGCACAATTTCAGATTTTCTCTTTTTGGTATGGGGCTATACCTTTCATCTTTTCACCTGTCCTCTTTTCTCTTTTAAATTCTCTATTGTTTTTGAAATTTTTATTTTTCTCATGCAATGGTATGTACAATGGATGAAAAACTCAAAAACTAAGATTCTTGATAGAAATAGTGCTTGAGCATCCTGCCATTGACAGGACCTCCAAACACCTCCTCTCCATTCAGCTCCTACAGAAAAAATGCATTGTGGCCTCTTATGAAATGAATAATGTATGGCCCCTTCCACAGATTTTCGAATTTACCATGTTTCCCTTTCTCTTCCCTTTTGGAATCCCATCTCAGAACCACATTTCCAATTTGGAAGTCATTTTCTTTGGTCCTAGTATCAAATAGTTGCTTGATCCCTTCTTGGACTACTTGTGTCCTTTTATATACTTCCTCTCTTGACTATTGCAAATGAATGGTCTGATTTATCCTTCTTTGCATATCATTCTCTTCAGCTTGGACCTCTTGAAGGAGTTTCATGACTGGGACTCCTAGAGATGTTGGGAAGACTGCATCCATGCTGTAAACTATTTGATAGGGAGACATGCTGATGGAATTTTTAGTAGTCAATCTATCAGCCCATAAGGCATGGACGAGCTTACTATGCCAAGATTTCTGATTCTGTTCCAACAACTTTTTGATAATATTAACCAGAATTTTGTTGGAGGATTCAGCCAGACCGTTTCCTTGGGGGTAGTAGGCAGTAGAATGGCCTAAAGTGATCTGATATTTAATGTAGAAATCTACCATCCTCTTGGACTTGAAGGCAACAGCATTGTCTGTGATTATTTCCTAGGATAACCAAATATGGATAGTATGTTGGTTTCAAGGAATTTGATGATGAAAGAGTCAGTAGAATTCCTAGTGGGTATGGCCTCTATCCATTTGGTAAAATAATCGGTGGCTGTGAGGATCCATTTGTGTTGGGCTGAGGATGATGGGTGAATTTTCCCAACAAAATCCAAACCCCATTGCTGAAAAGGAGCTTCAATACTGATGGACTGCAAAGGTAGTGGTGAAAGTTTTCTCCTGCCATCAAAGATTTGGCATTTGTGGCAGGACATGACTAACTTATGGGCATCTGGGAAGAGGGTGGGCCAATAGTATCTAGACCTGAGGATCTTGTTTTCTGTGGTTTTCCAGTTGAGATGTCCTCCACATTCTCCCTCATGTAGCTCATGCATGATTTTTCTTGCATCAACCTCAAGTAAACATTTATGTAGAATACCCACAACATTTTTCCAATACAAAACTCCATCTAATATACAATAATTTAAGGCCTTCTGTTTAACAAATCTAGCTTTTTTTTTTACAAAGAAGGAGGAGCATTCAGATAAAGCAACACATATATGATGTCAACATACCAAGGGGACTTCACGAATGTCTCTTCAATGAATGGTGTTGTGCATTCTTCTATCTCTTCCAAAACATCAACGATGTTCATATCTAAAGCTTGGAAGTTTGACTCAGCCATGATTTTTGCTAACCCTTGCCCTTTGACGAGTTTGGTGGGCCTGATCTCTAAGTCATACTCTAGAATAGTGGCAATCCATTTTCCCCTTTTTCCATCAAGGTCTTGACTTAGAGTATCTTTGACCACAGTGTGTGGCACAAAGGCGATGATGTGTGAATGTAAAATGTACACCCTGAAGTCTTTTAATGCCTTCACCAGTGCTAAGGCTTGATTCTCCATGATATTATATTTGAGTGGAGCATCTCTCAAATATTTACTAAAAAAGGATATAGGTTGTTCCTGCCCCATGCTATTCTTTTGCAATAATACTATAGCTATGGTATGTTCAAATGCAAAGGAGAAGATATAGAAATATTTGGTGAAATCAAGACTAATGAGAACCGGTGTTTGAGTGAGGGCTTGTTTTACCAGTTCAAATGATTGTTTATCTTGCATTGTCCATTTAACACCTACTTCTTTCCTAAGCATATTAGTGATGTTTCTTAATAGCTCAGCAAGGTTGGGGATGAACCTCCTTAAAAAATTTATCTTCCCAATGAAAGATTGCAATTCTTTGAGATTTCTTGGGTGGCTGATATTTAATATGCCATCAATTATTTTCGGGTCTACTTTGATCCCTTCTTCAGAGATTATATGACCGAGCAGCTCTCCTTCTTGGAGGCCAAAGAGTGTCTTTTTGGGATTCAGAGACAAGCCAAACCTTCTGCATTTCTCAAAAACCTTCCTTAAATGGATCAAATGTTCTTCATCAGTTTTGGAGAAGATAGAAATATCATCCAGGTAAATGACTATAAAATGGCCTATGTCCTCTAAGAAGGCTATGTCCATGGCCCTCTGGAAAGTAGCCCCTGCATTCATCAAACCAAATGGCATTTTGACATACATGAATGTCCCCGAAGGAGTAGTAAAAGCGATTTTATGTTGATCACTTGGGAGAACCAAAACCTGATTGTAACCTGAGAACCCATCCAACAGTGATATCCTTTTAGACCCCACCACCTTCTGAAGTATGTGATCCATCTTTGGCAAGGGGTAATTATATTTCAGGGAGGCTCTGTTTAGATTCCTAAAGTTGATACAAGCCTGATCTCCCCTGTCTTCTTCCTAACAGATACTAGGTTGGAAACCCATTCTGAATACCTGAGAGGAACTATGATCCCAGCATTATAAATTTTCTTGATCTATTTCTCTACTGAAGGTAATAAAACAGGGTTTATCCTTCTTAGTTTCTGTTTGAAAGGCTTCTGATTTTCCTTAAGGGGGATTTTATGTTGGATGATGCTAGTATCATAATATTTCAGATCTTTATAGTCCCATGCAAACACATCTATGAACTCTTTGAAAAGTGCTATGTACTGTTGTTTGACATGGGTTGGGAGGGTGTTGGACAACTTGATCATTTTGGGTTCAGTGGGGCTGCCTATGTTATGTTCCTCAACGTCAGTTTCTATAGGCTCTGTTTTTGGTTCTTTGGCCACATCATTGAAATCAAATAACTGTTCTAATGGTGCAAGGCCTTTTGGTATGGTATCACCTTTACATTGTAGGACTTCGAGGTCTTTTTGGTCTGGTTTGTCAAATAATTTTGCTTTTAAAAGGTGCTCAAACTGATTTATATCAGCAAATGGGGATGGACCTGTTTCAGGGGTTTGATCCTCATTGCAACAATCTTTTTCATGGCTGGAACTTGGTGTTGCTGTGGAAAATTCATTCCTTGATTGCAAGAACTCATTTATGTGTTTATCATTTTCAAACACTTGCTAGTAATATTCCTTGTCAGGCACTGCTGGTCTGTTCTTTACCTTTATATTGAATTTTTCATTTATCTATGGCGTTTGGCAATTGCTGGCAGCAAAGGCAAGTTCATTGGCTAGATGGTTTTGAGCTCTTGGTATGAAAATGAGTTCATATTTTTCAAAGGTTTTAAGGAGATCAAGGGCAGCGTTCCTATATTCTCTGAGCCTGGGGTTTTTGGTTGAATATTCCCCTTTGATTTGCTTGATGATTAACTCAGAATACCCTTGGACTGATATCCTCTTAACCTCTAAGTCTTTGAGCAAATGTAAGCCGAGAATGAGGGCTTTGTATTCTGCAATGTTATTTGTGCATGGGAAATCTAGTTTATAGGAGTATCCCTTGTTTGTGTTATGTATCCATACACCATCCCCTGAACTGGCCTTACTGCAAGAGCCATCAAAGCTCATTTTCCAAAGTGTTTCTATCTCGTTTTCTTTTTTCTTTTTCTGCCCAAGGTTGCTGAGATTGGAGGCATCTCGTGGTTGAGTGAAAGAAAAAATTGAATGTTATGGTGCACTAATTTCTTGCTTATTTTCCTCTTCTTGTTGGGTGATTTCATCTTCATTGAACAAGATAAAGGAATCTAGGTCTGAATGTGTGGAATAAACAGGCATGTTGTTGGGTTTGTCTTTGCTTCTCACCATGTATTTCATGAGGGATTCCCTATATAATATTCTAGTTTGACTAAACACTGGTATGGTGGCATAGGACATATCCATTTGAAGGCTTCCCTGAACTTTGGCTCCCCATGATCTAGACAACAACATGCCATATTTTGAGGGAATGTCAGCTACCACTATATCCATCACTAAGCTTTTTGTAGGAATCTGTGACAGGTTAACACAAAAATCTTTGATTAATCCCAAGCATTTGACCCTTCTTGAATCAAAAGAGTATAAGTCTTTATAGGGTCTAGTAATTTCCAAGCCTAGGCTTTCCATTACTGCTTTGGGCATAAGGTTCTGTGATGCTCCGGAGTCTAGCATGGTGTTGTGTAGTATCTTATCATGTACGTTTAGACTAACATAAAAGGGAGGGACAGCCCCTTCTAGGTATTTTCCTTCAATTCTAGGACCAAACAATAGTTCTAGTTTGTCATTTGTCATGTTTAAAGTATTAGTATCGATGTTTATATTCAGAGCTTTCAGAACTTGATTTTTGTACACTTCCTGAGTTACCAGTTCAGCCAAAGGCATGCTAATTTTGATCTTGGAAATTTCACCTTCGAGATTGAAAGGAAGTTTTACTTTTGGCATATTCACATATATTTTTTCCCTTATGTTTCTTTCAGCAGCTTTGGCTGACTGAGTTTTATTCGAATTAGTAGTTGGAACTATTTTGATAGGGTCACTAGTAGAAGTACTAGGGCAGCTCTTGTGCGCACTTGTTTGGCCATTTTTGTCTTTGTTTTGATCAGTTTTCTTGGCCAAGGTGCTGGTATTATTTGTTGATTTTTTAGGCTGGTTCTCTGAGGTTCTTCCTACAGCAGTGTTAGTGTTTTTTTCATTAGAGATTTCTGGGTTCTTTTTGCTTCTGAGCTCATATTGTCTATGAACTTCCATAATTGTGTTTTCCAACCCCAACCTGTAATCTTCAGACTCTTCACGATTATGTTCATTTTGTTCTGATGAGAAAAATCCCTGTTCTTCCTCAGTGAGGAAGATATCATCTATGCCATCAGATCCTATCAAGTTTACATGATCTTCTCCCAGCCTATCAGTCTCCCCTTCATCCACTTGTTCTACATAGTTTTGTTGGAAGGGAGTCCTAATTTGTTGGTCATTGTCTCTATGCCTATATTGATTGGGATTTCTCCTAATGTTTTGGTTTTGGTTTTGAGGCTGGTTTTTATTCTGAGCATTTGTTTGGACAGCCAACCTCTCCATCATTTTTTCTAACCTATCCATGTCCTTGGTTAGATGATCTAATTTGGAGTCAGATGTAGAAGGTGCAGTGTCTTCCCTATATGTCACTTTCTTTTCAAACCTCATCCTAGCTCTCTTCTCAATCAGATTTGCTTCCACACTAAGAGCTCCCTTCTGCATGTCCTCTAAAGTTAAGGGATCCCTTTCTCTTATCTGATAGGCCATTTCGGGATCAAATCCTTTAGGGAATTTGGCCAAAGCCGAGCCTTGTGGAGGTTTCAAATCTGGGGGTAGGGTGTTATAAACACTATTGAACCTAGTGCAATAACTTTGAACACTCTCCCCAATGTTTCTTTTGAGGTTGTTGTAATATGAAAGTATTTGGAGAGGGTTCTTCCTCATTTCCCATTTGTTTATGAATGTTTGATGTAAAGAAGGGATGTCATTTATACTCTTAGGAGTTAGGCCTTTAAATCATTTCTTGGCTTCTCCTCCTAAACTTTGGGCAAATATTCTCATCTTAATGGTCTCATCCTCTATTTCCATATAATTAAAGGCATCATTCAACTTGTCTACATGTTGTTGAGCAGTAGTGGATTCATTTCCTGTGAAGTGGGGAATTTTGGACTGATAATCATTGGGTAAAGGAACCAGAGGTTGTGGTAACACTAGTGGAGCATACCACGCTGCCATGATGGGAAATAATGGGGGATTCAATGGAGGTGGATTTACCAGAGGGAAAGTGGGCTGAGCTAGAGTGTTTTGAATAGTGTATGTGTGTACAAGAGTGGAAGAAACACTTGGGCCAACAAACTGATGATGAGCAGATTTGTTATGGAAGGAGCTGAGGTGAAGCATAAGCTGGGAGTCAAGTGGAGTAGAAGGCGAGGCTTCTCTGCTATTGATCTGTTGCAAATCTGTGCTTTCAAAGTCAACTCAGTTTAAATCACTTTGAGACTTATTTCTAAATAGTTTCTCTGTATGAGGTAAGTCAAAGTGAGGGTTCTTCAAGACTGTGAGGTTTTCAAGGACAGATCTTGTTCTTGGGATGGTCCTATCGGTAATTGATTGTCAAGATATAGAAGTCTGCCACAAAATCTTCTCTGGATTGTCAATTATAGTGGGAGGATTAGGATCTGGATGGGATCTAGTATTGACCCTATGTGAAGCCAAATTTCAACTTCAAAACTTGGAGTGGCTTCAAAATTCAAAATCTTTCAAAGGCTCTCCTCTCACAATGTTTTTCGTAGCCTGAGAATAGGATTTCGGATTCCCTCAAGGTTGGTCAACCTAAAGAAATCAGGCGTAGTAGTGGAATAACAAGCCTACTTGGGCTAGTGGAGTCGCCAGGTGGAAATTTAGTTTTTGAAGGTAAAATGTTTATGGTCTACCACCAATGTTTATTATGAAACAAATCTAATGTTTTTGGGGTTTTCTGAGTTTTTGTAGTTCTATGGTTGTGAGAGTGCCCTATACTTGTTTCAAAACTTAGCTAAGGTGGTGAAACAAATAGAGTTTACTCTATGGCTCACTAGCTGACTTCTTCAAAGCTTGATAAGGGAATCTCATAATCCTAAGGGTTACTTAGATTTCCACTGATTCAGACAGGTCCTATCACGATCATCGTTATGCTGGTAGTGCTTGAAGAAGGCTAATTTCACTTAAATGAATATTGAGTGTTTTCTTTAGGGACTTTTACTCAGAAACGTCCCACCATGATCGCCAAAATGTTGGTGTCCTATGATTTGGCTGGTTGGCAAACCAAATGACAAGGCAACATATAAACCAAACTTTTTAGATCTAAGATCTAGCCCTCCTAGTCTCAGAGAGGGATCTCTCAATATGTTTGTAAGGATATAACTTGATGCTTTTAAGAGGTTGATTTTAGGCTAGTTATGAAGTACAAATTTGTTTGTTTATGTTTGGTTGGTACATAAATGATCTAGGAAGCATAGATAGAGTGTGAAAATCTATAAGTCATTGGGAAATGGAGTCATGTGGAAATCTAGACAGTTCTGATTGATGAATTTCGGAAATCAAAGGGCAAATCTAACTTATTCAAAGGATATGTGGAATCATATAGGGGGTATGAGATGAACATCAAGGATTTGGAAGGAAAAGTAGAGTTTTTAAGGGTTGTTAAGACTCCTTAATCATGTATACCTTTCGATGAAGGGACTTGCTGTTGAAAATGCAGCAAGATGATGGAGCTTAGTGAAATGAAGTCGCCTTCACTAAGTGGGCCCGTAGGCAAATTCTGGCGCAAAATCTATTTTTAGACTATGTCTATTTTTAGACATATGGAGCATGGTTCGGGGATTCCAGTTTGAGATTCTTGAAGTATGTGTCATGTTGGTAAAAATAGATGAGACTCTATTTTTGAGTTCAAAGAGGTCGAAGTCTATTTTTAGACTGCCTCTCCTTAAAACAGGGAAGTCAAATATTATTTACCCTTAATAATATTTAGACTATAAACAGCAGTTTACTCTCTTGGAGCACTTCAGTTCGAGCTACAGAAGTGGCTCATGCATCTGACAGAGGAATCACGTGGTTCCAAAGGGTTTGATGGCATCATGCATGGTTGACTTCAGTTGGACTTCAGTGGCAGAAGTTTAGAGGAGTTAATGAGACAGCTAGTGAAGTTGTGTTCTGTTTATTTTAGTTGAACTGATTGAGATTAGTTTAACTAGCTAATCAATTAGTTATGAGTGGAGTGAATTAAATATTATTTAATTCATTAATTAGTAACTCATTGTTCAACTCAAGAACACATCAGTTCACTATAGTGCATGATCAGTTCAGTGGAGACCAGTGAAAGAGGTAGATGAAAGGGTGGAGTTAGCTATCAGTTGTGACTATACTGTTGCTATTTGCAACACACAGATAGGTGGAGTAAGCCCATGAGGATTGCGCAGTTCAGGCTGGTGGTTTATCTATATAAAGAGGCCATCCCATAGCATTGAAACACACACTAGAGGCAAGGCAATTGGCGGTGAGTTTTGAACCAGTAACCTGTTCAAAACTGAGCTAGATTGTGAGTAACTTCATGAGAAAGTACTGAGTACTTGTGAGGAGTATTGTACTGAGTTTGTTACTTGATTTATCCATTATAATATACACAATAGCTGTGGGGTTTTCAGCTATAAGCTTTCCCCATACATACTGTGTTAATGTGTATGATGATTTGATGTGTTATCGCTTGATTTTATTTCCGCATGTGTGATGATATGAGTTGGTTGAGTGGAAGAGATTATGTGTTGTGTATGAAGTTCAAATAGTATGTGACCAGGATAGTCTCGGTGGATAATTAATCATTATTCAGCAAATTTCTACACTTGCAACACTATCTAAACATAAAGGAATATCAATAGCCAAGGCTATCCCTGAATTCTACCAACATGCTTTATGCAGACAACATAAACAAGACAAACTTTCAAGTAAGACAAAGAAGGAGAGGAATACTTTGTTTCTTCAAATTGTTTCACTTAAAGGAATTAGAAAACATATAAGAAACACAAATAACTGCATCCATAAAAAGGGGTAACACCCCAACATCTAAGACTGCAATTACGAAGACCTTCAAATATGACTATCTCAGCAAGAAAACAGAGGGAAAGATTAGAACAAATCCTCTCTGTCAGGCTGCAGACAATAAAGTTTGAAGGATGTTTTCATAAATAGCTTTCAAGAGGCAACAAGCAGACAAGACAAACCATAATTCTACCTTGATACCAACTATTTAACTATTCTGAGGTAAACAAGCTTAAGAGTTTCAACGCAGTCAAACTACTAAGCAAACCTTCAGCAGATGAAAACATATAGGCAGTGAAAAGTAAACAGACATAAGGTGCTTCTAGGAGACATTTCTTAGCCTAAGATTTTTACTCTACTGCAAGCACAGAATAATGGAACAAAGTGGAAAAAATAGGAAGTAACATTAACGAATAGAGAGTACTTCACCAAAACCAAGCTCAGGGATCCAATGGTCCAACCTCCTTCATCAATAGAAAAGAAAAGACATCCAGACTTCTTCAAAACAATAGTCTATGTATTACTTTAGAATTCATCAAGTGCCAACCTTTTACAATGAGAGTTCGAATAGGATTTATAGATGAACGGGAAGGAGTGGTGACAGAGATGGTCTTAATGGTCAATCAAAACAGAGGAGAAAAGCATTCGAATGCCCATTCTGTGTCATAAATGTTACATTAATTTCTTGCCCATTCTGCTTAATAAACCTTGCATTAACTAATGGTACCGAATTAGTAGTTTTCCTTTCTTTAGTGCATATCTGGTAGGTAGGAAAATAACTCAGAAGGGTGTTCTTTGTAGATAACCTTGGTTGAATTACACTGTCCAAATTCTGGAACAGGTAACTGTCCCCTTTTGGGTTTTGTAGCCCCATGCCTGCTTAATAATTGTTCCGACAGTTTTAATGAGACTTTGTCATAAGAATGGTTGTCAAAGTGTCTTTGAAAAGTAAATCAGACTGCAGGTGTCCCTTTGGTGGAATAATTGCTTCAGTGATGTGGCTTTGACTTCTTCTCTGCTGATCTGTCTTGTTTTAACCCTTTTTAAACACTGATATTTTGCTTTTAACTATGCTTTTGACTATTAATCCTTTGTCTTTATGCATATACCTTATTTTCTATGAACATGTATCTTGGCATGCTGAGGTTTTCATTTGTTTTATCAGTTTTAATAGAGCACTGATAAACACCCATAAACCCCGTAAATTTCCTTTTACACTTTTAAACCCCAAGGATCATCATTCCGGGGGGTTTCCGCTACTGATCTAGCTGTGGAGGACTTTTCAATGCTTAAGCCGCCTTTAAAAACCTGCAACATAAATAAATAATTAAATAAAATCCTATGGCGTTGGATAAACTGCTTACAGAGGCTGGCGGAGGGTGGAAAGAGCAGTGAGGAGGGAAAAATGTAGATGGAGGAGGTTCTGCGGGAAAAACCTGCGAAAACATGTTTAATTTTGAATATTGGAGCGAAAATGAGGTTTGGAGGTTTTTGAAATACCATGGGTGGTTTTCACACGATGTTGGAGTGGTAAATGGTTTCAGCCGAATCGAACACAATCCAGTTGTATTGTGCCACATGGCTTTCTCAATACCGCCGGTATCACTTGAATTTGGAGTGTTAAACTCTGGATGCGAAAATTGCGCGATATGGATCATAGACCGTTGGATGAGTGGGATGAGATCCAACGGTGCGGACCGAGCGCAATGGAAGAGTTGCTCGAGCGAAAATTAAAGTGAAAACCAAGTGTCAGCATATGATTGGATGGGCCCTTTATGCAGTGGATGGTAGGCCCCGATGGACTTGAGTTTTCGGGATTAATGAAGACCGTCGGATCTATAAGATCTATGGTGGGGAGTTGTCGCGGAGGATGGAGGAATAGGTAGGCGTGTGGTCTTGTGGGGAACAAGGTGACCAAGAGTTGAGGAGGGGAGAGCTTATCGCATCGGCATATCACCGCGGAGGGGAAAAGAAAAGGGGAAGGGACAAGCCGATGGAGCGATGCGATGAAGGCTAAGGTTAGGCCCGGGACATGGTCCTATATAGCAATATATGACCAGGGGTTTTAAGGGCAGGGTGTTTATCCCATCGGCGGTGGGGAAGGGGAAGCGAGGTAAGGAACAACAACAATGCGATGTGATATAAAGTTGCGATGCGATGAGTGATTAGCGCCCCGTCACGGGCGTGAGGGCATATGAAGTAAAGGAGTAGAAGGTTAAGCACTAGAGGGTCTAAGGCCTAAAAGGGGTGGGGGAGGTTTTTAAAGGTTTTTAATGGGTTTTTTGTGGGTTTTTCAGGTTTTTGTAGAGTGAAAAATAATGGTTTTAAACCATTTAGAAGGGATTTCATGGTTTAAAAAGGAATTTTAAGAGAATGAAGAGTAAATGAAGGGGAACAAGGGGTTTTTTAGAAAACAGATTTCTTTGGGAACAACAGGTTTTCTTGGTGGATTTTTTGGAGGGAACATCACTGTTTTTAAGGCACAGTATTTAAAGAACAACAATTAGGGAACAACAACTGGTAAGGAACAACAGACTTCAAGAATGAGCAGTTTTGTATGAAAAAATCTCTTGAAGGCTCAAGCCTGTGTTAGCCATCATTTTCTTATGAAAATTTTTACTGATGGCTAACACCATTATTGAGTTTAAGCCATCATTTTCTCTTTTCCCCATTGCATCCATTGAGAGAGAGAACATTTTATTTGAAGCACAAGGTAAAAAAAACCATCCCACAGAGGGGGATATCGTAGATCCAAGTCTTATTATTCTCCTCACAATGTGTAATCAATTTTATTTTAAAAAATTCAATTTATTTACATTTCCATTCGGTTTCTATTGCATTTTTCATTGTTATGTGCTTCTTTATGTTTTGCAAATCATATTTTTTTCAAGGTTTCTAACATTATGTTTGCCTATTTAAAGAGAATTAACATGTTATCGACGATTGTTAGGGTTAGATTTCACCAATAATTGAATTGAGGTGTTTGGTACACCTAAAATTCTTCATACTAACAATTGTCATTGAATTTGACCATATTTGCCTTTTGGGCTCATCTCTTGGATATTGGTTAGTGAATTGTTGGATAGTCAAAGTTGTTTACCTTTGAATATTCATTAATGAATTGAAACTTTGTAATATTTTTGTTGAAAATTTGATGAAAATAAAATAGAAGAATAATTTGAAAGGGTTTTCTCCCTGGTCTTTGACCAAATCTTGTGTCTCTTGTTATTGCTTTTGATTGTCTTCTATTTCATCTTGGATATACTATTATATCCACAATTGCTCATTGTTATTGGGAGATTAATTATGTTTAAAAAGTGACTTCTAATTAAAGGAATAATTGGGCTAAGTGATTTTAATAGCATAGAATAGTGGAAAATTAACATCTTTTAACCCTTTGAAATTTGAAACAAGAAGTTTGATATAAGATTCTCTCATAATTTATGGATCAACTAGCTCTAGATTTGTGGTCGACTTCCATATTTTCTATCCTTATCCATGAGGGGTTTGGGCTTTTATGTCTAATATTACATAATATGCTTGGTGTAGGCAATCAATGAGGTTATTTGTCAATCTGTATCCTTTTCCTAAGCTAAGCAACATGTTCAGTCCTAATTTCATATGATTTCACTACTTGATGTGCCCTACAATCAAATTTCCAATGACGGGGAAGGCAAGGACTATCACTTTATAGAGTTTGGATCCCTTTGACAATATTTTAGGTTATCTAAACCAATTTGGGAAGGAGATAGAAAAGAGGTATTTTGATTTTTGCGTTATTCCCCGAAGAGAGGAATTGGGTACCAAATGCATAAGCTACATGAAGCAAGGGCTTTACTAAAGTTGAAAATGATTTTGAAGGCCCCAAAATTTTTGGAAGGGATATTTTATTCCATTTATTAGTGGAATTCCACCATAATGATTTGAAATAGACCAAAGGAATTGGACATGCATCTTCTAGATTTTAGTAACAATGTATTTTGGACATATGCAATGGAACACTAGTGCACGTATGCTTTTAAGAATTGTCTTGATTAGAATAACCTTGCCTCCTATAGAAGAAAGTTTGTTTCCCTGGATGAGATTCGTGATTCAATTTTCTAAAACAACACTGACCAACCAATGTGTCTATATCTAAGTTTCTTAAGGAAGAATCCTAGGTACTTGAAACCATCGTCCAATGATTTTTGGGGCTAGGGAAAGAGTTTCAAAGTAGGGAGGAGTTATAATTTAAGAGGAGATGGGAAGTAAATCAAGATTTCTATTTGTTAATCATCGTTTCCATATTTTCACAAAAGAGTGTAGTGATTGATGACTATTATTAATTCCTTCATCATTCCTTCCATGAAGATAAGGATGTCATCAACAAAAATAAGGTGGGATAGGCAATTATTGGGAGCCACTTCAACGCTTTTAAAAATTTTGTAGGGTTTAGCCTCATGAATAAATGTACTTAGTCCTTAAAGTACCAAAATAAAAAGAAGAGGAGGAAGTATACAATTTTATCACAACCCTCGACAAGCAAGCTTGAATAAATGCGAGGGAGATCCATTAATGAGAAAAACAAAGGATGAAGCCACCCCATTATCAATTTTATGGATTTGAGACCCTTCCCAGCATGAGTAAAACCAACCTAAGGAACATCCAGTTGAACGTATCAAATTCTTTAGGGAGATCCAATTTTAGGGCTATGGAAATGAATTTTTGTGACTTGATGGAATGAATGGTTTCTTAGGCTAGTGAAATTGCATCACAAATTTGTATGTTAGGTCCCTATATTACTATTATAGTCCCTTATTGTAGTTAGTGTAATCCCCTTATTGTTATTGTTGTACCCCTGTAACCCCCATATTGTTATTATTGTGCCCTTATATTATTATTGTTAGGTCGGCTAGGATTACATTGTGGCCCCATGGACTCCTATATATAGAAAGGAGGTTTTTTCATTTGTATCATCCAAGAATTGTTCATTTATGTAATGTATTGGAGGTTTCACCCTCGAAGTGACTTATTTCTAAGGCGTTGATCTCTCTTTTCTTATATTTTTGGAGTTGATTTCATAACATTTGGTATCAGAGCTTTGGATTCTAGGGTTTTGCTCCTCCAAACAGGTCATCGTGGAATTTTCACTATAACCTTTTTTTCTGCGAAGGTTCAAAAGTTGAAATTTTTACAGAGAGAATATGAACCCCCAAGGAACGTAGTATAAAAATTTCAGATCTTGGTTCACAATAGTTTCAAATATATGATCTGTGGAAGTTAGGGTTGTTTTAGGCTCTCGAATTTCACCTAAAACAGGTCATTATGGCATTTGCACTATAAATTATTTTCTACGAAGGTTAAAAAGCTAAAATTTTTACAGAGAGAAGCCAAAATCCTGTGGAACTTCTTATACAAATTTCAGATCTTGGTTCAGAATATTTGCAGAGATATGATCTGTGGAAGTTAGGGTTTGTTCAGGCCCCATAATTTCATCTCAAAGAGGTGATCGTGGAAAAATCATCATAACTCTCTCTCTGAGCATCATATTGGAATTATGTAAAAAGTCGTCATAAGTACACGGATTTTAGTTTCCTGTGTATCAATTTCAGATCTGAAGGCGGAAACAATGACACATGGCACGTCATACAAGTTCACTCTACTGAACCATTCCATAATTAGGTCATTGTGGGATATTGGGCATAAATTTTCGTTGAAGAATCCAAATCAGGTTAGACCTGTGGCATTCTAAAGATGATTCATAGTGATACTGCAGGGCCAAATTTTAGATATTGAAGATCCAAAATCACAGAGATAATTCAATTTCAATATCGAGCTCCTCAAAAGCAAGAAAAAGGTGTGTATTTTTTTTTCCCGAATTGCATAAGTCTTGTTTGAAGAATCAATTTGAATTGAATCCAAGGGCATATTGTAGAATATATATCAGTATTGGGTTCTAAAATTCACCCTAAAAATAATTCAACACCCATTAAGCCTTCAGAAGGCTCTACTATGGCTCATGAAGATGAATAAATGCAACATGACATATAAAAATTACAAGAGCAAGTGCACCAAATTTCGCTCTCGCAAAGAGCAAAAAAAAATGAAATGGATGTTTTGAAGAAAAGCATTGAAGCTAAGATAGATGGTTTGAAGGAAGGCGTGGAAGCTACGATGGATGATTTGAAGAATGGTATGGAAGAAAAAATGGAAGGTTTGAAGGAAGACATGGAAGGTTTGAAGAATGGTATCGAAGAAAAAATGGAAGGTTTAAAGGAAGACATGGAAGGTTTGAAGAATGGTATGGAAGAAAAAATGGAAGTTTTGAAGGAAGACATGGAAGGTTTGAAGGAAGGTTTGTCAAAATTGATACAAGAAATTATTCCTAATGGCGAAACGATAGTAGAGGAAACTCATGATGAGAACAAAATAAATTTTAATCATGATTTCATAAACTCTAATGTTGGATTGAAGAACCACCATATTCCAAAGATGGATATGAGAAAGTTTGATGGCAAGGATCCCGTAACATGGATACTATAGATAGAGAAATATTTTGATCTCAATAATGTGCAAAACACACAAAAGGTATGCATTGCAACTTTACATTTAGAACAAAATACATTTGTATGGTATTGATGGCTTTTCTCCCATAAAAAAATTGTCACTTCATCAATTTTTATGGAGGAAATGATAGCACATTATGAGGATACAAAGAGCAACACCTTCTATAGCCAATTGATAAATCTCAAACAAAAGGGTTCAGTGGTGGAGCACATTGAGGACTTCCAAAAATTGAATATAAGGGTAACTAATATTCCAGAGGAACACATGATTGATGCCTTCATATGGACCTTAAAGGATAACATCCAACATGAAGTTTGCATTTGGGAACCTGATTCATTGGAGAAGGAATTCAGGTTGGCAAGAAAAATGAATATAAAATTATTGCGATAAGGAAGCCTACCACTCACATCTATAAAGATGGAAGTGTTGCTACTCCTAGACTTCCACAACCTACAAGGTTGACACCACAATAATTGGAAGAAAAAACAGCAAAATGGCTTTTCTACAGTTGTGATAGAAAATATGCTAAAGGTCATAAGTGTGCCGAGGAGAAATTATTTTACATAAATTGTGAAGAGGAGGAAGAAAATGAACAAGAAACTTCAAAAGAAGAGGATATACACCAGGAACCAACCCTAGAAGAAGAAGAAATGAGTTTTACCATATCGTGTAATGCATTGGAAGGAATTACCACTTCTCAAACTCTCAAGATAGAAGGACATATCAAGAAGAAAAAGGTAATAGTGTTGATTGATTTGGGTAGTACCCATAATTTTATTTATTGTAAGGTAGCCAAGGAATTGAAATGTTTCCACCCAGCACCAGAATGTCAAGTGATGGTTGCAAATGGAGGAACTATAAATTACTTTGGAAAGTGCCATAATATCAAGCTAGCCATGGGGGAATATGTATTTAATATTCCAATGCTTTCCATCCCAATGGGAGGTGCTAATGTTGTACTAGGAGTACAATGGTTACAATCTTTGGGGACGACAGCTTTTAATTTTCAAGAACTTTTCTTGAAATTTTTTTTGGAAGAAAAGGAAATCAAATTACGAGGTATCGTAGGGAAGCTAGGAAATATAATAAGCTATAATGTCATGACAAAGCTTCTGAAGAAAGAACAACGAGGTGTAATTGCACAATTATGCACACTAGAAGTTCCAACATCAAAATCATTTATTTCTCCAGATCTCCAAAAAGTCTTGGACAATCATTCCAAGGTGTTTGAAACTCCCAAAGGAATCCCACCTATTCGTGATCATGGTCATGCTATTCATTTGATTCCAGGAATTGTTCCTCCAAACATCAGGCCTTACAGATATCCTTATGTCCTAAAGAGTAAAATTGAATGTATGATTGCAGAAATGTTAGAGGCTGGTATAATTCAACCTAGTCAAAGTTCTTTATTTGCTCTAGTAGTATTGGTGCACAAGAAGGATGGATCATGGCGCATGTGTCTGGATTATAGGGAGCTCAATAAGCTCACTATTAAAGATAAATTTCCCATTCCTGTGATTGATGAATTATTGGATGAATTACATGGAGAAATTTATTTTACCAAGTTGGATCTTTGTTCAAGATATCATCAATTAGAATTAAGGTTGAAGATATTCCGAAAACAAAATTTCGAACTCATGAGGGTCATTATGAATTTTTGGTCATGCCTTTTGGCCTTACCAATGCACCTTCTACATTTCAAGGGTTGATGAATTCCATTTTCAAACCCTTCTTTAGAAAATTTCTGCTAGTATTTTTTGATAATATACTAATCTACAACAGGTCTTGGAAGGATCATGTTCAACATGTTGGCAAGGTGCTCAAACTATTGGAGGAGAAACAATTATATGAAAAAACATCCAAATGTTTATATGGAGTACAAGAGGTGGAATATCTGGGTCATATTGTATCTCACGGGGGTGTTAAGGTAGACCCTAACAAAATTAAAGCCATTACAGAATGGAAAGTCCCAACAAACATAAAGAAGTTGTGTGGATTTCTCAGGTTAACAGGGTATTATCACAAGTTTGTTAAGAATTATGGGAGAATAGCAGCACTTCTAACAACATTATTGAAGAAAGATGCATTTTCATGGACTCCTGAAGCAACTAAGACCTTTGAACATCTTAAAGAGGTAATGTGCCTAGCACTAGTCTTAGCTATGCCAGACTTAACAAAAACCTTTATTGTGGAATCTGTTAGGGTCCCATGATTGGAAGATTGGCAAGCCAAATGACAGGGTAACATCAAACCAACTTTGGAGCCCTAGGACCTAGCCTTCCTAGACTCAGAGAGGGCTCTCTCTATTATGCAAAGGATGTAAACTTGTTTGCTTTTCATGTATTTGATTTTTAAGCTAGTTGTTAAGTATGTTTTGGTTGTTTTAGGTTTTTTGAGGGAGAACTGATCAAAGGATAAATAGATAAAAGTTTGTCAGATCAACTGGGCTATGGGGTCGAAAAGGTCGAGACTATCTCAAATGGTGGACAAGGTATATTGCAGGGCCGATTTGATCGAGATAAATGGATTCTTTGGATGAAATTGAAATGAGATGGACACTAAGTTTGTGAAGGACAAAGAGGTTTTAAGCATAAATAGTTTAAACATCAAACATTCATGTGGTAAGGCTAACCATTAATCACTATAAATGAAACTCAAACTGATAGATGCAGAAATAAAACAATCAGGTGATACATAGAAGTATAAGACTCTCTAACTTTGGGAAAATCACCTTCAGACTTTTGGGAAAAAAAACAAGACAAACAAACAACTCAATCTATGAAGAGGGAACTCCTAAACATCATATTTTGAGCTATCAGGAACTTTGACCTAATATTGCAGAGCATGGGCAAAGGGCAAGATTGAAACAAGACCTCTCTGGTTTAACTAGGACAATCAAATATTCATAAAAAGGTTTTAGTGATGGGGTTTTGGTTAGCTATGAGTAAGCAGGGCATACCGTGAATCATACTAGATAGCATATATAATAACCATTAATGAAATTTATAACAAGTTCTTACGGTATCAAAGAGCAGTTAAGAATTATTTGACATAACCAAGAAAGAAGAAAAACATAGAAGCTGTAATGAATCAGGAAACTTGAGCTGCCTCCATGGGCATGTCTCAAATCTAATATTTACTGACCTACAACAAGAAAGAAGCATGAAAACATGTATGATAAACTAAGGAAACATAACAAATAAGGAACACTATACCATTCACCAAGCCATGTAATCCTACAAACAATCCTCTTCCACCATCCAAGACAAACAAGAAATCATCCACTTCATGAGACAAAGTATTTCTTCAAAAGCTTGTAATACTATTTATTGCTCTATAACATCAAGTTCAGCCCCCTTTTTACAATGAAATCTCTTGGAATATATGGGCCAAAGAGAAAGAAACTATCCAAGAGCATCTAGAAGGCCATTGGCCTATTACAAATATATGATTTTGTCCTTGAGGCTTTGCAAAGCCCAAGGCACAAAATATCTTCAAAAATATCTATTTAAGCTAATAATAGAAAGAAAATTGAATTTTAATCACTGACATGGTGATAAAAATAGCTAAACGCACATTTGGAGGAGCATATTCAGAAAACTGCCTTTTTAGCCAAAATGCTACAGGAGCGTAGCAGCAGAAAGAATCCTGTTTTGAAAACAACGTTTGAGGGACCTCCCGATGTCAAAACGAGGCCTGTGATAGCTAGTTGGAAAGCCCTAGATGTCTAGTTTTTGGAACTACTTAATTTTTCCAAAACGGATCCCTAGAAGTATGTAAAAAGGTGGACTGAGTGAAAAAACCTAGGGGGGTCTCATCTGCTGATATGTGAGGCAGAAAGGTGAATTTTGACTGACTTTTTCCTCTTTGGGAAAAACACCTCCTTTGGATCTGAAAATTTGTGAGTAGCTGCCCCCAAATTTAAGCCATCCAAAAAAATGACTTTCATGAGTTGAGGATGCTCCCAGCACCCATGGCAGCGCCTAGAAAAATGTGCAATTAGGGCCAAAACACACAAAAAACAAAATCATGTCAAAATTTGCTCAATTTTGGCGAGAAACCCCCTTATGGCTTCTTAGAAACATGCAAGGAAGCTGAGGCCAAGATTTCAAGCCTAGATATGCCTTTCTCCACTTTTTCTACCGGGTGCCTCTTTCAGGTTGTTTTGTGCCTTTCTTGAGCAAGTTTGAGCTTTCTTTGGGCAATTTGGTTCAACTTCTTGTAGTGCCCGGTCATCTTCCTTTGCAGATCCAAGTCTCTGTTTGCTTTCTCTAATTTATCCTCCAAATGCTTGTTGGCTCTTTCAAGCCCTGATTCTTTACCATTTTCTATTTCTTGGGCGAGCAATTGTGTGAGAGGATAAGATCGAACAAGGGCTACTTCTTCTTCCTCCTTTTTCTCCAAAGCTTTCCTAAGACCCATAGTCCTAGGCCTTTTTCTTATTAGATGCTCTTCTTCTTCACTCTCATCAAATTCTCCCATATACTCTTGAAGCGTGACTTGTGCTTTGTAGGCTTCCCTTTGGTATTTGAATGTCCAAGCCTCATAAACTACCATTTGACCACTCATTTGTTTATTTTGCATTTGTAGAACATGTATGAGGTCCTTTGACCTTTCTAGATCAGCTTCTAAGTCATGAATTTGGGCTTCTCTATTTAGAGAAAGAGACTCAAGAGTTCTAGCCTCATCATCTCCAGCATCAGTGTCTATTTGTATGATGTCAAACTCCCTTTCCTTTTCATGACTACTCTCCTGCTGTTTAACTTTTTCTTTACCCTTGCTTTGGGTAGACTTATTTGTCCTTTTTCTCTTTGGAAATTCAACAATACTCTTCTTAGGAAATTTTCCTCTGCTCCTTAGCACTCTAGTGACATTTCTAGTCATTACTAGAGTCATTTTCTTCTTTGTGGATTTGGTTTTTTTAGGCTTCACCACTTTTGGAGGAAGATTCATGGCCCCTTGCTTAGGAGAGGTAGCTAGCACATGCTCCTGGCTATGTTGAGGAGGAGAGAGAGGAGGTTTCATTACTTGCACTTGCTCAACCTGGTCCTTTACCCTGTTTCCTCCATCATCAACTGTTTTGCTACCCTACTCACTGTTTTGAGTTTGTGTGGGGCTGCCAGATTCACCTTTATCGTTGTTTTGAACCTCTTGATATATGTTGCCTTCAACCTCATCAATGCCTTTTAAAATATGTTCTTTAGGGATGTCAGATTCATCATCCCTTTCTTCTACTTGACCATATTTATTGTCTTCCTATAGACTGCCTTGTTTACCCTCATTACTGTTTTGAGTTTGTTGAGGGCTTCCTTCATTAGGACTGTCTTTATTGGGACTTTGCATGCTGTCACCTCCTTCACGATTCTCCTTAGATTCTGTGTGGGTTGGCATCATGATCACTGCTTTGCTGGGAGGTTCTTTGTCACTGTCACTTTGATTGGTTTCATGACTTTGTTGAGGACTGTGGTGTTCCTCATCGCTGCTTTGAACATTTTCCTTTTGCTCTTCATCACCACTAGCTTGCTGCTCTTCATCATCACTACTTTTCACCTCTTCCTCCTCACTGTTTCCTTGCTCATTTTCACTGCTTTGTTTAGGGCTACTGGGCTCTTCATTCTCACTAATTAGCTAATCATGGTCCTTTCCCTGTTTGTCTTCATCATCACTAATTTTCTGAGTGCCACTGACTTCCTTATCCCTTGGTGAGCTTTCTTCACCATCACTAGTTTGCTGCTCATGGTCACTGCCCTGTAAATTGTCACTTGGTTCATGCTCACTACTTTGCTGGGTGTCCCTATGTTCTTCATCACCACTAACCTCATGCCTACTTTCAAAAGACTGCTCCTTTTCACTATCAATCATGGGAG